>NQII01003816.1:193133-231423 GCA_002778355.1 Clitarchus hookeri | reverse complement strand
GCCATTCCCTGTTGGCATTCTCTTGGGCTGCTATGTAAACACTCCCCTTGGCAGGTCTTGCTGGCAATATAATAATTCAATAAGTCCATATACAATTTGCTTCTTTTTCCCTGCACTTTCGGTAAAGATGGCAAAGAAGATGACGGTAACAATGAAATACTTAGTAAGAATTTTGCAGAGTCATCAACAGGGAAAGGTTGCCTCAAGGGGAACCTCGTGAATCAGAATAAATAAATCCCAGTTGTAGGAACCACTGAATTGTTTGGTACTGCTGGTGGAGAAAGTCTTTTAAAGCCCCTCCAGCAAAAGAAACCAAATTCATATTGCCTACTTTAGTAAAACTCCAGGACCATGAGGTGGGAATGTACATAGGTGTGACCAAGGGGTGATCACAGTATCCAAAGGACTATCCATTCAGAGAGTGTTAACATTAGGGATGGGACGATTCCAAAATTTAAAATTCCGATACCCGATTATTGATTCCTTCAAAAATACTTTGATTCACGACACTCACTCAATAAAGCATTAAAATTTTACTTACAAATTTTTTTTTTCTGGGTACATAAAAACAAACGACATTACACTGCTTCGTGTACTGAAAATGTAGTGAATTTGAGTAAACAACTTGTAATGACACAGTATTATAAATTTTTGGGATACGCGGTTCATTTCCTTTCGCTTTGCCAAGCTTAGTAATATTTTATCGGGTTCAAAATTAAAAGCCGCAGTGGTTTGTTTTTCGTTATCGGACATACGTTTACCGTTTAACGTTTATCAGGCATACGTTTGCCTTTTCAAAAATCTTAGTTTGTGTTACGCGTCAACAATAGACTAGAAACTTTCCAACTGCGTTGACAAGTTTTGTACGAGAAGTTCGCTTATCTTTTAACTGACGGCGCAGTTAAGCGGGCTACGCAGTTTGGATAGCGTGTGGGGCAGCCCACGCCAGGCCCTTATCTGAGAAGAGGGGGGTGATAGGCAGCACAAATACTTGTGCGCATATCGCCTTCCAGCAGTCGATAACCAGCAGTAGACTCTTAGCAGCAACTCGCCAAGGCAGCGTAGGGCGTGGTGCATAACCCCCACACCGGCAAACTTGAACTTGCTAGATTTTTCTCAGTCGGTGTGGGAGGTTGCTGCATCAGTTTTTCTACGGGCAAGTTTTTATGACGTAGTTAATCACCAACAACTGTGGCGCTGCTCTCTAGTTTGTCTTTGTATCTGTGAACCCTGTTCGTACTCGGCATACCTGAACACCATGTGAACTGTAGCAATTTTAATAAATAAAAGTAAATTCTAATAAACCGGAACTTGACTACATTATTTGGTAATTAATTAGTGCCTTTTTTAAGAGTTTGTTGCTACTACTGAGCTAGCCGAGTGGCAATTTCCAGCCGTCAATACCTTGGAGTGCGGCATTACAAACTAAGAACGCCTAATGTTAAAATCAAGCTATATTTGTATCATAAAATTTAAACGGCTCATATGTCGAACAAGTCAAAACAATGTTTCACAATATAGACTGTAAGAACAATTTTATGCACTGAAACTTTATAAAATATTTTGATTTCTATAGCCTGCTTAATTTAGAGATAAATACAAATTTAAAAACTCATGAAATGTAATGGTGTCATAATGAAATTATGATTAAAGAACTAGGGCCTAAACATCTAGTTCACAGATTTTTGTTTAAAAACACTACAATCAGCACTTTTTTGTGGATCTAGACGACTGCGTTTCCTGTCCCGAATTTGGCCTGCTGTACTAAATAACCATTCTGAATGTACTGTGGCAGGCGGTGTGCACAGAAACTTTTTTGACAGTCTCCTTAAAATGTGGGTATTTCTTGTTATCTCTCCAGTATTGTAACACATTTGAATCAGACTTCAATACTGGTTCTTGCAGGTAAGCTTCTATTTCATAAGCAAGACTTGTGTCTTGCAATTCAGAGGTAGAATCCTTCATAATTTTGGCGTAGTACACCCACATTCCATGACTTCCTTCTGCTGTTACATAAAGGTTACATATAGGCTACATATAGGCACTTACATAACTCATGACACTTGTAGAAATTGTCTAAAATCGTGACATAAGTAATTTTCTACATACTCCTTTCCATAATATAAGGAAAAAAAATTACAATCGTGTTATTTTTGTTAATTTTTTCTCTTTTATCATAAACAGACACAACTTATTCAGCTTCCAATTTAAGAACTGCCATAGGGTTATAAAGTTCATGGGATTGTTTCGTAATATGAAAAAATTAAAATTACACTTTCAGATCTTGCACAGCTAATGTATATTTACAAAAAATTCCTGATAATGTTGCACACTGGGTTTCTACTAACCCTTAATAAGGCAGACACGTATTGTTACGCGCTTGCTGCTTCGCATCCTGCGTGAGGGAGTGGAAGTGAAGGACAGCAGTTATATGTTAGTGGCGGTAGCAAGTTAAAGGATTGTGTTGAATGAACAGGCGAGCGATAGGCCGGTGGCCGCGTATCTGTTACAGAAAGCTAGCCAACACGATAATCGTTTTTGCAGCGTGTGCTGCTGAACCTGGTTCTATGGATTTCTGCGTTTATCTGAAGAATGTTTTGGATTATTGACCTCGTTCTCTCAGCGTGACTCTGGGTGCGCTGACCATTCCAGGTAGTCAGGGCGAGTGCTATATAAGTGTGACAGGCCTCCAGGCCAGGAGGGTTTTGTTAAATGGATGAGTGGCTGAGTTCCAAGCGATAGAAGAACGAGCGGCGAGAGAAGTGACCAGCGGAAAGAAAGTCTGCGACTGCGAGTATCAAGCAATGATGTGTGCGGCTGGCAGACTAGACTATTGGACTAGATGCGTGGTTAACAGACTTTACAAATGATGGCAATAGAGAGACTGAAGAAGTGTTAATGATGAGTATGAGTTAATTAACTGTAACCAAACAGAGAGATACATTAAGAAGGACATTAATTAGAGTTTAAATAGATATTAAATATTGCGCTCACTGCTAAATAAAAACAGTAATAGTGAAGACAGATAATTTAATGCAGTATATAATAGCTTTGTCAATAAATTAGAAACCAAATTTTGTTCTTTTATTTTCATTAAGACCTCCATCCCTCACGAACTCGGATATGCCTCTGAGACATCCCACGTAACACTTAATAAGGCAGGCACGTATTGTGATGGTGCTCAAACACCGTACATCATATCACATTTTTGTACGCCGCAAATTATACGTTTTACATGGGATTATCGACGAGGGAACTGAGATGTACCTAGTGGATGACCCATTTTGACATTGTATTTGACATATATATATATATATATATATATATATATATCAACAGCAGCACAAACTAAAGTACTTTTAGAAGTTACATAAAAATTTATTTATTTTTACCTGTCGNTTAGAAACCAAATTTTGTTCTTTTATTTTCATTAAGACCTCCATCCCTCACGAACTCGGATATGCCTCTGAGACATTCCACGTAACACTTAATAAGGCAGGCACGTATTGTGATGGTGCTGAAACACCATACATCATATTACATTTTTGTACGCCGCAAATTATACGTTTTACATGGGATTATCGATGAGGGAACTGAGATGTACCTAGTGGATGACCCATTTTGACATTGTATTTGACATATATATATCAACAGCAGCACAAACTAAAGTACTTTTAGAAGTTACATAAAAATTTATTTATTTTTACCTGTCGNTATATATATATCAACAGCAGCACAAACTAAAGTACTTTTAGAAGTTACATAAAAATTTATTTATTTTTACCTGTCGATGAAACAATGTAAGTGGCATTTCCAATATCCTTATCACTTCCCAATCCTGCCACAGAAATGTTGTATATGGTGCAAGGCTGAAGACCCACAATGCTGTAGGAGTTGAAGGCAGTCTGGATCTGCTCAGAACAATTCTTGTCCTGTGACTCTTCAGCTTGCCAGCACACCAAGTATCTCACCAAACATACATTTTCATCTGATGGTGGTTCCCATTGTATATTAATGGAAGTAGAAGTTGTGTGGAAGACTTCTATGTTTTCTACTTTTCCAGGAGCTGCAAGATGAATGTACAACAGTGAAGTTATAATCTGTGAATTTTAATAACATTTTTTCGTAAATGCAAATGTAAAAACATTGGTAATCACGTTCAATTAATTACAAATCTGAAATACTTTTAATGAACAAATTTGTTTATTACTCTTTATGACATGCAAATTCCAGTAATGTTATTTTCCAAATAATTTTTAAGAAGTAAAGAATACACCTAACATAATTAAGTAAATATGGAAACTTCCCATTACAAGTACACACATATCCATGTTGAAAATGACACAAATAAAATTCTTAAAACTTTTAGATAACACATTTCTATGAATTCCACAAATACAATGGGGATAATGCTTAAAAAAATTAATGACAAAAGTCATGGAATACATACATTTTAATCAGTTAACCAAATAAAATATGAAACAATCTTCTATTAGCCAATACCAATTTTATACTTCATTGAGTACAAAGAGTCAGGGGATAACTCAATCAGCTGCAATAAGCATAAAAGCTTTGACTACAATAGGATTCTTAGTATGAATCAGCCTAATTACTAAGATATGAGCAAGAGCAAAAAAATTCATGTGAATTGTCTGCAAGTATTCTGCATAGTTATTGCTTGCAATTATTTTTACACCTTCTGGGTGGTGGACGTTGGTGGAGAGATTTGGGTAGCTCTTAACAGTGAGTTCTTGAGAGTCAATGAGGGTAAAACGAGGTGAAGTTTAGAGCATTGCCAAAATGAAGGGGCATGGGAAACGGGTGATCCTCGCAAAAACCCGCTCAGCAGTGGCACCATCCGGCATGATTCCCACATGTGAAATGAAAATTCAGGAGCGACCTTACCGGAAATCAAACCCGGTTCATCTGTGTAGGAGGTGAGTAGTCTAACCACTACACCACCATGGCCACCTTAAACCTTCTTGAAAGAATTCAATAAAGAACTTACAGTAAAAATAAAAAAATTATGTAGAATTATCTACATCATAAAATTTAATTCTGTTTAATATCGGTTTCAAATTACTGCACATTCTTTTAAATAAATACAAGAAAAAATACATTTCTAAGAAGACCTTTGTGTCGAAAGGCTAAAGAATTAAAAATAAGTGCTGAAAAAACTATAATGAACAGGTTAATAAGTTTGTGAACTCCTCCATTGTGTAATAGGTTGTTGCCATCTCTCCATTTGGGGGTTTAGGTTTGATTCCCATCACCACCCTTGGGTTCTTCCAAGTACTTGTATGGGCCTGGTAAATGTTTCGTCCAGTCAATTGGGATGCCACATTACATATAATAAAACTATCCAGGTCAATATTTCATGACCCTCTGCATTTTACACTGCTGGACAGTAAAAACAGCTTACACAGAAGGATACATTAGATGGTACTGAAACTTTATAAAGATAGTTAACAGATGAGTAATACACAGCATCAAGACGATTTCATATGGATGTGTGATATGCCGTCCGGTCATTTTCAATACTGTATCGCAACCCCTCGCACTGCGATGCACACTGCAACACTGTCTGGCATGGAGTCCAGCAGACACCGGATGTTGTCCTAAGGCAGACGGGCCCACAATTGTTGGACGGTGTGTTCCCAATCATGAATACCATGGCATGCTGACAGTTGGCATTTCAACTAGTTGACATGTCAGAGGAGCTGTGAGGCCATGGTAGTGTTTGGGTATAACAGAGGCATTCCTGGGCGGCCCATGCCATATACGGTCAGGCGTTATCTGCTGGAATATTGAACCTGGAATCCTGGCCCCAGAAATGGGAGTAAATGGGGGCATAGGATCTCATCCACATACCGCTGGCCTATCAATGTTCCACATAACATGACAAGAGCAGATTGGAGGCTATGACTCCCTGACCCTTTGCCTACCATGGAGGTGTGTCACTTGATAGCAAAGTTGGAATTGTGGCATTCACCAGAGGCCCTACACACCCAGGCATGATGTTTATCAGTCGCCATAACAAAGTGGCATTCATCACTAAACACCACAAATCACCAGTCTGTAGTATTCCACATTGCTCTGGCATGGCACCACTGCAAATTAAGATGCAGCTATTGCAGAGTTAATGGCAGCACATGTTAGGGGCACTGGGATCTCAGATTAGCCTCCACAAGGTGCCGAGAAATGGTTTGTGGGCAAAAAGGAGCTCTGACACTGGCCAGTATTGTGGACCGGGTTGCCATGGGATCCCTCCACGCCTAGTGCATGATCCACTGATTCTCTCAACTGGCAATTGACCTTGTCCATCTTGAGCCAGTCCTCTTTGTGTGGGTGCCTCCATGTACCCACTGATCCCAACAGCATTGGACAGTATGGTCTAAACAATCCACATGGTGGGCTATACGTAGGGCCTAGAAATTTTCGTGAACCACGAAATAATGTGAATTACTGAGAAATTATGTAAATTCGCAAAATTCTGTAAAAATTCCCATTTTTGTGAAACATTGATGAAATTGCTTGTCTTACTTGTATCTAAACCCACAGTGCGAGCTTCTTTTACCAAGAAAACTCTTACAAACACTAAGTTTTACAATTTTTCATTTGTTATACAGCATTATCTCTCATTTACTTCACATACACGCAGACAACAAAACTATTTGTGTGGTGATCACGTTTTTTTGTTTGTTATAAAAACATAAAAAGAAATGTTGCGTTACGTTACGAGAACAATTCAGAAATTGATTGTTAGCAAGGTCTAAAGATTATCGTTGCATGAATGATTCAATATACAGTGAAACTTCCCTTAACGGACACTTCTCAAAAGCGGACAACTCTCTTGAGCGGACAAATTCTGATTCCCCGGCATAGTCCCATTCGTTTCTTCATATTAAATTCTTCTATAAAGCGGACACTCCCTATAACGGACGCGGACAGCTCTTTCGTGTATATTCTGACCCCAAAAATCTTCCAAAAGCGGACAGCAGCCTCCTGGAAAGGAATGTTTTCTGAGAAAACCCTCTGTTTGGTTTGCCTTCCACCAACATCCTTTGTCTCAAATTCCTAGATTTCAATTGCGCCACACTGTACAAACATGTTTACCTCTTCAGTTTGTTTCCGATTTTCGAGCGATAAAAACCGCTCTAATATGCCTCCCCATGTGCGTTTGACACTTAAAGAAAAAGTGGAAATAATTAAAGCCAGTGAATGTGAAAAACTAAGTGTGCGATACTGCGCTGCAAAATTCAAAATAGGAAAGACTCAGGAGAGTGAAATTATAAAAAATAAAAAGGAACTTTTAGATAGATTCACCAAACATGGAAATGACGAATCCCGTAAATCATTTCCAAAAACGGCCAGTTTGAGCATTGACGATGCAGTTTTCAAATGGTTGGTCCGATCATTCGAGAAAAGGCATTAGAAGTTGCAAAAAATTTTGGTCAATTGGATTTTAAAGCCTCTGTAGGATGGCTCGACAAATTCAAATCTCGGCATAAGATATCTTATAAAACCATTAGTGGAGAAGGGGCCTCAGCATGCTGGGATGCAACCTGTCAAAAATTGTTTTTAGTTTCCTGCCCATAAACAGTTCAGCTGGGGATTTCTGGGTTGTAGTTGTTCGTGTGGTAAATAGTGCGAAGAGTATTCTCTGCAGTCTTGTGCGTTGCGCGCCAGTCCCCAGCTTGCAGTTTTTTTTTAGCTTGTCCTTCACAATCTACACAGTCCGTTCCTCTTGTCCATTGCTGGAAGGATGGTATGGAGGTGAATGTCTGCATGCAATTCCATTCTGGTCCAAAAATCTTTTCATCTAACAGGATGCAAACGCTGTCCCATTATCAGATACAACCATGTTGGGCAATCCATGAATGCTGAACATGTCTCTAAGCTCACTCGCTACCACCACACTTGACATTGATGGCACCAATCTTACTTCCGGCCACTTTGAGTAGGCATCAATAACCATTAAAAAATATTTCCCCCATTAAGGGTACTGCAAAATCCATGTGTACGTAGGACCATGGATTTTGGGGCATGGTCCACGTCATGTGTGTTCTTGGTGCAGCCCGGCTCTTCCTGAGGCATATCTCACCGTGCTGAACCATCTTCTCAATCTCGACACTGAGTTTTGGCCACCATACGTAACTTCCAGCAAATGCTTTTGAACGTAACACGTCATCATGCAAGGCATGAAGCAGAACAAATATCTCATTCCATATCACCTCTGGAATAACAACTCTTGTGCCCCAGAGAAGGCAATCCCGGTAGATAGACAATTCAACACGTCTGTTCCAATAGGGTCGGACCTCTTCATTAGGCAGTTTTTCTTGCCACCCATGCAGCACAAAATACTTCACTTGTCTCCGTACGTTATCCTTCTCTGTCAACTGGGCCACCATGTGTGCATTTAGGGGTGCTTCTGTCCTCTCCTCTAGCATCAGCACTTCTATTGCGGTGGGCCATGGTGGGCATCGGTGCTGGCAGTCTGCTTAGAGCATCCGCATGTCCTATTGTGTTGCCAGGCTTGTAGACCAACTTGTAGTCTAGCAATTGCAAACATCAACGGAGCATCCCGAGGGAAAGGATTTCAGGAGTGGGCTGGTGTGTGTCCAGCAACTGCAACAAGGGCTTATGATCAGTGATCACAGAAAACGGTCGACCAACCATGTACTGACGAAATTTGTTGATTCTGAAAATTACTACTAAAGCTTCCTTGTCTATTTGGGCATACTTATGCTCAGTTTTATGTAGCGTCCGTAAAGAAAAAGCTACAGGTTTTCCTTCCCCATAATCCTTGATGTGAGCTAAGACAGCCCTGACTCCTGACTCCAAACTCCAAAGCATCAAAGGTCATCACTACAGCTCTTTTGGTTTCATAATGGACCAGCATCATGCCTGCCTGCAGGAGTTCTTTTCCTTTCTGAAATGCTACTTCATGTTGTTGGTCCCACATCCATAAGGCCTCGTTGTCTAACAACCGATGTAGAGGTTCCAGTACTGTTGCTTTGTAAGGCAAAAACCTCTCATAGAAATTCAAGAGCCCAAGGAATGTTTGCAAATTACGTTTGCTTTTTTGGCATTGGTGCTTTGTGTATTGCCTAGACCTTCTCCTGTGTTGGATGGATGCCATCTGCAGCAATCAGGTACCCTAAATATTTCACTTTTCTAGCTGCAAAAACGCATTTGGTCTTCTTTAATCTAAGTCCAACTTTGTCGATTCGGGCAATGACTTCACGTACTCTTGTCCACTACCTACTTGAGGCAGCCACCAGAACATAATCTAACAATACTACAACGCCTGGTAAATCCCTAGTAATGTTACCATCAGCCATGGGAAAATTGCTGGACCACCCACTTACTCCAAAATGGAGACCAACTCTAAAAAACCCTTTTGTAGTGTTTACTGTTAATAACTCTGCAGTGGACCCATCCACAGCCACTTGTAGGCAAGCATCTTCCAGATCCAACTTTGTGAAACATTTCCCTCCCGCTCAATGAGCAAATGCTTCATTAATTGTTGGAAGCGGTTAACATTCAACTTGGCTAATGTTTTTCAGAGTATCTTTATAGTCCCCGCAGATTCTAATGGAGCCATCCCCTTTCATAACCGGCACAATTGGTGTTGACCAAACTGAATATGCTACAGGTTTGTAGACACTTCGTTCGGCAAGCTTGAAAATGGCTGCCTTCACCTTTTCTTGAAGTGCAACTGGTACTACTCTGTTCTTCCTGAAAACTGGTTTAGTTTCTTCCTTTAAATGAAAAGTTACCTGGGTTCGTTCATACTGGTCTAGGTCCCTGTTATCAAACACATGTGAATACGTAGTTGCACTCTTCTAATGGTGGCAGTTCTGGCCACAAAGTTTTATAAGTACCCCAGATAACCACTGTGTAACTGGCCCCTGTGTCCACCTCTAACTGGTATAAGTTATTATCTAACCACAGGTCAATCACATATGGCTCATTGCTGCCTCCCCCTTGCAGACTATGCAGCCCATTTATTCACCCTGCCTCATTCTCATATTCGGAATCAGGCTCTCTTAACAGATGAATCCTACCGTGCCGTGCCAGGGCGGGTCCCTGTCGCTTCCCTGTAGAACCAGCGCTCCACTGCTTCTTCTTGGTGATGCACGCCCTCTCTAGGTGGCCTCTCTTCTTGCAGTGGCGACGTGTGGTGGACACATGTGTACATGTCGCTGGTGGATGACCCTTGTTGCTTTGCCAGCATGCGTGTCTCACTGGTTCCTCTTTACACCCCGCCATAGGGTCTGGCCGTTTTCTCCGCCCATAGGCCTGTAGGTTATGTAGCTCATCCTTGTGTTCCATGACCGCGGCTCCCCATAAATCCAGCAGATTTCTTCCTGTTGCTTCTGTAGCCATCGCGATGTTGACTGCCTCCTTGTACGTAAATTTGTATTTCGCCAGTAGCAACATTCGTTATAGGTTAGGAAAATTACTGTGAGTTGATAGTCAAAGCAGTTATGCCACATAGACTGCAATTGTTTCGCCTTCCTGTTGATACCGCTTTAAGAACTTTTAAGTCTCCACTATTTCACTTGGTCTTGGCTCAAAATCTTCTGTAAGTTTTGTAAGTACTGTTAAAGTACTGCATCTGTTTGGCGCAGCGATAGTAATGATGTAACAATACTGTACAACTCCGTCCCACACAGAGTATAAAAAACCACCCGTTTCACATCATCATCCTCTATTTTATTAGCAATAAAATAGAACTGTAAACATTCACAGTAAGACCGCCACATATCTCGTTCCGGCACAAATTCGCTGATTGTACCCACTGTTCACAGATGACTGAACACTTAATATATTTAATTCAACCCAGCACAGATCTCATCCTCATCACCACTTTTATGTCCCGTGCGTCAGCACTACTGTTTACTTATCCACACCATTTACCTGGATCTCTGTCCGCGCAATTACATCATGTTTACGACGTGCACCATGACACTACTCACTCGTGCCAACCATGTGCACCTAAATATACGTCCTGTTATATACACAATGCCAGTACAGAACACTTGCCAATAGGAAAATTCATACTTCTTGTACAAAACAAAAAGCACTACCTTCAGTGGCCATAAATTTAAACATTGCACTCACAATACAACAAGTCTCATAACTACTTCTTTTATTGTAATTTGCTGCCCACTAAATGGCAACCAGGGTGCCATTGTTTAATGTAGTACATATATATGTAGTCATGAGCAGTGATTTTCTTAGGAAGGTTGATTTGAATAATGCTCACTTCACTGTGAACAACCTTTACTTACATGACAGATTTAAGGAAATGAAATGTTTCATTAATTTACAGCAATACAATATTACAAGAAAATAAAATGACCACCCATCCACCCACTTACCCCCCTCCCCCCAAACCCTACATTTGCCAACCATCACCACTGCCCAGCTAATTGAAGGAAGATGGAGAAGTGTACGTACCAGCTGCACAGTAAACACTTCTCTCCACCTTCTGATACTTGCAGAATTCACTGGCCAGTTATTTCAGTAACGTCGGCTATTGTTCCGATACTGCTGACGAGCACTGATGATCTCTGTGATTCGTTTCCACGTGCTACCGGATGGCATTCTGTGCAGGGCTAAATTGATTACTGAAAGCACTAAGTTTACTGGCACTGCAGAGACTGCACAGTGCCAGTAACAAGATATTGGTGGGTGATTCAAGTAGTTTATTCTCCGATATATTTACAGATGTGCAGATAGTAGCATCATTAAATACAAAGCAGTCCTGATTGAATTTCCAAACAAAAGCAATAAAAAATAAACTAAAAAATAAATTCATGTTGTAATAAAAATTTATTTTTTTATTCATAAGTTATGTTTTAAATCAAGAGAGAAATAAAAACATGATAATTTAATCTCATTTCTTGAATCACATTTCTTTAATTTTTAATGAACATCACTGCATAGTGTTCTGTAACTATAAACTTACTGATAAACAAAATATTTACTGTTTCCTGCAATCTGTTCTCTTGCTGCTGACGAACAATAATGAACCATCAGCTGTTTCAGTGCTAGTCAGCAGTAACAGAAGGTGGCCTCTGTGTCTCAACTTTGAATGCTTGTTTTTTTCATTACAAATGCCAAAATCCACATGGCTTTGACTAAGCTTTGCAGTAATGTTTACATGAATAAGTGCTTTTGGTGTTAGTATGTGACTGAAATACTATAACGGTATAATCAAGTTATATAAACAAATACCTTTTCACAAGCCAATGCTTAAGACATGTACAGAATATGAAAATCAGTCTACTTAGTGCATAGTCTATGACTAGGTTAAACAATATATAACTGATTTATTAATAGAATATGAATGTTTAGTTTTTGTAACAGAACTAGACCACACTAAGTAGAGCCAATGGGAATACAGAACCATAAAATTTACTGTAAACACACCACACAAGTATTAAAACATTAATTTAATATTTGATTATCATACTGATACAACTAATAAGTAAAAATAAAGAGCAGAAAATCATTATCACTTATGTAATTAGGTAATTATGTAAGTAGATATTGAGTACTTTCGTAATGTTGGCACAGAACTAAAATAAAACGCATGCCTTTGTTTCTGAATCTGTCCTTGTCGGGTGCCGCACCACTTAAAATGGGAATATTTTTTCACTGTTAATGATAAAAATAGTTCATAAAGAATATAACCAAATAGTAATAACAAACACTACATTTAAAAAAATTTTTACTTGGTTTGGATATTTATATATATCCAGGATATCATGCTGAACTTAATGGTTATCCAGAAAATATTACTTTCTGCATATAAGATATCAATATAAAGTAATTCAGGAACAATATTCACATATATTCTCTCCAGGACAGAAAATGTTTCAAAGGAAAAATTTTAATTTTACAGCGCAGTTCTCATTGACATAGCATAATAATACACCCTAGCATTTAAATTTGTTTGACAACTACCTTAGAATGAAAATTCCAGAAAAATTCATCCAGTAGTTTCTTCTGTGTGATGCCAAAACAAACTACAGTGGAACCACGTTATTGCGAGAATGGTTATAGCATCACGTCCACCATTGCGACAGTTTTTAATTGCACCCTTATTTGCCCCATTATTTGAAAGTTACTTAATTTTGTTTATAACGCAAGTCAGTTAATGAAACCTTTCACTTTAGAGATACAAACATCTGTAAACTCGTATTTTTTAAATCTTTAAATACGTTGCATCGCAAGTGACATCCACCCATTAGCCATGTCCAAGCCAGCCTTTGTTAGTCTGTGTCGCGTGGCATCACTAACATCAGATGGAGGAGAGTGGGAAGAGGTGAGTACGAGTGTTGTGGTGAAGGATAAGGTGGAGGGGTATAAAAGGGAGAAGCATGATAAGAAATGGAGCTAGTAGAGGACAGGATACGTTGGATATAGGTTAGGAGGGGGCAGAGGGGAATGGTACGTACTGTGGAATGTAGGAGAGGCGGTGAGATGCTATCCGCCTACCATTCCTATGTTGTGGGGGTAGGAAGACTCTGCCGCTTGCCGCTTCTCCACGTGCCAGGCGTGCAAGGGAAAAAGCATGATTACGTCTAAAAGTTGCTAGACAATGTTACATCATTTATAATGGTTTGTGCATTTTGTGCATCCTATAATGAGAGGATTTAAATCGTGAGCATAGCTTTATGTGATACGGATTTTGTTATCCTTAGTTCTGTTTAAATTATGGAAAGTGTTAATAAAAGAAAAACACTTGACATTGCAACAAAGTTCAAAATCATATGCGAGGTTTTCAAATGTACATGACCTAAACAAACACCCTTTTAGTGTAGTTCATTATATAAAAAATGTAACAATATTTGTGTGTTGAGTATTTCCTGCATTGGTACAAACAGCAATACATTTATCGCATTTAGTTCTTTCAATGAAGTTAAAATTGAATTTTATTCCCGTACAAACAAAATTTTCCACTGCATCGTTAAAACACTCTCTCATAAGAAGAACTGCAATACAATCATGACTCACGAAAGACGTTAAACTAGAGTTCCCCACACCACCAATAAAATAAACAGAACCATAACTAGTATAAAGTGCGGTCATAACAAAAATAAAACAAATTCGGAATGGCAACCAGCTTTAGTAGCCTACATACTGTTGTGTGAATTATACTGTTGAGTTGAGCAGAAATATCAAGAGGGCATGTATGCAATTGTGAAGTACAATCTAAGAGATGTTATTACAAGTGTACAAGACAGTGAATTCTGCACGCTAAAAGTAGTGGAAAAATAAAGGTTATGTCAATTTTGTGCCCAAGAAAGTAAACAAATCGTAAACATGCTGGATAATCACACTTTTCTATAGTAAAACAAGTTAAAATCTTAAGTTTTCCATTTGTTGCAAATGTCTGTTTTCAATGCTGACATTTCCTTCAAAACATTATTCCTGATTGTCCAAATATTTTTCTAACCTACCATAAAGCTACATTTGTTTGGGTTTGAACAGATATGTGTGTTGTCCACGGGTTGGAACAGAACAGAACAGGAAAGTAACATCTGTTCATGGTGCTAGCCCTTCCCGTTAGGAAAATTTACCATGTCTACACGTGGGAATGGAGGAAGTGTATTACTGATCTGCTGTTTGCTTTGTGAGCATGAGACAGAGAGAGAGAGAAAGAGAAGTGTAGTGTGGCACACTAAGGGGGAGGGACGAGGGTGGGAGGAGAAAGGAAGCGGTCAGAGGGGCGTGAAACAGGGAGAGAAGGGGAAGCAGGTAGAGGAGCGAGAGACAGGAGGAGAAAGTGAATTGGGCAGAGGGGCGAGAGACAGGAGTGGAATGACAAGGGGTGAGAGACAGGAGTAGAACGGCAAGAGGCGAGAGGGAAGTAGGGAGGGACATTCTATGATCTCCAGGCTTTGTGTGTGTGAGATAGAGAGAGACAATGAGTGAAGTAGTGTGCTGATTGGTAGGCAACTAACTCCATCATGCCTCTTCCACAAACTTGGAGGAGGGAAAGAAGAATGAAGGAGAAAGCAAGGTCACGCCTGCTGGTCGTTACATAATGCCGCTGGCCGACGTTTAGATTTTTTTTTTGTATTAACTTGTTGCTGCATACGTGTAGTTTATGGCATTCGTTAAACACAGGATCTACAAGGGCACATACAATAACAAATAAATTATGGGGCACGATCAATTTTGTTATAACAATAACTTGCTATAGCGACAATTTATTTTGCCATTGTCGACTATCGTTTTAACGTGGTTCCACTGTAACATACAAACAAAAAAAAATTGAAAAAAATTCAATTCTAAATAAAAGCTCAGTGCTACATAATTTACTNTCTACAAGGGCACATACAATAACAAATAAATTATGGGGCACGATCAATTTTGTTATAACAATAACTTGCTATAGCGAAAATTTATTTTGCCATTGTCGACTATCGTTTTAACGTGGTTCCACTGTAACATACAAACAAAAAAAAATTGAAAAAAATTCAATTCTAAATAAAAGCTCAGTGCTACATAATTTACTAAAAAAAAAAAAAATTAAATGTACAGATTTAGCACATTAAATTACTGTTTTCTACACCATAACTTATATATATTTTCCACAATGCTAGTATACGTGACCTCACTCAATTTCTCACAAGCTTACCTTGTATCCCAGTGTCAGTTTTAACTACTGATTTTGCAGTATGACTTCCATCAGGCAAAACTGCATATATTGAAATGTATAGCAGAGTGCAAGGGGGTGCACCTTCTGCTGCAAATGAATACGTGTTGTTGGGAATGTTCTCTTCAGAAATTGAACTTCCAAAGAAATCAAGATCCATCACATATTTCCTGATGCACTGTTTGTGTGCAAGTCCATCCCATTTGAAGTAGATGGCAGTCGAAGTGATATTGGTGACTGTGAGACCGAGGACCTTATTTTCAGTATCAAAGTCTGGAAACAGGTAAAAAAATTATGAAAGCCATTTAAGTTGGTATGTATTTAATTTTCTGCGAGAACTATTTATATTTAAAGCTCTCAAATTATAGAGTCTAGGATCACTATTTTCACACAGTCTCCTATCGTGTAATGGTAATGATTAACACCGGGCTCAATTAAATCTTTAAAGTCAAGTGCATAATAGAGAAATAGCTGCCTGTATCCCAAATTCCACCCATTAAAACAGTGTAGTTACCTACCTTACAAACCAGCAATATGGCAAATTACCATTCACCAATCAATGCTAAGAGATAAACTTCACAAATGATTGCTGAACCAATGCTGAATTTTCCATGTCAAGGGACAGCCGGTCAGACGTAAGTAATATTCTTTGAGTACCTATTACTAGGGACAGGAAAATTTTGCATTTTGAATTACCTGTAAGCTAGACTACACGGTCCTATCTTTTTTCGAGCCTCATCTGTCTGTTCATTGGCTGATGGCCCAGTGTGTAGCCAGTTTTATCTCATGCCAGGTGGCACAGAATTCAGTGTTTGTTCACCTGGGCATCTCTAATAAACTGTAGTCCAATTGCAAACATAACAGTATTGTACATGTGTTTGAAGTCTAGCTTGTCCTAAAATGAATTTGCGAAATTTTTCAGTCCCTACTTATTACTCTGTTAGTGCACAAATGAAAATACTTACGTAAAAGAGACTGTCATGTTATTTAACTTCTGTGTAGTGTGGAAAGGAGAGGTTTGGGCTCTACTCTTAACATCAAGCCCTTGAGGGCCCAGGAGGGCGAAGCAAGGCGAGTATGGAGCAGCGCTGAAGTGCAAGGGCGGGGAGGAAACAGGAGATCCCCGAAAAAACCCAAAGACCAGCAGCACCATCCAGCACGATTCCCACATGCAAAAATCCAGGAGCAACCTCGCAAGGAATTGAACCTGGTTCGCCTTTGTGAGAGGCGAGTGCTCCAGCCATTGCACCGCAAAGCCTCTCACATTTGAGTGAATGGATTTTTTGTGGTGAAGCCACTATCATAATGTACATAATATTTTACAAGTTAGCAGTGAACTGTAATGCAATTAGTGTGTTCACAGACCTCTACCCAGAAGGAAAGATGTGTAAAACATGTCTCGGAAACACGTGACCAAACTGTGCCAGAGGATTGCTGACGCGAAAAGAATAAATTTGAAATATGACACCGATGGTCCATCTCAAATAATAAGAGCCGTAAAAGCTAGTAAAGACAGAGTCCGAAAAGCATATTATTGGGGATATTATGAAAATCACTTTCGTTAGAGAAACAAAATCTGGTATACAAATTAATTAAACTACGATTTTGGATAAATTGAAGGTATGGTACGTCGTACTCACCCCCATCATTTAAAAAATAGTGGTTTGTACCCTGTTATTGCATACAACTTTGTAACATTTATGTAAATTTTATATTTGATGCCATTGTATTAAGTAGTACATCACAATTAGCCAAAAAGGCACACTCGTAGCAATCTTTAGGACCCACCATTTTTGTGTAAAATGCACACGTCCCACACCCGGAGGTAAATACATGCTGGCTGTAACATGGCGTTGTACGCTGAATAATTATCGCCAAGAACAAAGAGGCAGCAAACAAATTACAATTGGTATATGCGCTACACTGACGATTAGTTGTGATTGGAGGTTCATTATGAAACAAGGGGGTAGAAACAAAAAAAATCATTATTGTGCAACTGCCTAACTCTGGCCGTTCTGCAGATACTGTAACCACATGTTTTAGCGGGTTGTGTTTAAGTGTGGGTAGTGATGAAGGCGCTTACATCCTACCGGAAAGCATTAACTTTGTATTACAGTCAGTGACTTATTTACCTGAATCGGGCTTACAATAGTGGATGCACGTTTTTGAATGTCATAGCAGTTTTCCCTCCTTCCCACCCCTCTTTGCAACTGTCGCAGCCCTACACAGTCTGTTATTCACTGCGAGTCATTGTGTAGCTTCACTACGACAAGAGAGGGACATAGCATCGTACACTAATTTGGAGATGACGGACATGGTGTTGGTGTATGGAGAAGCAAGAGGAAATGGAACAGAAGCTTCATGTTTGTACAGCCAATGACATCCTGCAAGATGTCTGCCTAACAGACATAAGTTCAGAAACGTCACACAGCGACTACAAGAAACAGGCACTTTTGGAGGTGAGGTTGGACCAGGTCAACAGAGAAGCATTCGAACCCCAGGTTTTGAAGAGGCAGTCTTAGAGAGTGCGGTGGAAAACCCTTCTACTAGCACCTGTGCTATCATACATGCAATATGCAATGAATGCATCGAATGTGACAGTATGGCGTGTACGACATGAACAGCTGTTGCGACCGTACAATGTGCAAAAGGTGCAAGCATTGCAGCCAAGGGATTATGCCCCACCACGAGATTTGGAAGTGGTTCCTGCATCAGTGTGAAATGGTTCCTGATGTTCCTGCTATTAGTATGTTAACAGATGAAGACACATTCACACAGGAAGGGTATTTAAATAGTCTAACTAGCCAAATATGGGATGACTAAACCACATGCAACTGCAATGAGAGGCAACCAGCACCGATATTTGATCAACATTTAGGCTGGAATAATTGGTGACAATGTTATTGGGCCATACTTGCGGTCAACCCATTTGTCAGGCTTTCAGTGGTGGTATTTTCTGCAGTTCATGTTGCCAGACTTACTGGAGGACGACGTTCCGCTCGCCGTCAGACAACGGATATGGCTACAACCTGACGGCACATCACCCCATTTCATGAGAATTGTGCAAAATCACATGAACGCAGCATATTCCAAGCACTGGATAGGATGGGACAGGCCTGCTGCATGGCCACCACGCTCATTGGATGTCACCCTATTAGACTTTTTGCTGTTGGGATTCATCAAGGCATTGGTAAATGAGACACCCATTTAATCCGAGGAGGACTTGTTAGCGAGGGTCATGGCTGCCTGCGAGACACACCAGGTGTCTTAGAAAGGATATGCCAGTCTCTAATGCGCTGCTACACATACATCAATCAGGTTGGAGGTGCACATTTCAAAAGTTGCTAGTATGAAGTTGTTTTTCAATAAGAAGCTGTAATAGCTACAATGACTGTTTTGTTGTGCTATCAATTAGTACAGCTGTCAATTAGTACNTTTTTCAATAAGAAGCTGTAATAGCTACAATGACTGTTTTGTTGTGCTATCAATTAGTACAGCTGTCAATTAGTACAGCTGTCAATTAGTACCATCTGTATCATGCCAACCACCATACATGCAAAATATTCTAACACATTNGTCAATTAGTACAGCTGTCAATTAGTACCATCTGTATCATGCCAACCACCATACATGCAAAATATTCTAACACATTGTGACTAAACAAATATATTAAAGACATTACTACAGAGTCATACTGCTCGCACCATAATGTATTATCCCAACTCTCTTACTATCACATAAAATCAAGACTAATTCATTCACATATTTCACTATCTGCCAACACATGTGGTTACAGTATCTGCAGAACGACTAGAGCTAGGCAATTGCACAAAAACATTTTTTTCTTCATTTCTGGTTTTTACCCCCTTGCTTCATAATATACCATCAAAAATACAACTAAACATTGGTATAATGCATTTACTAATTGTAATTTGTTTGCTGCCTGCTTGTTTTTGGCAATAATTATTCCGTATGCAACGCCGTATTAGAGCAAGCATGTGTTGCCTACCCACCAAGCCATAGTATTGCTACAACTAACACCTTTGTGTGCGTTTTACACGAAAATGGTGGGTCCCAGAGAGTTACTACAAGAGCGCCTTTTTTTACTAATTATGCCATACTGCTTAATATGATGGCATCAAACATCAAATTTACTTCAAGGTAACAAAATTGTATGCAATAACAGGTTGCAATCCACTATTTTTAAAATTATGGGGGTGAGTACGACCTACCATACCTTCATTTTATCAAAACTCATGGTTTAATTAATTCATATACCAAATTTTGTTCCTCTATGCAAGTGCATTTCATAATATCCTTCATAATATGCTTATCAGACTCTGCCTTTAAGGACTTCTACAGCTCTCATTATTTGAGATGGACCATGGATGTCATATTTCAAATTTCTTCTTTTCACATCAGCAATCTCCTGGCACAGTTTGGTCACATGTTTCCAAAACACATCGCATAAGAATTATAAATATATTAAAATTCATTACAGGTTGTATACAATATATTAATACATCTCAGTGAATAAAAACAGTTCAGTTGCAATTTCATTCTCATTCTGGCACCTTTACCAAATTTAGGGAGGGGCAATATACAACATGCCCCACTAATTATCACGTCAAGCAAAGATGTATATACAGATAAGAATCAAAAAATGCATCATAATTCATTAGAGATTGCATGCAATATAACAATGCATCTCAGTGAACAAAAACAATTTAGGGTCCATTTACTCATTCTGGCAACCTTTAATAAATTTAGGAGAGCAGAGTGATTTGGGCAGCTCTTAACATTGAGGTCTTGAAAGCCAATGAGGGTGAAGCGAGATGAGTATGGAACAGCACCGGAATGCAAGGGCGAGGGAAACGGGAGATCCCCAAGAAAACTCGCCAACCTGTGGCATTGGCCGGCACAATTCCCATGTGCAAAAATCTGGGAGCCACCCCATTGGGAATCAAACTTGGTTTGTCTAGGTGGGAGGTGAGTAGTGTGAACTGTACATCACCGCGGCATCACACTAAATTAAGGGAGTGACAATGTATAACCAGATGCCCCTAGTTGTTACGTAACAGGTAAAGAAGAAGAAAAAGCACACCTTCTTCATCGACCTGGCCGGTGAAGAACTCGAGGGATGTGGTAGCCAGTATTTCTCCGTCGGCTCCTGAGGCGTTGGCATGCAGCTGGTACCCACTGCACGGCTGTAGGCCAGGCAGGACCACCTCGTCATCTGAGGCATTCACCAACTGGCATTCCCTGTGACCGGATGCCTCCAAGGTTACACACAAGTCGATGTGATCGAACAGCTGCCCCTCGTCGCTAGAGTAGTCCCACCCCACCGTGCCATTTGTGGGGTTCACCTCCTTCAAGGTCAGCTCCAGCAGCCTCCCTGAAACATAGTCCCCATCACGTGAGAACATGTGAAGCTTNGGTTCACCTCCTTCAAGGTCAGCTCCAGCAGCCTCCCTGAAACATAGTCCCCATCACGTGAGAACATGTGAAGCTTTCAGCACATCATTCTGTATTTATATCTTCAATGAACACAATTGGTTCACCGTTAAATCAACACTTTTAAAAGCACTGTTTTAGGTCATTTTGTAGCTTTCCTCACTACCAATAAAATTTACAACTACCATGGATCTAATGATTACCCTTCATGTTAGCATTCTCTGACAGGGTCAGTAACTGTGATACATACTTTTTTCACTATCATTCAAATTTCCTTCAATTTACAGAGTTTCACTATCATTTAAATTTCAATCCATTTACAGAGATTGTTTGTAATGTTCAGTGGTTAAATTGGCGCCACTAAAAATCTGAAACATCTCACTGAAAATGGGAGACATTTGAATATTATTATTTTTTAAAAAATGTTGTCTCAGTGTCACTCCAAACTGTCACAAATAACCTCCACTTCGTCCACCATAAAAACTTCCAAGTGTCTGTAAAAATTGTCTTTAAACCAGATGAGAAATGTGTGTTTAGGCCTTTTACTTGGACCATAAAAATATGTAATTAAAGTAAAAGAGCCACTAAACTTCAACAGATTAAAATGAGAGATTTCTCAGATTACTGTGCATGCAACTACAAGCCGGGTGTTTTTAGAGGCTGATTTAAAAAATATACAGTTAAATGGGCACCAACTACACTCTGTTAAACANTCCTTTTTTCACTACCATTCGAGTTTCCTTCCATTGACAGAGTTTCACTATCATTCAAATTTCCTTCAATTTACAGAGTTTCACTATCATTTAAATTTCAATCCATTTACAGAAATTGTTTGTAATGTTCAGTGGTTAAATTGGCGCCACTAAAAATCTGAAACATCTCACTAAAAATGGGAGACATTTGAATATTATTATTTTTAAAAAAATGTTGTCTCAGTGTCACTCCAAACTGTCACAAATAACCTCCACTTTGTCCACCATAAAAACTTCCAAGTGACTGTAAAAATTGTCTTTAAACCAGATGAGAAATGTGTGTTTAGGGCTTTTACTTGGACCATAAAAATATGTAATTAAAGTGAAAGAGCCACTAAACTTTAACAGATTAAAATGAGAGATTTCTCAGATTACTGTGCATGCAGCTACAAGCCGGGTGTTTTTAGAGGCTGATTTAAAAAATATACAGTTAAATGGGCACCAACTACACTCTGTTAAACAATGTGAACAATTACAAGTAGTCTTATTTTTTGCCTAATACAGGTCCACCACTGACTTGCATAATCAAACCTGGCTGCTGTTGTACTAGTGAAAGAATGGAGGAGATGGACAAGAGATGGAGTAGAGGCTAAAAACATGCTGGATGGAAAAAAAAAGTCATACTCTGGCAGTGTTCACCGTAGGAGAATCCCAGCCCATAATGAAACTGTTCTACTGGTGCCTGGAATCAAATTGGCAACCACAGAGGTGGTAGTGTGGTGGCAACAATAAGTCACTTTCATGTTATGGGTAAGCAGTACTCTACCACATTTCATTCCTGGTTTTTGGTTCAGTTAATTTTATTGAGAAAAAGTAGGACTACTTTTTTCCACCAGTACAACCAACAATACTGAATCACACACATAAAAAATTGTTACTAACAGCTTAACATAAAATTTAACTTCAAAATAAATTTTACTCACTTTTTATAATTCACAACTGTGCTCACAAATGTACTGAAAAAAAAACTCTATGGCATAATGATAAAAATTTTTACCAATGATAATGTACACATCAATTAAAAATACTGTATACATGTTTATACATATTTCATGGCTTTTGGAGGCAGATAAGCAGCTTCTTTTCTTTCTGTGATAGTTCAAAAGAAGTTAGGGTAATCATCCCTACATGTGGGCTCCTTAGACCCACTGAAAATCTTTGGTGTTCAATAATAAACTCAGCTAGGACATGGCAGCCAACAGGTGATATTGCTTTAAATTAATTCTTACTCTTCAGCTTCTTTAAAGTCAATGTCAAGAATACATTGCTCACTAATGTGAAAATTAGATTAAAATTATGAATGGTTGATTTGTTATGCTGACTCATAAAAAATCAGAATACAAACAAGACGTTACTGATATAACTAATGAGCCTACTTTCCTCTACATGGGTGAAAATAATTTGTAATGAAGTTCTTAAAAGCTTAGATGTTAGGTAGGCCTTGACGTCTCACTGACAGCAATACCATTAGCATTAGAGATGGAATTAGAAACGTATGCAACAGTAGTGAGACAATTACAAATACACATGTATTGTACCCGGGACACAANTTAGAGATGGAATAAGAAACGTGTGCAACAGTAGTGAGACAATTACAAATACACATGTATTGTACCCGGGACACAAGACCGAAACAGTGTACCATAAGTTAGCTTGTAATTAACTGTATTATGGAGGTAGGATTTGGAGCATCAACTTCGGATGCAATCAGTCCAATATTTTGAGTGATTGTGTTCACTAACCTGAAATATTTACATATCCATTATTTTGAATATAACAGTCTGAGCCACTTAAAACACAGTTTACATGGCCTACCATAGCGCTACTTGTGTGAAGAATTGAGTGCAAATTGGTTGCTTGGTCACCGAGATATGGCATAAAAACTTTTTCTTATTTGGTTCTGTCTTACAAACTTTCCTTAAGAAAGAAGTTCTGTATGCAATGCCTCTAATAGATACTGTCAGAACAAAAAGTTTGGCTGAATTTGTAAATTTGGTTAAATTGTTTAATAACTATGACAAAGTTAACANGATACTGTCAGAACAAAAAGTTTGGCTGAATTTGTAAATTTGGTTAAATTGTTTAATAACTATGACAAAGTTAACAAAATATTTATATGGCAGCCATTATGAAAACAAATGTCTGACACCACTTATACCACATTAATTTACATGGCTTTCTGTAGCACAAATGTTGTGCAAATTAGATGGAAATTAGTTGAATTGTTCCGGAAATATGGCAAATGTTCAATTTCCTCACCTGGCACTATTTTACAAAAAGGGCACCAACAAATGATCTCTGAATGTGTCATTGATATTTCTAATAAATACCGTTAGCGTACAAAATTTGGTTAAATTTTGTTGTATTGTTTTATAGATATAACATACAAATCTAAATTACTAATATTAACACCATTAAAAAGGCCTGCCAACCCTCAAACACATTAGTTTCTACTGTAGCACTACTTGCGTGAAAAATTTAATGGGATTTGTTTAGTGGGTCTTTGAAATATGGCATAAAACATCAAGTTTTCATGGGACGATCTTCATAAATTAACAACAAAAATGTTAATTAGCGCATTCGATGATTGTCATAGATACAGTTGGTTACATTGTTTCTTAGATATAGCACACTAAGTTAAGGTGTTAGTATAGCCACCATTCTGAAAATAAGCCTCTGGCCTCACTAAAATCATATCAGTTTATATTGCCTGCCGTAATGCTACCTGTTTGCCAAATTTGGTGGAAATCTGTTGGTTTTCTCATAAGATATGACATTTAATTTGTCATGTGATTGTATATTACAAAATGGTGGGCAAAAGAGATTTTGTGTGGACACATTTTATGGCTGTAATATATACTGCTGGTATATAAAGATAACTTTGAATTAATTATGTGATTTCAACAATATAATAAACTAAACTAAAACTGCTATATGGCAGCCATTTTGAAAATAAGTGTCTGACCTACATAACATCTACCAGTTTACATCAACTGTCACAGTAAAACTTCTTTGCTAAATTTGATAGGAATTGGTTAATTGTTTCCTCAGACATGACATAAAAACCTTGATTACTAGTGTGGAGCTATCTCGCAAAATGACGGACCAAAGAGGTTTTACATAGACATATTTTATAGTCAATATGTATATATATATATATACTACTAGCATACACTGTTAAAATGGAATTCATTACATGGTTTCAACAATAGAGTATACTAAGCTTAAGTGGCTATAAAGCTTCCATTTTGAAAATAAGTGTCTGAACTACTTAATAAGTAATTGTTTACATCACCTGCTGCAGTATTACTTGTTTGTCAAATTTGTTAGGAATCTCTCAATTGTTTCCAGAGATATGACATGAAAACTTAATTTATTTATGTGGCTTTATCCTACAAAATTGCAAAAAAAACTTGGTTATTTCTTGGCATATATTATGATTGTAATAGATACTGTCAGCATACAATATTTAATCGGAATTTATCAAATGGTATGGTATATAAACCTAATAAGAATAAAATATTTGTATGGCTGCAACTTTGAAAATAAATTCCTAATTACTTTAAGTGGCCATCTTTACATGGCCTACCAAAAGTAATACTTACATGCTAAATTTGGCAAGAATTTGTTGAGTAGTTTTCGAGATATAACTTGAAAGTTTTATATTTAATGTGGTATTGTCTTCCAAAATTGCGGATTAACAATAATACCCATTTCTAAATTCAGTGCCTATATTATGATGTGATGTCAACATACAAAGAATTTGGTTTAAATCTGTTGAATGGTTCCAGAGATATGACATATCATACTAAATTTTTAAAATGGCAGCCACTTTGAAAGTAAGTGCTCGGCATAGTCAAAAATGATAAAAGTCAGGTTTTCTCTCTCTCTCTCTCTCTCTCCCACTCCGTGTGTGTGTGTGTGTGTGCGTGCGTGCGTACGTGCATGCGGCATGCGTGTGTGTGTACCGAGTTGGGTTGAACAAAAGTTGAAAGGGGGGGATCACACACATATATACGAGGACCGATTCAGAAGTCATGGAAACTATTGTTTATCTCCCGAAAATGGTCCAACACAGGATATGTACTATGTACAGGTGAAAGTGTACCTCAAGTATGTTTTACAGGTGACACCACATGTGGTATGGCTGAAGAAATGTCCGACAAGGAACAAAGACCGACATGGCTGCTTGAAATCACTGTTTAATTGATTTATTCTCGTACATCATGTATACACCCATTTGAACAGGTACATATTGTACGTATATAAGTTGTTTAACATCCTTCATAGTAGTCTCCGAAGTTGTCCACAGTTTTACCAATCTCAACCACATTTTGTACGCTGACAGTAACTTTTACAAGCAACATACAAGCCAATCAAAAACCACTTTTGTTCGCCATTTTGTAAGATAGTGCTACATGAATAAATCAAGTTTTTATGTCATATCTCGGGAAACAATTGGCCAATTTATACTAAATATGGCAAATAAGTAGTTCTGTAGTAGGTAATGTTAAATGATATGATTTAGGTATGTCAGACATGCATATTTTAAAAATGGCGGCCATATAGCTATTATAAATTTGTATGTTACATCGTTGAAACCATGCAATTAATTCCAATGAAATTTTGTATGATAGAAGTGTATATTACAACAATCAAATATCTGCAAACAAAATCTCTTTTGTCCACCATTTTTAAAATAGTAGCACTTGGCAAATTAAAATTATGTGATCTCTGAAAAAATAAACAACCAATTTATACCAAATTTGGCAAACGATTATCACTATGGCAGATTGTGTAAACTAATAAATTTTGATAGGGTCAGACACATATTTTCAAAATGTCGGTCATATAAATATTTTAGCTCCGAATTTTTTATCGAGAAACTGCAAAATAAATTTCAACTTAAGTTTGTATGTTGACAGTATAAGTTATATATATCAAAATCGTCTATGTAAAGTCTCATTTCTCCGCCATTTTGTAAGGTAGCCCCACATGAAATAATATAGTTTTTATGCCATATCTCGAGAACCAATCAACCAACATGCATACAGAGATTCTTCTTTGTTGGATTATTTGCAAAGTAGTGTCAGGTGAGTAAACTGAACAGTCATATTTGCAAAATAAGTTGGATAATTTCCCAAAATTTTGCACACCTACAGAAGGCCATGTAAGTTACATGATGGGGTCAGACAATAATTTTAAAAATGGTGGCCATATAAATATTTTTATAGGTTTGGCGTATCTATTTAACAATTTCAATCAAACTTTTTATCCCGTCATAATCTATTATAAACATTGTGTACAGAGCTTCTTTTTTAAGCAATTTTGTAAGACAGCCCCATTTAGAAAATTATATTTTTATGCCATATCTCGGAGACCAATCAGCCGATTTCCATTACATTTTTCACACAAGTAGTATTATGGTAGATTATGTAAACTTATGCTTTTTAGTGCCTCAGACACTTATTTTCAAAATGATGGTGGAGTAAATATGTCAGGTTAGTGAACCCTATCATTCAAAACAATAGACTGATTACATGTGAAGTTGATGCTCCAAATTCTACCTCCGTAATGCATTTAATTGTAAGCTAGCTTAATTTTATAAGTTTTCCTGAATTTTAATCCTGGGTAAGTAACTCTTGTATTTTAATTGTCTTTGTAGTGTTTCACATGTTTCTGGTTTCATCTCTAATGATATTGCTGCCAATGAGACATCAACGCCTACCTACCATCTAAGCTTTCAAGAACATCACTAAAATTTATTTGCATCCATGTAGAGGAAGGTAGGCTCATTAGTTATCAGTAACGTCTTGTTCTATAACAAGTGGCCAACACTTCCTTGATATTTAGTTCCACAAGATTTGCGGGATTTTTTTTTTTCATTAGTAATTATGAACAAAATTACATGTTAATATATCATCCACATTTTTAATAGTGGTGGGTATACCTTTCCATGATGCAAATAAGGGCAAATATACCTTAGGCCTACCTTTCATCACACAATATAAACTTTCTACACCAAAGCTAAGAAGCAGTCGAAGCAGCGAAAGCTTGACAGGATTAATGACAAAAGTTGTCGGCTTTGAAGATGACAATGAAGAAAATCTTGGTGAGTGGCTCAGTTGCGATGCTTGTGAAGAAGGCTTTGAACATTTAAGTGATGAAGCAGTGCAGAGTAACTGGCAGAAAAAACGGACAAGACTGAAGAAGAATATTCCGATTTTGTAACGCACATCGAGGCAGTAGAGCACATCAAAAAAATGCAAAGTGTAATACACAAAAAAAATAATTTCATGTGCCAAGCAAAAGAAAATTGAATATTATTTCAAGAAGAGCGCACTATAGTTTCTACATTTTCTTTGTACAATCATATTAATTTTTTTCTAGCCATGTCGAACCGTGTTTACAACACTGTAGCCATCTTGCACCAAGTTCACAACAGTGCCACGCAAAAACCCTTTAAAATACTAATGAAGATCCGGAAAAAAAATTCTGAATATACACTACCATGTACAGTATTGGTACACAAGTAAAACAACTGAACTGGCTTGGCAAGAGCGGGAAGGATAATTCCCCCACTCCTCTCTCATTCCACAAGTGCCCAATGAGCAATCAAATTTTTTTTTGTAATGTGGCCAACAGCAAAGCCCTTGGCCAATAACAAAAATAGGAGAAAGGCAAATAAAGGGTAATACCCACCAAAAAAACGAATGAGGAACAATACCAGACAGGATCACACATACTATTCTTCTCGGTAGAGGCCCATCAACCATGGAGGAAGAGAAAGGCCATGGAATAAGGTATAGCAAGGTAGGAGAGGGCCGATCACCTAGGACATCTAACAGGACACCAAACTCTCAAAATCAGATAATAATATTGAGCTCAAGTAAAATAAGAGCGAGAACATCACAAACTACCCGAGGGTCACCAAAAAGTACCAAAGGGTAAGAGACAGGAAATCTCACACGAAGCCATTGAAGGGCAGTATACAATGAACTTCCATTGCCGCCAGTGGAACACTGAAACAAGAGAAGGATTAAATTTGCACTTGGGGCACCGCAGATACAGGAGGGATTAGGGACTATATGAAGTTTATACAAATGAGACTGGGATGCATTATGACCTGATAGGAGACGAAAAGAAGTGACTGCTAAACTACGGGAACTACAATGACGATATCCTTGCCGAGAATATGTAGGAAATAAACATGCAAATTAACTATTAGAAACTGTTTCCCCTGTCTGCTTCCAACGCCAGAAAAATTTCCAACAAGCAATGAAAAATTTACCTTAAGCAGACAGGCAAGTAGTTTGGAATAACAGTTACAAGAAACAGTGTCAAAATCTTTACGCATTACTGATCCAGGCAAGCCAGGGGTGGGCATTGGAAGGGAGAACAACCTGGGCACAGGGCTACCCGCAGAAGCAAGCGGAGATTAAAGGATCCCCAACCAGGCGGGAAATGCCGCCGCTGGGGTGCAAAGCGGGCTAAAACCGCCAGCAACCACGGGCCCATCATCATCTAGAGATTCAATGAGGAAAGTGAATCACCCAAAGCCCCCCACATTGAAGTGGAAATAAATGGGCAAAGGATACTAGCCTTGCTAGATTCCGCAGCAACAGGCAACTTTGTAAGAAGTGACGTACTCACCCCTGAACAAAGGGCATCACTCAGTCCTCAAACCCACATGGTGAGAACATGACCGGAACCTTAAGATCGACGGTCGCACCACCCTGACTGTGACCTACCTTTATGCCGTACACCCAGAAGAGTGGTACTAAGTGGCAAGAAAGGAAGACAGCTATGGCCTCCAAAGTCAACGGAAGCTGTAACCCAGCCCCAACTGCACTTTGCAGCACAACCCCTTGGGAACGAGCTCAAGCCGCCCACCAGCGGGAGAGGCCTCACCTCCCAGCTCCCTACCACTCCCTCTTTCAGTCCCTGATCATATGCTAAGCCCGCATTTGACTTTGTGCCGAGTCGCCAGGCCACGTGCCCTGTACTGTATACCAGCCAGTAGTATAGTCTGCCAGTGATATCAACCAGTGTCTCTCACCGACACGTCATAACTTGCCCGACCATGACATCGCCGTCAACCAACCAACGTCACGCGTCAACTACATGAAATATTATAAACAAAGAACTAAGAAAAAATATCAAAGATGATTATGATAGCATGTATTTAGTATGTATTTTTATTAATTAATGAGAGTTATTAAATGCTAGTAATGATGTATAGGATATTCACGGTAAAGTGAGCACTTTTGAAAGCCCTCTCATTTGGTATAATAGCAAATTCATATATTTTATTTTAACTTTAGACATTACCAACTTCTGAGTGCGGTGGAATGTACACACTGTGTTTATTACTTACATGGCAATCTATATCTAAAAAGGTGGTAAGGATAAAATATGGGTGAAAGGAAAAAGTAACTAGGGCCTCCAAAGTGCTCATTTTACAGTGAACAGCCAATACTAATTGTATATGGGTTAGGCAGTAATTCACATCCTTTTTTGCAACTTTGTAGTGACTGTGCCCTTGTAATTTTATTTTATTGTTCTATATCCTTAAGCTTATGCTTCATATTGTATCGCCAGAACAAAAAAAAAAAGGTTAGCACAATTAAATTAAATCTTGTAAAAATAATGTTTCTCAAGTACCTGCTAGTTATTGAACACAATATAATGCAAACAGTTTGGCAATACGCAAAGTAATGTTGACAGTAAATTAAAAAGAATCAGTTCTTTATTCTTAACACCTCACAAAAGTTACTGACAACATTGATAGTCCCTACTTCTTAGGTGCATGGCAATGTCAGTTTTGACATGAAGTAGAGGGCTACATAATAGTCAATATTGTGAAACCTACTTATTAATACAAACCTAAAGGGACCTGTATTATGTATTGCAGTTTGTAATAATGGGATTGGTTTTAACAGGTGTTTGTGATAATTACAAAAAATTAAAAAAAATTTTATGTTCACTGTGTAATGCAGTATAGTGGAAGATTAGGTATTCTTATCACCAGCTGACCAGCATGACTTCTTACCAGTAAACTATACATGGCATTGTAATAGAAACCAACAAATATTTTAGTACGCATACAAATTAACATCAAATTCCCTGTCTCACTCCAAGGGGAAAGAAGACAACTTCGTATTAATAAGAACTTGTATTAAAGATTAAACTTTGTATTTTATTAACCAGGTTACACTGTACATTCAAATGGCAGAGAGGAATGGAAGTTACTCCATTTTACATCTTCTACCACTTCCATATTCCTAATTATTATTCTCGTCACCTTTTCCTGCATGTAAACTCAAGATCTAAGCATAGCAGAGTACTCACTGACTACTGGCATGACGTACGGCGATGAAGTGCTCCCGGCATCTCCAATGGCACGCACAATGACGGTGTATTTGTCTTCTGGTGGTGTGTCCTCCAGATCGGCAATGGTGGCGCTGGTGGCAGAGGTGGTGAGACAGCTGTGGTTTCCCCTCCCTTCCCACGTGCCCCAGCACACAAAGTAGTACTGTGCACACAGCGAGGCCTCCCACGTTACGTACACAGGACCGGAACCCGCTGCCACCATCAGTTGGCTCACTGGCTCTGGCCCTGCACACATACACCTACAGTTGGACTGCACCCATTCAACAAAGCAAGTACAGTTGGTACATTTCATTTCAGATAGCCCTATCAACTTTCTCCCCTCTCCTGCTGTGTCACCTGCCACCAAATATAACAGTTTACACTGCAGTCAATGTTGCCAACCTAAAGACAAGCAAGTTTGCTACATGTGTTCCGAAATTCGACAATTAACAAAATTAAGTTACGCTCCAAACCTGAAGAATTTGCTCACTTTTATTCATAAAAAAATAATAATTCCTATTATTAATCAAAATACTTAACACTCATTTATACATAACTTAACTATGTATTGTTAATTAGGCAATTAAAAGAAAAATCCAAGTCTTGTTCTAAATTTTACTAACATATTGTTGCTTTGTGGTGGAAAAAAAAAAAAAACAGAGTGATGATAACATTTTTAGTTGAAAGGCCAGAGTGTTAATAATGTCATTTATTGGGAAAAATAAGAACATAAATGTAATATACAAGTACATACGTAAGTTATGAAAAATGACCACTAGACTGAAATTCAATTTGGTCACATTTTTACATTTGGCTACTATGGCCTAAAATTAGACTGCACATAGCCGAATTTGGGTATGATTGGTAATACTGATTGCAGTGAATGCAGTGACCAGCATCCATGTACTGGACAATTGATATTGTGAAGTTGCAGGAAACAAACACGAGACTACTATGCCAATTCTTAGTCTAATAATGGAAAAACAAATAGAAACCAAGTTGCTACAAATTTAAACGGTTCCAGATTTGTTGCCTAATTTACTGTGAGCAACTTGGTGTTTATCTTAAGATAGATAGCTAGATATATAGATAGATAAATATATAGACAGATAGATAGATAGATAAATAGTCAGACACCTTTATCTTAAGATAGATACTGTTAAGGCCATGGAATTTTTTAAAATATTATTTTAGATATAATAGCCTACCACAGCTCAATGTCCAGCATGTAATGGGATTAAAATTTCCTCTTAGTCAGTAGCTGAAATGCTGTAACTCAAAACAGTCAGCTCACTGTTTGCACCAAAGATGAATAAATTCCACCAAAGATGAATAAGTCCCATTTCATACCCTGAGCACCAAAACTGCACATACATATTAGCATGAGCTGCTGAGGTAGTGGCAGTGACCATATAAAAACTTGCCCTGTGTAATCAAATCACAATTTAATTTTGGCGACAAGAAAATCATTTACAGTTGAACCTACCCACAATGTTATAGTTTATTTTTTTGTAATAACATGTTTCATCATCATAATTATTTAAACAAATACTAATAAGTTCTCTCTCTCTCTACCTGTTAGCTATTACATAACATGCAGTATATCAGTGGGTATAAATTGTTCATATTGAATGAAAGCTTTTAAAAACAAGCCATAGCTGGGGTAAATGAAAATTGACAGGAGAAGCCAGTTGCAGCAGATGCAACATCTTACAACCAGAACTTTGACTCCTGTTACACAACCAAAGTGGTGAGAGGCCAACCACCTTTTAATAATAGTGCAGAACTGGCCCTCCAATACATCATTCAATCCAGACAGACACCTGGCTTAAACATAGATAACCCCTCCGTCACATTTCAAATTTCCTGCCTCATCCTAGATCGCCTTCTGTCTGCTAGGTTCACTGTTTGCCAACCACTGTTCAATGGACTGCATTTTGCCACCACTTGCTGCCTGATGAACCTGGCCTAGTCAGCGAAACATCATAACCACGCATCCGTGTGGAAAATGTGTTAGTCTGACTTTTGTATGTGTGTCTATCCACGAGTACCGCCCTGCGAGTGCTTATGTATTCTGTCTCCTTTTTATAATGTAATTAGTGGCCTAGCAGCCTATTCCCACATCCCACAATATAAAACTTAATCAACATGGAGGAGAAAATTTCAAGACTCATTAATTCTTCTATGATCAGTGGACCTTCTTTAGCATTACAGAAATGGTGCCATAACTCAGGGCATTTTCATTAAGAGAAAACCTTAGCGTGTGACGTGTACTGGCATTAAAATTATTTACAACTCTGCCTCATCTGCATGCGACGTCACAGTACCCTGAGCAAGGTTCGAACCCACGACAGCATGCTTCCAGAGCCGACCAGCATACTTCTAGGCGCACCTACGAACATAGTAACCGAAGTCGCCTACGCCATTATGTCAGACGTCACATGCCTTGTAATTACCTCTGTGTGCGACAGAACCTGAGCCAAGCGCTGTCCCTAAGCGAGCGGCAGAGACGCAGCCCGCACACAAGGAAAACCGCCACTTCTTACCTCCCTCAAGAGAATGCGGTCAGCACTGCAAAGAGAGGAGCTCACGCACGAAGATACCCGACCAGCCGTAGGGAGCCGAAGGAGATGTGCCGGACGACTATTTACATGGGCACGCACCCCCAGAATGCCAGTTCATTCTCAGCAGTTCACTCCAACACTTGTTATGCTGGAGCTCTTTGCCTACCACCTTCCTCATAAAGGACCACCACCATCTTCCAGAAGCCTTCTAGAACAGTATCCAGTGACCCCCAAAGAAGCTTTCTCCCTTTTACACTCCTCACTACCACTTTGGTAGTGACCTCCGATCCCCTTCCAGAAACGGGCCACCGTGTCTATTCCCCTGAGGAATAAACACGTATTCTTACCTTAACCCCGTGTACTCATTCTAGAGTAATTGTGATTTTATACCTCGTAGACGTCGACCCACAAAGGAGAAGCAGGAGACCACATCTTGATACTGATATTGCAGAAACTAGTATAGGATCGGGTGCACATGCATCGCTAAACACAGCACATTCGACGGCCACCCATACCTTGAACCAACAACTCCGATATTGGAACATTGTAAGGTACAGCAACAACCATTACGAAAGCACGTGACGAAGCTGCTAGACATCCAGATCAGATAACGCACTCCATCCACCGCGTTTAACTTTGCCGGTTGGCCTAACCTCTTCTGGTTACACATTAGCCAGGGAACTCGTCACCTGCTTCTACTTCGTGTGGTAGACCTTGCCCTTCACCCAAAGAAGTAGTGCAAGGTGGAGAGATAAGAAGGTAGCTACTGCCTCTAAACCTAGTCAGTTGCTTTGCAACCCATTGTCTTCTGCCCTCAGCAGCCCCTCCTCTGGGACCGAGCTCAAGCCGCCCGTCAACTGTCAAGGCCTCTCACCTCCCAGTCCAGGGAAATGAGACAGTTCCGGCGATCTTCTGGAACGGCTCGAAACCACATCCCCTGGTGGTTTGTCTTTGCCTGGGCCTGGACGTGCCGTTGGGCTTTTCCTGCCCATTCTTCAGGCCATCACCACCACCAAGAACTGCAGAGCAGCACAGACCAGGGAACCTGAGCTGCCCTACCCAGCCGACTGTCCAGATCACTGCCCACAGCCAGGGCACGATAACCAGCCAGCTTACCATCTGGGATTTACACTGAGTAAGACCCAAACAAGGTAAAGCGACACCAATGCCTATAATAAACAGACGTAAACCCGTTAACCTAACGCCAGACTTTGTGCCTTGTAGGTGATCGACCCGCCCTACTGTTTATCTAGGGATAGTTACTGCTCGACATTACCTGGTGCAAACTCCCCCTCAGTGAATTGCGAGCCAGTGCATCTGACCGGCACTATAGAACCTTTGTCCGACAGTGACGTCACAGACTTCCAATAGACATCACGCGTCAACCTGACACAAAAAAAAAGTTGTTGGCCTGCCTTTGTACACACTTACTAGCTGTTATCACATAAATCAATATGGAAGATAAAATGCCTATCATAGATACTCACAAACTGTACAGTTTGGCACATTGTGTAATAGGAGTCTGTATCACATATTGCCATGTACCTTTCAATTTATGCTGGATCCAGCAAAGCTACAAATGATGAAGAATATAGTGGTATTTCCTAAGTATTTCCACTAAATCACACCTCACTAGCCATACATATTCCATGATCAGTAGAGCAGTCAACTTCAGCTATTCACTTCCTGGATGCATCTGGCTTTAAACATAATTTATTTTAGAAAGATCCTATGTATGTTTTCATGGCTATGTTTCATAGAGACCAGTTAGGCAGATCTTAAGAGTTAACTTCTGTACATTCTATCTAGAGCAGAAGCAAATCGGGCAAATCTAAAATACCAGATTTAATGCCAATCAGGGAGAGCTTATGTCTACCTAGGCAAAGACAGAGTCCACTCAAGCTAAATTAGCAGCTACACTAAGGATGGAATTAAGAGCAGTGAACTGAAGATACAGTTAATCTTCCTCACAGGAGCAAAACACCATTAAATGACTAAGTAATCCACACAATAAATTCTACTGCAGAGGAATTTCAGACTTCATAATGCTATAGACTGAAGTGAGATTAAAGAACAGAGTGGTACAGTAGTACAGCTAACATTAGGATGGTTCTTTATGACCCAGGTAGTGAAGATGTTACAGCCCTTGAAAAAAGTATCCTTAACCTATAGGAAAATATAAAACAACCTAAAATGGAATAAGTATTTACTAGTCTGATACCAAAAGCAAATGCAGCTGTCATCCAGCCTTTAACTACATTGCAATAACCATTGTGCTAGTCTGATGGAAAAGCATAAATGTAAGACGAACCTGTCCCATCTTCATCTGTTTGCTTGTAATGACAATATATACAGACATTTCAAAATATGTAAAGCACTTGTTCCTCCACCAGCAAAGCACAAAGATGTATTGTCATCTCCACAAAATTGTGATGAACTTGAAAGTACTACAGTGGGTAATGATGATGTAAATATGTCATCAGTACCTAGCACAGTAACTGATTGTGCAATGATGGCACCATTGGCAAGTGAGGACATGCATGTGAATATGTGGATGGCATGAACAATTTGTTGCCGATATCGAGTTGGTCATGTCACTACTGCACTATTGCAATATCTTCAGTAGAAGTAGCAAAGCACATCAGCGCGAGAATAGTGGAAAATGCATGAAGAAGACAGGGTGGGCATATTTCACTCTTGGCTGCCATAAGTGTGGACATAAAATCAAGAGTTATAATACATCAAGCAACGAAGAAAAAGAGTGTTGCAAGGCAAATTGTCATCATGTCAAACAGTGTACACCTCCAGCTCGAAAACCTGTCCATGTTCTAGGCAAGCCAAATGATAACGTATTTGTGCTGAAGGAATCCATTTTCTGCGGTAGTCTGAATATTTATGTCAAACAGAATTTTCCGGGTATTCCAATAGATATTTGTTTCAGTCAGCTATGAGAAATATTTGAATACACCAACTTACAGAAGAGCTGGAAAACTGTCTTTCTAAAACACAATATATGGCTTGAATGTAACTTCTTAACACCAGAACCGTACCAGGATGAATGCTGTAGAAGGGCATTCAAGACCTCAAATGTGCTTGTGAATACTGTGAGTGATATCAAAGAGTGTGATGAAATGAGTATACAGAAGATATGTCACAAGGAAGAACATAAGATCATAAAGGTTCAGGCAGGACACTTGACTCTGTTGATCATTTACAGCTAAGGTCAAATGTATACAGCATTTTTACAAAATAATAATATGATATCCTCATATTCTTGCCTGAGAAAGTCATCACAAAAAAGGGCTGTAAGTATGTATAGCCTACTTTTGTAAAAAAAAATTAAATACNGCAGGACACTTGACTCTGTTGATCATTTACAGCTAAGGTCAAATGTATACAGCATTTTTACAAAATAATAATATGATTTCCTCATATTCTTGCCTGAGAAAGTCATCACAAAAAAGGGCTGTAAGTATGTATAGCCTACTTTTGTAAAAAAAATCAAATAATGTGTGTTTTATTTTTTTATTTTAAAATCTTGTAATGTCTCGAAATAACAACCCTTTTATGGGGAACCATTAGAAAAAATTTAATTGAAAAGGTTTTTCCAATAATAACCATTTTGAAATAACAACTAATTTTTGGGAACCATGAAAGATAGAATCTAGAGTTTACTGCACCTGATTTATATAAGATTGACTTTTAAAAAAAATTAAATGAAATATTATCAGTAAAATAGGAGATTATATATACTCCAAGTTTGGAGGCCTCGTCTCCAACAAGTTTGGAAATGAACAACATGGGAGCTTTCTGGCGGTAGATGCTAAAAAGCTCGCTTAACCAGCGCACTCTAGTGGTCAATACTGAAAACAGAGGTTAACAATGCAATCTAGTGATCAACAGATGACAAAATTTGAGTGATATGGGTGGAGGGATCATTTGTTATGTAAATTCAATGAATGTTTAATTGGTGCAGAGGAGTTGGCAGATTGACCATCTATATAGCCAATCAAATATTGAGGTGGGGGTTCAGTGGTCTGCTGGACCCCTATCAGGAGGAGCTGTGTGCTCCGCTGTCTGTAAAGAATCAAACCTTTGCATGAAGTGAAGGTGACAAACTAAATATAAATATTTAAAGAATTATTTTTTTCAGAAATTTAGTATTTAAGTAATATTTTCTGGATTTTTTCGGTGTTTATTCAACTTTTTATAAACACTCATTAAAATTTTTTCAGGGAATTTCTAAAACATTTTTTACAGCTGTTCATAAATTTTTTAGGACTTTTCCCCAATTTTCTACAGCTGGGATGGATGGGGTGAGAGAGAGAGGAGGGGTGGCCTGGCGAGGGGTAAGTCATGTAGGAGGAGAGGTGGGGTGGCGAGAAGTAAGCGATGGGGGAGGGGGGTGATGGAATAGTGGGAGTGATGAGGTGTTGGGGGTGGTGATGGAGCAGTTGGGAATGGTG
>NQII01003816.1:170044-191552 GCA_002778355.1 Clitarchus hookeri | reverse complement strand
ATGCTAGACATACATCACGACACAACATTCACTCCAGCCGGGAGGCTGGAGGGGAGCTTCACTCCCCCGCCGAACACACGAAAACGTAATTTTACTTAAAATAGGCAACACCAAATAACTCGCCTAAATAAGGGCCCGATGCCCAAAGTCCCACATTACACTGCCCCTGCCGCAGACCCAATGATTTGAGAAAGTGTCAGGGTGCTTTTGCTTCAAAAACACCTAGTGAGTTATGAGAGTTTCGGCTTCCGGTCTCACAACACTAAAAGCCATTCGGTGGCATATGAGGGTTCGGCGGCGGCAGCTTATTTTTAATCCTTTACAGCACAGGCTTATGAAATAATGGCACAATTAGTCACTTCAGTGAAAAAAATTAAAATGAAATTACATAGATATTTTTTTTTTTATAAAGCAAACAGTTTTTTTNAGATATTTTTTTTTTTATAAAGCAAACAGTTTTTTTTAAAATATGAACATGCACAAATTACATCCTGCAAACAAAGTTATTGAAGTTTCCTCTGAAAAGATAACACCACTTACCCTCAACAAATAATACTGAAGGAAGTTTATTCAACAGACATTTATCTTTTGAAATAAATTCATATTTCTTTAAGAAATCCTCTTTATTTTTCCTGCAAGAAGCATTCAAAAATTGACATCGCACTCAGTAAAATGCACCTCTCGATATTAATAAATATTTTTGGCAACAAGGGGTAAAAAGTTTACTCTTAAGGGGTATAATTTTATTTGTAATACATCTATTTATTTAAATTCATATTTCATACAAATGTAATTTAGATTTTACGCGGTAGATTTTAAAAATAGTCTTCTCTGGGAGAAAAAAAGGCACTTTGACATGCAATTCCTAGATTTTTTTAAGGGTTAAAATTGATCAGGTTAGATTTTTACGAGGGTAGCAATTTTACTATGTAATTCCTGCAATGGAGTTTTACGAGAAGCGGTGCCAAACTAATGTGGCTTTCCAATTATTCATTCACGTTCTTATGTACAAAAGAATTCAAGATGGTGCTCATGCTGCATGTCAAAACAGTTAAATAACCTAGGTCGACTCACTAGGATCGACAGCTTTGTGAGTCGACAGCGAGAATCAATTGTTTGCTGNCACAGTTAAATAACCTAGGTCGACTCACTAGGATCGACAGCTTTGTGAGTCGACAGCGAGAATCAATTGTTTGCTGCGTGTACATAAACAATATACTGAATGCAAATCTGCATTCTGCATGATATCTTACATGTTGTGTTGGTGACCAAAACCAATTTTGGTTGGAAATAGTTACAAAATCCATACCTTTACATAAAGCACACACATTGACATTTAATTACTGCAATCCCATTTTGAAAGATACAAAGTATAATAATCTACGTTGTACTGAAAGTTGACCTAAATTTTATGTTATTACATAGTGTACGTAAGGTTATTTGGACCGGAAATGAAAATTTTACGTTAAAATTAGGGATGGGTCGGTTTCGTTCTTTGGTTCTAATTAATGCGTTTCTACACAGCAATGGCAAAACTCTGTTGTTACAAAAATAACTACCGTGTATTTACTCTTGTATAGGGTGCCCTTTTTTCCCAAAATAAACAGTGTTTTGGCTTTTAGCGCCACAAGTTATTTAATTAAAGTATTTTCCAAAGATATCACAATCCCCACATATTACTGTAAAAAAATAATAATTTGTTATATATTTACTAACATTAAATAAATTTAATACAACAAGTTTATCTGTATTACATTAAAACTTCTTCANTAATTTGTTATATATTTACTAACATTAAATAAATTTAATACAACAAGTTTATCTGTATTACATTAAAACTTCTTCACACTTTGTTATTGTTCAATTCTTCCATAGGTTAAATAAAACATTTAATGAATTTTACCTGCATTGGTTTAATAAAATTGCAAGCAAACGTCAAGTATTCAAAATAGAACAGAATACTGGAACCGATATTTAAATTGTAGAATCGGTTCCGGAACCGGAACCAATATTTTTTGTTATTCGACCCACCCCTAGTTAAAATGAAATCAACATTAATGTTAAGTATGTTATAAAGGAATTTTACTGTACATGCCATTTCAGATCTGTTAAAACCAAAGGAATTCACACATTCTCAGTTCACTACTATATGCTTTCTTGATTAGAAGGTGAATTCAAAATATTTATTTAATTTACTTCTATTGCAATAAGAGAGACACACATGTTCTGTTAAAAAAAAATAGTGACAACCACTTACTATTCATAAAAAAAAATTAGTGATGGGTTAAGTCTCGAAAAATTGAGTAGAGTCGAGTCAAGTGAACAAAGATCGACTCATAACTAGAGTCAAGTTATTTTACAGCAGACATTGAGCTNGTACTGAGAGAGACACACATGTTCTGTTAAAAAATAGTGACAACCACTTACTATTCATATAGCAAAAAATTAGTGATGGGTTGAGTCTCGAAAAATTGAGTAGAGTCGAGTCAAGTGAACAAAGATTGACTCGTAACTAGAGTCAAGTTATTTTACAGCAGACATTGAGCTACTGAACATGCAAGTTGAGTCACAGTGTTTTTGGGTTATAAAGAACAAATATTCGCACCTAACAATTACCTTTTGTGTCTCATGAATCAATAATTTTACGTTACTAAACCGCTTAAGTTCCACCGGAATGAAAACAATGACTCGGCTACATGCCTTGACACTTGGTTGAAGTTTGTGGTGTTCCGATGTGTGATAAAATCTGGTGGGTGTTATATTCGTGACTTGAGCCATTTTGCTTCCACAGTTAAGCGCCACACAGATAAGGGGACCTTTGTCAAGGTTGATAGGTACAGTCTCAGCACGACACAAATACGTACAACCAAAGGACACATGGTTTTTAAACATGAAAAGCCTTTGTCTAATGGCATGTCACAACATCAGCAGAAATATGCATAACGATAAACTTGTCATTACTTTTCTCATCTTATTACTGTTTTAAAAACGTGTTTAAAAAAACAACTATTAGGTAACAAAAACTTTAAATGTGCCTGCTTCTCCAGTATGCTGGGACCAGCATGAAAGCTACCCTCCCACTCTACCTCTCTACCAGTTACATTTTTTTTATCAGCATAATGCGGCTGACATTACCATTCCTACCATAGACATTCAGTCGGGCGAGAGGGAAAAAGTAGTACTGTGAAACACTCATCCTGGCAAAGAATTATTCTCATTGGTAGAAACTAGTCCAAAACATTTTTCTTGGTAAACTGTAACTACCTATAAGAGGGGAAGGAAGTTATAGGGGGCGGGCATTACACACATGTACATAGGTACACATTTACTTTTATGGTGCAAACTCAACTTTAAGTAAAAAAATTGTATACTGAACTCGACTTGACTAGACTTTCATACAAATTGAAACTCAACTTGACTCGGCTTGAGTTTCATACAACTTGACTCAACTCGAAGCTGTAAAAAACAAACTTGCCCATCGCTACGAAAAATACTAACCTTAATTTATAAACTGGCAAAAACAAGATAAAATTTTACTTCCCGAAAGTAAAATATTAAAAACACTGTCTTTATGGTTAGTGAAACAGGGTATTTCTAGCTCACTAATATTAAACCTGTGTTGCTTTATTTTTGAAAGAATACAGGCTGAGTATAAAAGAATACCCCAACTTTGAAAGTCTATGATATCAAAACCAAATAACCTACAACCTTGGTTGACCGATCAAATGAACCGTGGAACCGTGAAGGTTGTTTACCATACATTCATAAATGTTCAATGTGACCACCACGAGCGGCCCGAACGACATCTACGCGATAATCAAACTCGTTCCACACTCTTGTCAGCATGTCCGGTGTTACGGTTTGGATGGCGTCCGTAATTCTCGTTTTGAGGTCGTCAATGTTAGCCGGCAATGGTGGACGAAACACTTGATACTTTATGCGCTCCCATAGAAAAAACAGCACGGGGTAAGATCCTGGCTTCTTGGGGGTCAGTGATGAAGAGCCTGGTCACCAGCTGCTCCTCGACCAATCCAGCGTTGCGGCAACGTCTCGTTCAGGTCTCCGTGAACAGTTAGGTGCCAATGGGGTGGCGCACCATAAAGGAAACATTGGACCGTCCCCATCACATTGACATGTCAAATGCGAGCTCGCTACCCCCTCACCACCTAAACCAAGAATTACGAACACCATCCAAACCGAAACACCGGACATGCTGACAAGAGTGTGGAACGAGTTTGACTATCGTGCAGGTGTCATTCGGGCAGCTCATGGTGGTAACATTGAACATTTATGAATGTATGGTAAACAAACTTCACGGTTCCACGGTTCATTTGATTGGTCAATCAAGGTTGTAGGTTGTTTGGTTTTGATATTATAGACCTTCAAAGTTGGGGTATTCTTTTATACTCATTCTGTATATAGTTTGTCACATGTAAGGTTTCCACTTTTCGACAGCCAATGTGTGACAATGTGCCACAAAGGAAACTAACTTAACATATGTTTATTTCATTTCTTTTATCCCTACTTCATACCCTACAGTTTGTGCTCACTTCGCCTTGTACATGCCTCACATTAATTTTATGAGACTACAGAACTGTCAAAGGGTATTATTTAAATATGTCTACATTATTTTGATGCATTATTATAGTATTTTGAGAACAAGGTTGGCTGCCCTGTACCGAAAGGCATGCGACAGTCAGTTGATTATGTGAGATCTGCCACATGTGTCCATTTTGTCAGAAACCAATAAACAAAAAGACTAACAGTATGACGCTATTCGCTTCCTTGTGATATGATGTACAGGGAGGGTCATAGGGTCTGAGTTATTTTTACCAGGCACAGACTATAAGGTGCCTTGAAGGTTGAGGGTAAACAATAAGGTAGTCACTCGGTGTTTCAATTGACTGGGTTATATTGTCTTGAATAATTATATACATATATTACACCGAGATGTGGTACATNGACTATAAGGTGCCTTGAAGGTTGAGGGTAAACAATAAGGTAGTCACTCGGTGTTTCAATTGACTGGGTTATATTGTTTTGAATATTATATACATATATTACACCGAGATGTGGTACACTGCGAGTTGGGGGCCTTAAGGACCAATTAACGTACTCCTGTTAACTGTTGCCGACGCCTCGGGGGGAGGGGGGCGCTCGGCATCTGGGAGGTTTCTTCGAGCGACGACTTGATACTTAGCTATGCTTGTAGCTGGGTCTGTTAGCGGCAGGTTGAGGTCCGGTGCTTCGGGTGGCCTTTAACAGGCCCTGGCTTCGGTGACGTCTTTCCACGACTGCTGCTCCGGGTTCACTTCTCGACGTACGCCTCCACAACACGCTTCTTCCGGTGACCTCCCGACCCGACTTACTCTCGCGAACTTATGATTCAACTGACTAACTGACTCCGGCCCAGCGCCTCCCGGCGTGGGGAATTACTGGTCGACTGATCTGATACGACTGACCTCTTCATCACCGACTCACGTCCGGCGCCTTCCGGCGCGCGGAGTATTACTCGCCCGACTGACCCAATATGACTGACTGATCAACTGACTCTGGTCCTGCGTCTCCCGGCGCGGGGAATTACTTGTTGACTGACCCCCTCCTTGCCCCCCAGATCCTTGCACGTATGTCCCTTGTTGGGCGAGGAGGAGGACGGGGGGAGGGTGACCTGCGGCCCTACGGCCAAACATTGTCAGCTCCTTTCCCTCGTCTAAATAGCGTTGCGTTGGCGCAACTTTAGCTTACATCGGCGTTTTCGCGGAGCGTGTCCATATTCTCCTGCATTTTTCTAAGGGAGGGGAGTGACTCGTGGCACAACTGCCAAGCTCCGTCAGCCCTTTTCTCGTGTATCTCTGGGGGGTCGGCGACATTCTAGTCGCTGCCCCCCTTGGCACGTGTCTTAATTTCCTTGTGGGCGAAAATCGCTTCACCTCGGCACGAGTTAATGACTTATACGTCCTCTCAGGTCGACCTGACCTGGCCGCACGTGTCCCGTGGCGCGTGCCAACTGTAGGCGCTCACGGGGAAGATAAAATGGCGGGGGAGTGTCAGTGATGCTTCTACTTACAATATGTGTTACGCGTCCAGAATTTTAATAATATGTATATTTGAAACACGCGTTGTTATGAGTTAGTATGTGGACAAAAATTGACTTTTAAAAAGATATTATAAATGAAACTTTTGCAATAGGTCAGCCAACTGTGCTGCTAACTTTAATTCATCGTGCTTCCCAAGACATTCCCTCCCACAAAATTACTTGTTTCGCATGTGTAAAATAAAAATATATGAACAAATAACCAGAACTTTATGAGTTATTCCAAGAGGGGTTCACAAAATATGCTTTTAACAGACGTGCACGACAAACCACATTAGTTCCTTGTGTTAGCAATATTAAAATTCTACTTTAAATTTTTTTGAAAAGGATTTATGTATTAATTTGTATGTTAGAGAACACTGGAATGTTTGATTTCTGAAAGCAAAAATCCAAATATTTCTAGCCATTTACATGCCCCAAAAATTAAAGAACTCAAATTTCATTAGATTATTTTCAGTGCCAAATTGTGTAACAATTATTGATTATCTTAACTATGTAGTTTCTTTTACATTGTGTGTTATGTCTTTAAAGGAGTCAACCATTTATTACTACTGTTCTCAGGCTGACCTAAATAATTCATGAGAGAAAAAAACTGAAGAACATTTAAAAGTGAATTCTAAGGATAAACAGAATACTTACACAATGTACTGTACTCAAATTTCTCTGGAGATTTTTTACATGAGACTGCAGCTGGTAAGTCACCATCTTGCTTGGCACCATTATTCTGAATCTGCTGCATGTTGAAAGCGCATTGCAACTCAAGGGAACACACATGCGCGCACACACACTCTCTCCCCCCACCCCCTCCCCACCGCCACATTTTCCGGCACGATTTACACTTGCAAAAATCTGTTGAATTTCTGTGGTTCACTGTATTACAGTTTGGTATAGAGGTCATATTTGAGAAGTGACAATAGAGGTGCATGAAAGAAATTCAATTCGAAGTGACTTGAGTGAAAAAGTATTATAATCACACTTTTAAAAACAATGATATGTTGTTTGGACTGCCTATTTATAATTAATTGTTATACAGGCTATGAATAAAGGCTCAGCTTCCAAGTTATATTAAAAGCAGGGCCCAAACCATCACTGATTTGGCTCCCCATATAAGAGTGATGACTTAATGACCAGAGCTACTCAGAATTGAGAAATTATTGATATAGTCGGTTCACGACTGGAAGAGACTTTCTTGAAGCCCTGCTAAAGATTTACTTTCAAGCCCATTTCGTATCCTTCCGCCAAAGGTAAACAAACATTGCCATGTGGCAGTCTCATGGCAATGTTTACATGCAATGTTTACATTCCACTGTGTGTGTAGATGTGTTCGTACATGCACGTACCCATTATAAAAGTCATGAAATGTATATATTATTAATGGATATTCCACAAGCGTAAAGTTTTTAATCTTAAGAATTTCACACAAAAAAATATGCGATGCCAGCGAAAAAACATTTCATTTTATAAACCCAAAATGTGAGTATTTTGATGAATCGATTGTTGTTGTCTATTTACAATTGATTGTTAGTGACTTTCGATAAATCCCGTACATCGAAGGCAAGATCATCAGTATTGATCGAAATTGCTACAGACGTTAAAATGGCGTGGAGGTTGAGTCGGATGTTTTCCACAATTGTAAAAGTTATTTAAAAATGGTTGTGACGGTTTTCGACAGGACGGCAGAGTTTGCGAGTGAAGGATTCTACGTCTTCGACAATGTGAAAACAATTCTTATGTGCAAATACTGCAACGTTAGAATAGAGTGGCAAAGGAAAGACACGTGCACGAAACACATAAAAACAAAAGAAATTAGAACTGAAAGTGAGCACAAATTAAAATCATACGTTATTAAAAACCAAATAATAAAGAGCGGATATTAGTAAAACAAGACAAATAAATGAATTATTATAGGTTAAACGAGATAATCGCACAAATTCTCTGGCACGTGTGTCAACAACACAAGGACTACGAAGGTTAGTAAACAAATGGCCGCGTTACTTTAACCTTGAGCGTAAAAATGTGACTATGCAAGAAACGTTGAAATCTAAATATGTTAGCATCACGTCATTAATAATTGGCATAATAAGATACAATTCTTTTTGACACCCATTTGTAAGCGATAAATTAACAATTACGTTAAAACTTTGGAACTATTTCCTCTCTTTGTGCTGGCAACCTAACAGCATAACTGTATCCGCGCTCGCCGCTGTTTGTAATCTTATATGCATGTCGCTAACGGCTAGGGTGTTTTTTCAAAGGTAGATTTTCAAAAGTTTCTTCCAGTCGTGAACCAACTATAGCAAACACTTTTTCAGCAGATCTTCAACAGCCATTAAACACTTATCTCGTGTACTGAACTTAAATTGCATCACAGAGTAATCCAGAACCCTGTTGCTCCCATGACTCACTTCTTTAAAAAAACAATTTATTTAATGCAGTGTGTAAGGGTACCAGTAGTGATTATACAATTCCTATCAATTTTAAATGTTGCAGGCTGCAATTTTTCATTATTCCAAATTTTTTTTGCCACAATATGTTTTATTTCCACATGGTTCCTCAAAATCTACCCATATAAATAAGGCATCTGTATGAACCAAGGTTCATATAATCAAGGTAAGAGCTTATTTAGTAAATAAATGTACAGAGAGAGCCCGAACTCCCTCCTTCCCCTTACTCACTCATTTTACAGAGCACTGACCTCCCATTCCAGCATAGGCATACAACAGGGATTGACTGGATGGCACCCCGTCAGCAGAGAAGGCCTGTACCCAAATGTACACAAATGAGCAGAGCGGCTGGTCTGTGAGGAGGTACTCGGTGACATCTGCAGATATATTTCCAGAAATGGGATCACTCCACGGACTGTTGATGATATCGTAATGATCAACACAGTCTTCCTCCGGCAAAGGCGGCTCCCACGTCATCAGCAGCGTGCCCGGCGATGGAGACCTCCCCACCACGTTCCTTGCTGGGCCAGGGCCTACAACACATCCCCTAGGTAACATTCTCCAGATCCTATATACTATGGTGATGGATAACTGGTGACATAATACAGTGAAAACCTCTTAACAAATTTCCCAGTTAAGAAGTTACCCGCTTAACTATTTCAGTCCTGGTGGTTCATATGTTGAACATTGCATAAGATGTGGATATGATGTACACTGCACGTAGCAGAAAATTACACTACCCCCCTCGGTTTGGGATATATTTTGAAGAAATCTTTCCCAAAGCGAAACCTATCTTGTATGCTGCTACTCTGTAAACCACTGTGCCTCTGCTCCTTGAAAACAATTTACATATATAAAATGGTAATTAACTCATAACAAAATTATTTACTTCACCTGTTGAAGAGCAACAAGATATTTAAGGGGATGCTGCAAGAAAATCATACCTTTCACTGGTTTCAATTAGTTTACCTGTTGTTATAATTTGTGGTTGAGGGTGTATTTCCACCTGTGCCATTGATGATTCATTGTGGGTTGCTGCCCTTTGGTTCCTCACTGGGATCAGCATACACCTTCCAAAAGGGGACCCAGGTCTGCCCAAAACTATAAAAACGCCACTGCGACTACCTCGCCATAGGTCAGTGCTGACAAAAAACATTAATTAAAGCCACTGCGACTATCTCTCACTAGGCCAGTGCTGACTATAAAAAAGGACCCCAGACCTGTCCCAATCCAACTGCACTTACTCCTTGTGCCACTGATCCCAGGACACCATAAAATGCAGGAAAATCTCCTACTACTTATAAATATTCTTATGGCTCAATAGTATACAACACCTCAACCTTTGGAAATTTAGGTAACATTTACTGCATCCTTAATTAATCTTATTTATTATTCCTATTGTCAACTCTTAATGCAAAATAACAGTAATTATTTGTTTCTTTATGTTACACAATTTTCAAATATAAAATAAAACTTATTAACATTCATATAGCACTTCCTGTTCGGTACTCTGCATAAATAAATCCCATTAGGTACAATAACACAACTGTTTACATAATTGAAAAGGTATATCTCAGTTCACAAAATCTTTACTAATACATAAACTCCTTTTAATCATATTATTAGAACATTTCCCTTAGATTAATTAGCCACTCATACTACTCTTTACAATATTAACTTATTTCTCATTAATAGTTTTTAATACAGTATGTATTTAGAAAGAAAAAACCACACACAGGTATTACCACTACTAGCCCATGATAGCTTGAGCTTCTACTATCAATATGCATGAGTTTCTACACAAGTTTTTACTAAGGACTTACCAATTGCCTTATCTTCAATAGCAAGTTATAGTAATTAAATTATAAAACATGGTAGCATATTATTATGTTAACTTTATTACATACTTGAAAATAAAACTACCCAGACTTTTAAAGAAAATTAACAAATGTTCTTTTAAAAATAAAACCTTGCATATATATGCACAGTACAAGATATATTGCATAAACTAGAATTTTCACCCATGGCAATGTCAAAATTTAACAATTAACAAAATCACAATTTCAAATAAAATACTCATAAGTGTTTTTTGTTTTTACTCATAAAGTAATTTCAGAATAATTTAAACAAACTGAGCAAATACTTTTCCAAGACAAAACACACCTAAAAAACTGAATTACAAAAATGCAATCTCACTTCTTTTTTTAAATAGAACCCTGTGTTATTATTTTATTCATTGTTATGCAAAAGAGCACACTATTATGACTTCAAAAAAAACTTCAAATGATTATTTTATTACAACAGTGGCAGCATTTATAAAAACCATTCACTCTTTTTCAGTTTACCTACTTCCACTTTTGGAGAATGTAAACAACAGTTGAATAAAATTAACTTAAGATTTCTGTGACCCTACACAGTTGTTTTTTGAAACATATTCTGTGCCTTTCAAGTTTCACTAAAATATTAATGACTGTACTGCATTTACTTGATATCTAATGATTCAATGTTCTTAAACAGAAACACTCTCTCACGATTATTAATTGTTACCAAATAACATTTTCTAGGTCAGTAGTCTGATATATTTTCTATTAACAATTATCTTATCCATTATTTACTGTTGCCTGAGAAGGGTTTACCCCATGTATCCTGTACACATTGTGACTTTAAAATAATTTTTCTTCAAAATAAAAACATTTGCTTATCTCTCTTACCTTATAATTATATAATCAAAATGCAAAAAAATGATTAAAAATATATTTAAAAATTAAGTGTATACTGTATTTTATTATTTAAATTGCAGTCTTTCTGCTTTACAATTTTTTTCTTTTCCTTTTTGTTTTCTCCATGTGTTTCAATTTCCTTCCCTTTTTCCTTACTACCTTTCTCATACTATACTTCACTTGTTTCCTTTTACCTACTGTCTTTAATGTACCCCTCTGTTTCCTTTTCTTTTTCCCAACTGTCTTTACCCTCTCATTCCTTATCTTTTTTCTGACTACTTTACTGACCCTGGGTTTATATCTTTGTTTTCTCCTTTCAAAACGTTGCCTGAACACTTCATAATGTTTCAATCTAGAATACCCCTTACTCCCAGCAACTCGTGCCTGTTGCAATTAACCAGCTGATCCCTCTCACAGCTTTAATTCACTATTACCATTTGGTCGAATCCCCCTAACCTGAAGTCTCCCTTCCTGTATTACATTTCTCTTCAACTTACTGACTTCACAACAGTTATGTACACTCTTCTCAAAATTATCTGCATTTCTATCCTCTTTATTTATAACGTCTGCCTTTCTACCTTCAACATTAAACTCTTTACATTCTTTGTCACAGCCAGTATTACCTTCATTTTGTACGTCATTGCTGTTTTTATTATTTTTACTTGGGGCAATTAATGTTGGAACCTTCCTACCCTATTTATAGATTCAACCCCCCACTTGTCTATCTTTGTTGTGAATTCTGCAAATTTGTTCTCACTCTTTTCTGCTAGTCGCCTAATTTCTTGTCCTAACTCATGTTTAAGTTCCTGTAGTTCCTGTTTAAACTCCTGTTGTCCTTTCTGTAAGTACAACAGGATATTAAACATGTCTGCTGACCATGTACCCATTGTTTCCTGAGATAATTGTGCCATTTTATTACAGTTACGATTTAGTCATTAATATAAACATTACCTTTAACCAACTTAACAAAATGACTCGTTGCGAAATTAACATTACTTGCACAAGAAATACACAAAATAATTCTTGGAATTTCCTTGTACTGATGGCTTCACTGTTGATTGATAATTTCTTACAGTGTTACTACTGTTGTAGAATGAAGTCGTCTCGTACCTAGAACTTCGGCGTCGGTCAATGGAACTGCCGGTAACTTGGTATTGTGCTGCTTGATGTTCGTAGATCAGTCTTCACGTGTGGTTATTATTCGTGCCCCACGTTGGGCGCCATTTTGTAACGTTGCACATGCACAGTTATTGCCGGCTTTAAGTTGCCACTCGACTATAACTGACCACTCGACTAGCTCAAGACGGAGTAACACGAGACTCTGTAAAATGGACGCCAATTAAATATGAAATAAATTCAAGTTCCGGTGTATTTGTCCTATACTTTTATTTACCAGTCAAGTGACACAGTTCACATACGAAGTTCAGAGTACGAACAGGTTTCAGATAACCAGACAGTGCAGAACAGCGCCACAATCGTTTACAAATTATTTCATTTCTTAAAAACTTGCCTAAAGAAATAACAAATGCAGCGACCTCCCACACCGGCGTAGAAATAATTTATTAAGGTCTAGTTTGCAGGTGTGGGGGTTATACGCTACGCCCGACGCGGCCTAGGCGAGCAGTAGTTGACGACCGCTTCAAACGAGTGACTTTATTCAACTGACCCCTATGGCGACAGATACACAAACACACGTGTACTTGTGCTGCCTATCACCCCCCTCTCCACAGATAAGGGCACGGCAGCCGGCATCTGCCAGCAGCGTCATCCAAACTGCGCTGTGTCCCGCTTAACTGCGCCGTCAAGATAAAGATAAACAAACTTCTCGTACAAAACTTGTCGACGCAGTCTGAAAGTTTCTAATATAATGCTGATGCTTACTAAAAACTGAAAACTACGACGTTCAAAACGAAACGGCAAACGTATGCCCGATAAACGAACTATCACGGTAAACGAACCACCACTGCTTTAATTTTGAAAAAGATAAAAATATTACGAAGCTTAGAAAACGAAAGGAAAATGAAACACTTGTCCCAAAAATTAAGAATACTGCATCATTACATTACCTAGAAATTAAATATACTGTTAGTAGAAATTGTGATACTTTTAAGATAAAATTTGTTTGAGTGATACCTTTCTCAAACTCTGAGCCTTGCATACTCAAAATTAGTATTATATTAACATTAGGAGAAATATAATATGAACGTTACATACTGTGATTTAAATATGCACTTATTTCCATGTATAATAGTACCTTTACCAAAACACATTTATTTGTAAAATTTATTTCTATTCCTTAGACATGCCTGATGGGAAGGGGGAAAACAAAGCAAATATTTTTGTCATCATTATACCGCATGTATTAAAAATATCCACACCTTTAACATGACAAAATTAACACAATGATAAAACTTGCTTCAAATATCACACAAATACCTTTTCTGAAGGAATGTCTTTCTACTTTGCTTGACCACCAAAAGTAGCACATTAACAGTATCCACGTGGAAATGCAGTTCGCTGAAGGAATGTCCACTTTCTTGTCTCATTTCTTGAGATGAAGTCACCTGCTACCTCATCCAGATCTAATGCTGCAGGAGCCTCCTTGTGGAAATGTAGAAGGTTCACAGAATTTAATCTCAGCTGTCCCATCATTGGACGCAAGTACGTCTTAAGTCTTTTAAGAACAGAGGAAGACCTCTCTACTGTTGCTGTTGACATGGGAATTCTCATCAAACTTTTCAAAAACTTGGAGTTCTGAGAGCAAAACCTTCTTGTTTGAAGTGATTGATCACCTCTTCTAAGTTGTCAACCACTTTCTCTTCAATCTGCTGCAAATCATTAAACATTCCTCTGTGAAGCAAAAGACAACCAGGGTCGACATCATCTTTGTAGATTTTTCACAATTTCTCCTCTGTTTGTATCACTCCCAAGCAAAATCTGCTCCACTAGCAGCAAGAATTTGTTAGATGCTGTTTCAAAATGAGAAATGAAACTACGTATTTACATTCCTATCTATTATTTCGAAGGATAAACACCTGTACCTTTGCTCCATTCAATCGAACTGCTCTGCTGAGTTATCTTCAGTTATAGTGACATAGTATGGGAATCTTCTTTCTCCTCTGTAAAGTAAGTAAATGAACTTTCACAGGATTTTGTTTCAGACCAGATTTCTTGGAAACTTACTCTGAAAAATTGAATACTCCCTTTCAGGTTTACAATCAATCTACAAGCCTCTTCTGCATGAAGTGATTTGTTTACAGAGCACAATTGGCAGTGTCTACCCAACCAAATAGTTTAACAAAAACAGTAAGAGTAAAGAAAAAAAATTAAGGAAATACAATAGTTCTAAAAATGAGACAGTTTAAGATCTGGTTTCAGTTGAATCACTACCTGAAACGAATGTAAAAAATTCCACGAAAGCTGCATAATTTGAAAGGACAGATGAAAGTGAAATAACAAACCGTTTATCTTGGACTTAGTGGTCAAAGGTAAGGTGTTTCATCACATTTTATTTTATAGACTGAAAAAATGCTAACCTCTTAGCGGAGTCTCGCACATAGCCAACTATATTTTTGACCATGGTATAGTCTGTCTCATATAAGTTGGCGAGATTCTGACAGTTCGACGAAAGAAGCGCCAATGTTTACTTTTCATTTATGTATCCTTTCGCCATCAGCTGGTGCGTCAAGTGGAGGCTGTATTTTTTATCAACACGCTGTCAGCTAATCCACTTGCCATTGTACTGTAACGCTAAACAAATTTTAAAATATTTTAGACTGACATCTGTCTAAAACAATTTGTAGGTTATAAAAGTAAAAATATAAAACCTTGCAAAAAATTTAATATTTGCTAACTCTTTTTTAATTTGTCTGAGACATTTGTGAGATGGTAGTTGTAGCTATTATCACACTTTGGACGTTATAGCTAATATATTTGAGTTGGAAATATGTGACGTAGAATAACGTTAGAATTTCTTAAAAACTATTCACGTGTGTCCCACTTTCTTCGGAAACCAGGAAATGGGTTTTCAGGAGAGCAATATGGCATATAATTTACGTAGACAAACGATTACCGGAAATTACTAGTACTCAAAATCACTGTACACGAAATAGATGTTACTTTAAAAATTATGCAGAGCTCGTGGATAAATAAAACTATTGGTATCTGTTCGTAAAATTGTTAGCATGAAAGCTTTCTTCTCTGGCTGGTAATGCTTAAGAGCAGATACACGGCATGACAGAGAGAGGTTTGAGCCGTTTACATTGCTCAATAGATAGAGTCTTTTTAAAAGTTGAATGTTGTTCTATTACTGGCTCGGAACAACACGAATTTGAAATATATTTCATCAAATTATTAGAAAAAATTATTTAACAATATTATGCAATATTTTTGTATACTTTTGGATTTAATATCAAGCACGTATGGAAAGCATATTTGGAGAGGGGTAATACGACGTGAAAAAGGTTATTGTGCATTTCATTTTGAACACAACTATACATTACTACATTATCACGAAGTTTAGTTTGTAATACTAACAACCACTGTTTTGTGACCTTGTAAAATGAAATGTATTAATTAATCTAGGAATTCTTGCTTATCGTGTATTTTCTGCTTGTCTAATGTGCGTCGGTAGTGCACTCAGAATAGCCAATGTAACATTAAAATTTGTTCGTTCGTGCATCAATTGATACAGGATTTTGTAAATAGCACTTTGTTTGTTTCGTATATGTCAAGTTGTCACTCACTGACTGTCAGAATCTGGCCAACTTATATGAGATGAAGTATAAGTGTGTCCCTTACACCTGGGGATTGACAATATTATATCTTGTACGACCAAGCTCAATGAATGTAGTAAGCGATGTACATATAAAGCTCTTTTCTCCATTTTAAAATTTTTGCTTGCACTCCACTACACACAAACTAGACATATTGGCAGCACCATCAAAGCATTGACTTCTACAGTTTGTGATGGGAAAACGAAAGGGAGCAAGTATGTCACAAATAATATTAAATAAGATGGAAGAAGTGGTACATTCTGTTTTGTGAAAGCCAAAAAACAGCTCCTTTTTCTCTAAAGAAACTGTGACACATCGTAGGCAAAATTAAAACTGTTCTTTCCTACTGAGATCAGCTGTTTCATCACATATTATCACAAAATATTAAAACCTCTGTGATTAGCTTTCAAACAAGTATGTGACTCATTGTATTAACCATTTCATTTTGTATATTATGACAGCAGTAAATGTAAGACTCTTTTTGTAGCCGCCTTTGTAGTTTAACTGAGTCTTCACATTGTACTAAAAGGAGTTTAGAGTTGTTACTTTCATTGTCAATATGACCTCTCATTGCAAAGCCTTGAGTACATAGATACAGCAGAGATTAAAATAATTTTAGTAAACAAGTACGATTTATCACCATTTGCCTCTGTTTCTTGTCAGTCATCTGTGTGCCAACAGTGCAAGATTTACATTTCAGAACTGCTTCCTTATGACTGGCTGAAGGTTTACACACTTTTAGTTTTTCGGTAGCCTTCTTCCAAATACAGAATGAATGTCATCTCTCTTATAATCAAAAACTGGAAACTGTTTGTCTCAAATGTTTTCTTACTTGCAGAACAAAGGATAACATTTTTACCTGGTCATAAGCAATCCACAGATAGGTTTTACTGCAGTCTCAGTTAAAATGCTTTTTCGGTTACTTTACTACAGCTCCTGATTTCTCCTACATGATAGAAAGAGAAAGGCAGGTTTTCTTTAGGGTGCGTACACAAGGGAAGCAGGTTTCCCGCTTACAGGCAGCCTGTGATGATCAGCGCGGAAAGTCGGCGCCAGTGCAGCTCACAGAAAACGCAGGCAAAAGCAGGTGAACCTGCCAGTCGTGCAGTAGATGTCCTGGGAGGAAGATATTGTCCAGTTCGTCATCCGATAAAGAATTTTTCCTTCTGGATAGTGTAACATTAAAAATTAAAGGAAACAAGCCGGCGTGCATCCAATAAACAGGGGCAGGACTCATTATGGCAAATATCATAATTTATTTGGTGAACTGAAGAGACACAATGAAAGATTTTTTCCAGTATGTAAGAATGAAATAAGGAACGTTTCAGTACATTTTAAGAAAAGTGGAAAATTGCTTGACAAAAATATGGTGTAATTGGCACACACAACCCATTCTGCCAGAAGAAAGACTAGTTATTACATTAAGGTAAGTTATATTTATTGTACATATTCTTTCAGTGCTTAACTACATTGCAACTATAATATATATTGATACATGTATGAAAGTAATAATGTATGTTTGTTCACATAGTCCATGTTAGAAACTACGCTATATTGTCTTAAATCGCACCAGTATCTACATGTCTGAATTATTAGTAACCCAGAGTTGTCGTACATACATAAGAAAGATATGTCATAAAGGAAGTTGTTCATAAGTATTGCAGTTTGTGTTGTTAGCTGTTGGCAAAATATCATAAGTGATGTTTTGATGTGAAGGGTAAAACTCTCCGGAGTAGTTGAAGGAAATACCTGTGGGGTGGCTTCGTAGCCAGTAGGAGATGAACACTGGAAGGAAAGTTGCGAGTGCTGAGATGAGGAAAGATCCTGGTGGTATGCAAAGTTTTCTACAAGTTCTTGCACCTTATTCCTGAATGACAACTTACGAGAGTCCGGTATTTTTTTGACATGAGGGAGTAGGCAGATAATATCATTAAGAGCATGTGTATTTTGCATAACACCATTCTCGACAAAGAAGGTTTTGAAAGACACCTCGTTAATGTACCAGTTCCTGCTGAAAGACGTCACCTGAGGCATGGTACTGAAAGACCCACAAATGCTGGTAAAACAATCAGGGATATTTTTACTACATACTCTGCAAATATCCTTTGGTGTACAACAAGCAAACTGAACAGTGCTGACCTGTACGTGTACATTAAATCTAATGGAATGGCACTGAATTGTGCCACTTGATGTTTTAACATATTAATGGCAATAAAAAGGTCATGCCGTGCGTGAATAACTGAATTATAACCGAGAGAGAGAGAGAGAGAGAGAGAGAGAGAGAGAGAGAGNTGGGAGGGGGAGAGGGAGAGAGGGAGAGAGGAGAGAGAGAGAGAGAGAGAGCGTGCGCTACCAATATTTGAACTGATAATGTAAATCAAGTAAAATAATGAATTTTTTAATATATTTGCCACCTTTATTAAATTTTGAGTTTGTGAGCTGCAACAATTTTAGCAAATGAACACTTTGCTTAAACAACACAGGTGTTTTGTTTATTTTGATGGTATAAGTCAATGTTGAAATTATGTTTACTGTAACAAAAGGGTTGTGTGTGCCAGTACATTGCTCACCACTGACAAATGCTAAATGCAATCTGAATGTGTGCTAGGGGCTACTTCAGCTTTCCTATTGAAAACCTGCACATATCAGCCATCAGCACATCAATATATATTAAGGCAGCACAGAGACATACCACCACTCAAAACGCCTAAATATATAGGTATTTCACAAAACTTCAAACACGTTCAGTATACAAAAAAAAGAGAGGTAGGCATCTCGCAAAGTGCATTACAATTCACAACAAACTGAATCAGATTCAATCCTACTTTTTTTTTGTGCAATGACCTTAAGACAGCATTCAATATTTATACCATTTACATGAGTTTATTTGGTACTGCGAACACACTGAAATAATTCTGAAAACATTATGGACATGTGGCAATTGTTTTGTAGATGTTATTTTGATGAACTCAACTTGTATTGACAGCAGAAAAAGCAATTTAATGTTTATGTGTCCACTAGGCAAGAACTTACTGTACTAGTCAAATAAGGGGGAAAATGTTTTCCATGTTTAACTGTTTTGATGTGACGTGTATACTTCATTTTGGTAGACTATTGTAAAAATCACATATGTCTACAGTATTGAGATGGTAACAATATCTGCAGACTTATCAAAATGTTCACACTGTAGTGGTTAATGCATTCATGTACTTACACACACATAATTAACACTGTACATGCAAGCAGTCCATAATTGTGGTCTGTAGGCGCCTGGCAAGGTTATTGATCGCATGCAAAGATACCTGGGGAGTGGTGGCAAGCAGTTTGTGAGTGTGGTCTGTAGATGCCTGGCACGGTTATCAATCACAGTCAGCCGATGCCCCCCCTCCCCCTCCCCCATCCAGCATACATGGAGAGCCAGAGCCACAGCCGATGTTACTTCAACGCAATTGAATCCTGATAATCTCTGTGTCAAATTTTGAAGTGAATAGTATTATTTCATTTTAAAAACTTGCAATTTTTTTTTTGGCAAAGGTGAATAAATATGGTTATTGAAAAAAAGATTCTTCCTGACCTTTACTAATCAATACCTCAAACTTGACACTTACTGGGAGTTACAGGTGCTCAGTGCTTATGCATTATTTGGCAACAACGAGGTTCCACTTGCCCTTCCAAAATATCAGTTTATTCAGAATGTGTGTCTGTTGAAATGAATAACTATTTTAGTAAGAAATGCTACAATTTTTTCGCAACAAGCAACTGGGAATGGACTTTGTGCTTGGTTACAGCACAATATTGAATCATTTATTACAAGGGGCGATATCATGTATATATTTCTGGGGTATCATTTAATTCAGAAGACATCTAACTACTGAATGAAATTAATATTACATGAAATAATCATATTGATATTATGCCACAGGCAATTGAACATGGACCTACAATGCTTAAAGACGAGATTTGGACGGCTCTTAACAGCGAGATTTGGAGAGCCGATGAGGGTGATTGAAGTGAGTATGGAGCAGTACCGGAATGAAAGGACGAGGAAAATGGAGATCCTAGAGAAAACCCACTGACCAGCGGCATCGTCTGGCACGATTTCCCACATGCAAAAATCCAACAGTGACCCAGCTGAGGATTTTACAATTTGGGTGACAAAGGGAGGACTAAGTGTATGTATATGCCTCTTAGGTATAATTTTTTTCAGAAAGTACCTGTATAATAAAATTAATTTATATTTAATTTAAAATGTGTAATTTTTGCATGTCCTTCAAGCAAAAAATTGCAACATTTGACATGCTGTTAAGGGGATGTAAATGGGTCAAAATCACTCCTAAATTTCTCAAAATATCTATAGCGACAGTCCTGTCATAACAATCTTGTTTATGGAAACCACGAAGGGTAATCTAGAAAGGTTCTAATGTAGTCCTTTTTATGGTTGCAATTTTTTTCTGGAGTTTTTATTTTGTATTTGAATCATGCTGGTGTTTTGCCTTAGTTCATATTTTATACGTTCATATCAACTGTTTATTTTATATGCACACACAAACTGCATTTATAGAGTGATAAGTTTTTTTTTCCATTGAATTAGCAAATTTTAACCATTAAAATAATATGTTTACATACAATTGAGCACTTTCATTTAATATTTTGCTGAAAGAAAATTAATTGCCAACGTATTTTATTGTTTGAAATTTTAATTTTACATTGTAAAAATCACTAAAATTTTACAAAATTTTAGAAAAAGTAGTGAAAAATATACTGAAATCACCTAATCAAAAGTGAGGAAATCATGGAAATATTTTAACTGAAATCAAGTCTCTCACAATTTTGAAACAGTAATTTCCCATGAGAGTGACCTTCTTTATACCATGGCAGCAATCATGAGCACATGTTTTACCAACATTACCAGGCTCTGAATGGTTAATGTGGTTCTACTGTAGACATATTTGCAAATTCATGGTACATTTTACGGATGGGAGAACTGAATCTAAGATTTGCAGAATCCACCGATCTTAGGGATTCGTAGATTTAGTTGAGTTGATATAAAATTCATGTAAAATTTTTTTTTTTTTTTTTTGTTAATTCAAAATTTTGCATAATATGTAAATCTAAGTAAGTTTCCCCAAAGCGTATGTAAAATTCAAATGATTTATATATACTGCAGTAATTAAATTCTTGTGTAACAAAAGGAGCATTACAAAGGACTGGCCAATTTACATACGCGCATCAAGCAGCGAAGCATTCTGCTGCACACGGCCACCTTACCTAAACATGTCAGTAGCGGGCCACAGGCAGTATGGAAAAGCAACTGAGCTATAATCCCTCAAGTCCGCAGATAAAGAACTCTGTCCTGTTCCTTTTTTTGCAGGAATGAGATGCCATTCACAATGGTTTAGAAGGGAAGGGGGGTTGTCTTGGTCTCCTGGGACAAAGATATCCTACTGACAAAAATGTGGGTCACACAAGGCAGCT
>NQII01003816.1:94827-169995 GCA_002778355.1 Clitarchus hookeri | reverse complement strand
AAGTGCTTGACAGCTGTCCTCTTTGGTAAAGGGAGGGGTGTGGGGAGAGAAGGCTGGCATTGGAATGATTCTCTTGTGGAAGACAGAGGGCAAGGAAGTTTTATTTTAAAACTGCAGCTTTTTTTTCCTGCTTACAAACTATCTATTAAAGTTTACATGTCCAAAATTAGGTTTCCTTTTCTGTATCAATTTTTTAAAACAATTACACCATTATATCCGAGTGTCACTGCTGAAGTCTTATGGAAAAAGGTTGCCGATAGAAAGACAGTACATGAGTTAGGTGCAGTTAAGTGTAGACACGGTGTAATGTGTGATATGCGCGCTACTACCGCCCTTATCGCTCCCACAGATCTCAGTCTTGGGCACGTCCTAGTTTGAAGCACCCTTAACAACAGACGTACCAACAGCGTTTTGTAAGCTCTAGTTTATTTTTTTTTTATAACACAAACAAGATGTGGCGCGTGCATGCGTACGCCAGCACTTATCTTGCCGCCGGCAACCACCCCAATACATTGGCGTGCATAAACGACTCAAGTTCTCTCTGACCCATGTACCAGCGGCGCTGTTTAGGCTGCCTTATTTCTGAGAAAAAATGCAAGTGCTACATGGGTAAATACCACCGATTGTAATTTTCGTTTCGGCCCCGAACATTTCAAATTACAAACTAAATGTTATTTTACGAAGGATGTATGAAACATGCATAATTTTCACCAATATTTACACAATACATGGTAAATGCAGTATTTGACCACAAAATCGCTCCATACTTTATAGTAAATGCGCAACAAAAAGTACCACAAAAGTCTTGTGTTTGTTTAGCGGAATGAAAATATCATATGGAAAATCATAGAATCAGAGATTCAGGTTTGGGTTCGGGATTCTGTAATTTCAGACATGGATTCAAAGGTGAATTTGGATTCGAGGAAAAACTGGATTAGCCCCATCCCTAGTACATTTACAAGAGAAAAATACTGGCACTAGTAATAAAGTTCAACAAACTGCTGTCTACATCTTAGAAGTCCAGGCAGAGCTTACAATAATGGTACACACCTAGCTGGACAGAGGTAGTTTCCTCTGTGGACTGCCGGTGGTCCGCTGTCAGCACAGAGACACTGAAGTTGTAGGTGGAGCAGAGCATGACATCCTCAATCACAAAATTCTCTTTGTAACTGGGGATCTTCTCACACGATAATTTTGTGGGATCCCTAGATGATGTCCAGCACAAGGTAGTGTATTCCACACAGCTGTCCATATCATCATTGATGTCCCACTTCAATGCTATATTCCTGCCCTTTGCGTTAGTCTCCTCCAAGGAGACTGGATCAGGATCTGTAAATTAACAAGGTTGCAAGGTTGCTACAGAATATCAGGATCAAATTTTCCCATGTTTTCTAACCAACAAAAAAGTAATTTCCAGACTTTTTTAAAATTCAATTAAAAAAAATTTACCCAAAATAATTTTTACTTTATGAAATTAGATTGAAATAAATTTTCACAGAACTTGCAGTTTCTGAGCATCATCTACATTACAAATATTACAATTACTTGCAAATCTATTTCTAACATAACACAAATTATTTTTCAGTATCCAACAGTTTTAAAACAAATTCCTTAAGCTGTTGCTGAGAATATTTGGCCATACAGAAAATATATTATATAATATTGTATAGCCGACTTAAATTTCCAAGATCTTTCACCGGTTTCCTTGACATTGCTAGGTTTTCCCGGACTATAATTCCATGAGTCTTTCAGGTTTTACAGTCCTGTAGCAACCTTGATACAGAAGGTAGTAAACCTCATTCAGTAAGCCTTAGGCTCTTCCAGCCATGTACCTTTCCAACACAAAGTGGTAATGAATCACGTAGTCAAACAGCTTTTAAAAAAACCTAGTTTATAAGTTTTTATACTTACTAATGACACAAAAGTTTGCACAGGGTCTATTATTAGGGCATAGAAATTTTGCACATGTGAAATAATGCGAAATACTGAGAAATTCAGTTTATTCGCCAAATTCTGTTATAATTCCCCTATTTGTTAAACATCAACGAAATTCCTTGTTTAAGTGTATCTAAAACCAAAGTGCAAGCTTCTTTTACCATCAAAACTCTGACGTGTGGTGTCTATGATTGATGGGGACGTCACGGTAGGGCTAGTTTTGCATGTGTCTGTCAGAGACAAAGGTGACTGTCAAAAATGACTTATGGTTTGTTCACTGGAGCCCGGCCGGTATACAACCTGTAGCACATGCTTTGGCGGCTTGGTACAAAGTCTGGAGTGTGCCAAATGACATTACGTATTACCGGCCTGCACACAACAAGTTTACCTTTGAAGGGTGTCACCTGCGGTAGTTCCTGGCTCTGATTTAGCTGGGATTGGTTCCTCCTGGAGTTCGTGCCCACTAAGCTTGGGGCGAAGGTGGTGCTGTGGCGGGTGATGCAGACAGAAGCCCAAGGAGGACTGCTGGCTCGGCTGAGGTGGCACCACGGGTTTGTGAGACCCAGTGGTACGTTGAGTTCTAGGCGGAGGAGGAGGATGACGACGGGATGTGGTTCTCCGGCGGTCTTGAATAGGGGCTGAAATAAGGTGGAGGGGGGAGCTGGGAGGTGAGGCCTCTCAAACTGTCGGGCAGCTTGAGCTCGTTTTCAGGGGTTGTGATGCAAACTGCAGTTGAGGCTGGGTTACAGCCCAAGTTGAGCTTGCAGTTGGTAGCTACCTTTCTAATACGCAACCTGATACCACTCCTACAAGTGTAAGGCATGTAGGTTCTACGGTCAGCCATGCAAGAGAAGAGCAGGCGACGAAGTACCCTAACTAAATGTTGAGCCAAGCCTACCAGAGTCGTGCCAGAGTACTCTAGCTGGCAACAATTCAGCGCAGTGATTGTAGTGGTGGGTTTACCCCGGGAGACCTCCAGACCCAGTCTTTCACTCTTTCCAATGATAGTTCAGCGCAGTGGATGAGTGAATGGACTGGACTAGACTGACTGACAAACCACCTTGTGATTGTGACCTAATGGTTGGGGCTCTACCGTACTGCACACCAGGTGCACAGTATGGGTGGCCGTCTAATGTGTATTGTTTTGACGCACGTACATCCGGTTAAGGGAGGCCACAGTCCTACACTAGGTTCAGAAAATAGGTCGGGAATGCCTCTGTCTCCTGCTCTTCCCTGGTGGACTGACGTCTACGGAAGTTGGAGTTACAGCCACCCTTAGCAGTGAGTACTTAGAAGTTAATAGAAGATGTGTATATTCCGAGAAGAATCACACGGTGGCCAGTACTAAATCCTAACTTACCAAGAACGGTAACGGAAGTTAACCTACGCAAACCAGGTGAAGGGGACCTGGGTCTGAACTAACAAAGCAGATGCGGCTAGGTAGATATTATACTGGCTAAACCTAACTAACTCAATGCTTGTTATCCAGAAGGGACTCTGGTACCACTACGAGAAGGGTAGTGGGTGTAGAAAAGGGGTGTTGATTTCTTCGGTGGCTTCTGGTGAAAGTCTTGAAGAGCATCTGGTAGGTCGTGAAGACGTTGGTGTTAGCAGAGAGCTCCAGCCCTGGAAGTGGTAGAGCGAGCTGTTGAGAACGAACTGCCATTCTGCGGCTGTGCACGGACATGTATTCCACCAGCTCACGGGCTCTCTGAAGTGTGGGGGTGGCGGGGTGAGCTCCTCCTCCCGTGGGTGGAGCTGAGCTCTCTGGTGCCATCTCTCGATCCGTGGCGGAAGCAGCCGTCTCTGTCATGCGGAGTTGCATCTGCGGCGTGAGCTTAGGCGCTTTGCTGGCGTGCTAGGCTGGCTTCTATCACATGAGAGGGGTTGGTGAACTAACTTGGCTGCCTTTGTCTGTGAGTGCCCCCACGTCTAGGGGCGTTCTGGTTAGCTCTGGATGCAAGTTATTTGAGGTTCACATCCTGCCTGGGTTACGTGATTCCATGTGCAGATGAGGCGAAGTCCTGTTTATATTTACTTATCAAAGAGTGTCACGTGTCAACTCTTAGAAACATTTGTTATACAGTAATATCTCTCATTTACTTCACATAGTGTGGATAACAAAACTATTTGCGCGGTGATGGTGTCAATAAAAACGCAAATGAAAGTTTACATCACGAGAATGATTCATAAATTGATTGGTAGCAAGGTCGAAAGATTATTGTTGCACGTACGATTCAAAATATATTGAGCTGAATCACTACGGCGCTCGTTCACGGGCAGAATTACACCCAGTGTATTTTATTTTTAAATGCACATCTCTAACCAAAAATGTTGGCGATAAGACGATAGTAAATAGTAATATATATATAAAACAGAAAAATATTTTTTTGTGGACTGTAATAATTATGCACTAAACATTCGTGCAATATTTGTAAACACTGCCAACTTACTCTTCTGTGCTTTGTGGTTAGGTTCTTGAACTAGCAAATACGGCATTTGCAACTATTGACGAAAGGTGGTGATTGTAGTCGACCAGAAATGCCAGAAATAGTAACTGTTCTAGATCATGCCCGGGAGTTTGAAAGTTTAAAGATTTTTTCTTATTTTACAAAATGACCAAAGTTCAAAACAGCAATGTAAACATTTAGCAGGCGGGAAAAGGCACGAGCTTAAACACTGGCGTGCCGTATGCAGAGTGATTTAGTGATAGTAGAGGGCATAAAAAATAAAACAAAAAAAAACTGCATTGGAAGCAAATTTTTTTAATTATCATATTGCCAAGAAAACCAAAACAAATAATTTAGGTTTCTGCCATTTCTTTGTAGAAACATTTTACTATGTAAGGAATATTTTTATTTTACCAATAATAAAATATTTACTAGTGTTTTGTAGTTAGGCTGTGGATTTGTGTTGGAGTAATATTGAACTGAACAGGATTTAATTTAAATATTGTTACCTACAAATTAACATAAACTGTATGTGTGAGATGTAAAAAATCTTGTAAAACTCAAACACTAGTGAATGTTCTTGGCGAGTTTTTAATGTCTCGATACATTACAAGATTTATTGCACAAAAATTACTGTGACATGACAATGTGTGTTACATGAGAAATGTGCTCTCATAATGTTGTCCTTTCATCTGTATTGTTAAATATTTTTGATTGTTTCGCACTTAAATATGTAGTGATTAAAAGAATGAATAGCAAATTCCATTTAGTTTGAGTGAAATTGTTACAAAAAACAACGGATTCATGTTCTAATAATAACGCATGCATTTTTTTGCTATAAAATTTTTTGACGAAATGGTGAAATTTTAATGACGAAATCAGCTAATTTTATTTACCGTAAAAGTGGGGCACTACCTATTATCAATGTACATTTTGGCCTTTTAAAGAATACTTGTGTGTTTATGACTAGGTATAATTTCTAATCCCATTAAAAAAGTTTTATAAAAGAGTTTCACTACAGTGTTGTTGGCAGTTCCTCAGTTTGATACTCTTCATCATTACTGTTTTCATAACTAAACACAATTTAAAGTACTGATATCTAAATTTTAACCATGAAAAAAAAGTACGAAGCATAGACTACCCAATGGTGAAGGTCTTTTAAAGTGTTATCCTTGAACAAGGTTTCAGGCTCAGATCTTCGACAGTTCGTGGATGTGCTAACTGTCTTAGGTGTAGTTTAAGGATAGTGTAGATTAGCTGTGTCCCAATTAGCCACGCAGTATACAAATTATGTCCAATAAAATACAAAATGATTCAGGTAACTGTTTACATTTACTTGGCACCATTCAAACAAATATTTTGTTAGGTCAAGAAACTCTCAGAAAAATACTTCTAATAGTTACCTCTTTTCGATTCGACGTCGATGTACTGCAAGACATCCCTGCTCTCCGACCTCACTCCATCAACGTAGACGGCAGTGACGGTGACATTGTACCACTTGCATGGCTTCAGGTGTAGCAGTTCGAAGCTGGACGACTCTGACGGGACGTGTGTACATTCCCGCAGACTGTAGGAGACGACGTCCCAGCACACCTCAAAGCGGTTCACACGTCCTCTGCATGCCTCATCCATGTCCCATGACAGCAACGCTGACTTTGAGGTGTGGTTGGTCACTGACAGGTTACTCACAGAACAACTGTCTGCAAGAGAACCAGAACCATAGTCCCAGGGGTAGTGTGAATCTTAAGTTGCTCACATTGAAAAGGCTATGGTGCTATGCTAAAAATATAAAATTATGGTATAGGCAGTTTTCTCGGGAATAAGGAAATTTCAACTCCTCTCTCCGAGTCTGAGAAAATAACTAATTAGTGGTTGCAAGGAAATTTACGAAATCTCCCATTTCCAGATCTTAATGGTTGGCTCAGTTGGTTAGCCACTGGCCTCTTACCTTTGAGGTCCCTGGTTTTATCCCAGGTCCTGCCAGACAGAAAGTTTTCAGACAAGAGTTCTCACATGGGGAGTGGGCAACACTGCTATGGTGTGGGTGTTTTCCCAAGGCTCTCCTGTTTCCTCCCCTATTTTCATTCCACTGTGTCTCCACCCCTATTTCGTCTCACATCATCCATTCTTTGGGCTGGCTGGGACGACATGTCTGTCCCTCTGGTAAGGCAGCCTGCTCCCATTAGCGCCAGTTTCCTATCATCCATCTTACCCTGCCTCAAGAAGGAAACACATGTAAATTTTAATTTTCATTCCCAAATCTAAATATCTTATTTAAAGAATAATATTTAAATTAATGCAGAGCAAAAAAATTTTTTACACTAATTAAAATAAAAATGATATTAAAGTGATATTTAAAGGACACTAATCAAAGTAATAGTGCCAACAGCTGTGTTGAATTTTACATGTGACAAAAAGACACAAAACCAGCAAAAAAATTATATATGTAGGTCTTTGAAAAGTATACAATTAAGCATGAAGAACATACTGTGTTGTTTTGTAAAGGTACTGTAATTTCAATAAATTAACTACAATGCATTATAAACAACAAGATTCTTCCTTCAATGTTTTTAACAACAGTCGTTTTTTTAAATCTGCAGTAAAGGCTCAGTCTTGAAACTATTACACATTTCAAATACATTTTCTCATTTACCTGTACACAATAATATATGATACATACAATGAAAAGCTATGTTACAGTATTTTTAAAATACTACTAACTAAAGCCCTTAATAAGAATTTGGAATTAAAATTTGTTAAACAATAAATAGTTAAAAAAATAATAGCCAAAAAAAAAATTTTTTTTTAAATTACCCCAAACTTATATTATAAATATAAAATTTAAATGGTTTATCACAAACAGAACTTGTGCTAAACAACACATTTGGAATTACTGACATAAGTATAAGAAAAAACTGGAAAAATCAGTACAATACAGTGCCCTGTAAAATAGACTTAAAACGCTCATGTACTGTCATCGGAGCCCCTCAGGCCTCAGTTTTTAGCCCAGTCCTAACGGCAGTGGCAAGAGCAGGCTGAGAAAACCCCAACAGTGTGAAGTGTTGTGACCCCTTATTCTCAGTGTACAGCAGAGTAACCCCCGGTGTAACAAGTGTGGCGGTTGTGCAAGGCACTGCAAGAGATAGGGGTGGAAGCTTAGCGTGGCAGGCTGGCCAGCTCACCGACCAAGGCCACGGCGCTGGCCGTGACATCACGCCATCCATACTCTCAAACCTTTCTGGGTTAGACTGGCAAAGGATGTTGCAGAACTAAAAGTCCAACATAATAACTAAGAGAATAACTATTTGGAATTTTTCCAACATATGTTTAATTGCTTTTAATTAGAGTTTTTATGTTGATATGTGGCCGATGGAAGGAGCGCCGCTGCCCCACCTTTCCACCAACCATGACAGGGATTCTGGAAGTAGCCCCAGTTAAGAGAAGACATGAATGTCGTGGGGGGCCTTCAAGTTTTTAAGTGTCTGATATAGAAGTGCTTTCTGAGTCTGTAAGTTACCTAAACATTTTCTTATTATAGCACCCACATTCTTCGCACCAAGATGGACTAAATTAATTAATATTTCATTTTAATTTCTGCAACAAGTGTGCAGATGCAGGGATCTTTATGCTTACGGGACTGGCTGACTCCAGTGAATTTACAAATAGTTTATTATCCTGACCAGTGAGGAAGGATCTCGCACGGGCATCCTACTAATAAATATTTTCTTATCCCACACTTCCAGTTTACCACCTTAATTTTTACATTGTGAGAAACTGTGTTTTTTTTTTTGTGTTCTCCATTGTGCCACATGCAATTGTCTGGCATTAAAACCCATGCTAATTGAATCTGTGTTCGAGAGACGTTTGTCCTACCCCATTGTCACCCATGCGACAAGGACATACAGGTTAATTCTAACCGTAGCACAGCAGTGAGTGGGCCTAGCCACCACGTTGTCAGACCGCGGTCGCCGGTGCTCACCGCCGCCAGGCAGGCAAGTTGGACTCCGCCCTGACCTGTACTATCATTAGTGTTAGCCCTGTGGCTAGCTGACACCCACGAACCTGTTCCCACTTAGACAACATTTCTTAGTGACTGTGAGCACCACCCTGGCAGAGTCATAAACCTCTGATGGTGACAGTACAGTGAAAACTCAATGACAAAAACCTCTTTAATACAAAGATTCCATTAGTATAAGGTTCTCATAAGTACAAAGCTGTCTTCTTTCCCCATGGAGTGAGAAAGATACTAAATATTAATTTGTATGCTTAATAAAAGTATTATTATTGTAATTTGTATTACAATGTACTATCAAGTACGCTGGCAAAAATAAGTCATGCTGGTGATAAGAATGTCTTGTTTTACAATACAGTATGCTAAATTACAGGATCAGCATTTTAAATTTTGAGATTTCGTATAATTATCGCAAACACCAGTCATACAAACCTCATTATTACATAGGGAAAATTCATGTCCCTTTAGGTTTGTATTAATAAGGTTTCACTGTAAATTTGAGTAATTTTTAGAACTGTGCTGATTCAAATAGGCTTCTGCCAAATTTGCAGATGAATGTTGACTAAATCTGTGCTAATTTCCCATCAATTTTACAAACAGAAAATGTTGCGAGTAGTTTTGAGTTATTGATCAGTATAAATAATTGATAAGTCTTGCCTTTGGAAACATTGAAAGTTAAGTTTATTATCAAATTTTTTTTAGTCTTTTAGTTATAAAATGTTATCCCACAAGTTATTAAAATTATTAAGTACTCTACGTATGAAAATTTGGTAATCAGTATTGTATATTATTTCAAGACAAGTGTACACACAAAGTTTCCCTAGATAGTGAACATAGAAAGTGTTCCCTTAAGATTATTAAAAAAAAGGTTCTATTGTAATTTTGAGGTCAAGATTTTTGTGTTAAAAATTAATGCTGTGATGGGCGTTAATTTGGAATCTCCTTGTTCATAAACAAATATTTTTATACCAACCCAAATTTTTAGCAAAGCACCCACACACAAATCATTAATTTGCCTGCATTTTGTTTTTGGAAAGAATTAAGTAAAAGAGCACATACTTTGCAAGCAACATTAATCATATTTATTGCAGAACCAATGCTTATATAAAAACAAGCCACCAATTTTGTTTCAAACCTATCACTTGACTGTCAACAGCAACAAAATATGTAAACAACTCTATGCAAGTTTACTGTCTTCTCTGTTCTCAAATAAGAATTTTTATAAATATAAACAAACATATTATTGTTTATTTATGTATTCACTTGAACTCGCATGGTTGTTGCATTACTCTATTTACTTTTTGGACACTGTAAACTGAAATAGGTTCAAAATTGCTTTTAATTGTGATGCACTTCACAAGTACCACAATTTGAGTAAAACAGTAACATAAATTTAACTTAAATATAAGCAAAAAGCTTTTTTAAACATTAACAGCATATTGGAGAATCAGCATTACAGAATCGGCATATCTGCATAATTTTGTGAATTGGCACAGCTCTAATAATTGTCATCTGTTATTTATTTGTCTTGTGACCAAAAATAATTCTTGACAGGATTTTACATGAATTCAACCTTGTTTGGCCACTGCATCGTTAGCTTCAAGTCTTTATGGGCTAGTCAGAAATAAAAACAACTATAATACACTGGAGAGCCAAAAAACTGGTATAGGCGATAATATGCAAATAACAGAGGTATGGAACCAATCAGAGTAACGCGATACGGTCAGCAGCGTCTATATAAGACAACAAGTGTCTTGTAAAGAAAGTTGCTAGATCTGTTACTGCTGCTACAATGGCAGGTTATCAAGATTTAAGTGAGTTTGAACGTGGTGTTATAGTCGGCGCACGAGAGATGGGACATAGCATCTCCGAGGTAGCGATAAAATTTGGATTTTCACGTACGACCATTTTACGAGTGTACCGTGAATATCAGGAATCCGGTAAAACACCAAATCTTCGACATCGCTGCGGCTGGAAAAAGATCGTGAACGAACGGGACAAACGAAAACTGACGAGAATCATTAAACGTGACAGAGGTGCAACCCTTTCTCAAAAAGGCACAGATTTCAATGCTGGGGCATCAACAAGTGCCAGCGTGCGAACTATTCAATGGACCATCATTGATATGGGCTTTCGGAGCTAAAGGCCCACTCGTGTACCGTTGTTGACTGCACGACACAAAGCTTTACGCCTCGCCTGGACCCGCCAACACCGCCATTGGACTGTTGATGACTGGAAACACGTTGCCTCGTCTGACGAGTCTCGTTTCCAATTGTATCTGGTGGATAGAAGTGCACGGATATGGAGACATCCTCATGAATCCATGGACCCTACATGTCAACAGGGGACTGTTCAAGCTGGCGGAGGCTCTTAAATGGTATGGGGCGTGTGCAGTTGGCGGGAAATGGGATCCCTGATACGTCTAGATACGACTCTGATAGGTGACAGATTCATAAGCATCCTGTCCGATCAGCTGCACCCATTCATGTCCATTGTGCATTCCGACGGATGTGGACAAGTCCAGCAGGACAATGCGACACCCCACACGTCGAGAGTTGCTACCGAGTGGCTCCAGGTACACTCTTCAGTCTTTAGACACTTCAATAAATCACCTAAATCGCCAGACATGAACATTATTGAGCATATCTTGGATGCCTTGCAATGTGCTGTTCAGAAGAGATCTCCAACGCCTCGCACTCCTATGGATTTGTGGACTGCCCTGCATGGTTCATGGTGTGAATTGCCTCCTGCATAACTTCAGACATTAGTAGAGTCCATGCCATGTTGTCTTGCGGCACTTATGCGTGCTCGTGGGGGCCCTACACGATATTAGGCAGGTGTACCAGTTTTTTTGGCTCTTCAGTGTATAATATCATAGCATAACAAACTTAAAAGAATTTAAAGACAAGCAGTTGCAAATACTCTACCATTTCAAATTACATACGGTTCAGCAACAGTCTGGATATCAAATACAGTGGACTCCCTATCTACCGGGGCCACGGTGGCTGAGTGGTTAGCCTGCTCGCCTCCTACCAAGGCAAACCGGGTTCAATCTCCGGCCGGGTAACCTGATTTTTGAATGTGGGAATCAAGCCGAACAATGCAGTTGGCTAGCAGGTTTTCTCAGGGATTTCCCGTTTCCCCTGCCCATTCATTCCGGTGCTGCTCCTTACTCACCTCAATCACCCTCATCAGCTCTCAAGACCTCGCTGTTAAGAGCTGCCCAAATCTCTTTACTCACTAGTAACTCACCCTATCTACCGTTTTTCAGGGGACTGTCAAAAAATTTCCATACATTTGGGATTTCAGTAGATGAGGGTTCTCATATGTACATAAATAAAATACAACTTCTGACCTTATTAGACTTCATTTTGAGTATAAAGAGAGCTGTACATTATGTGTGGATAAAGTTTAGCTAATGAACACAATAAAAATGGGAATTTTTAAAAAAGTATTACTGTATTAGCATTACCGTAAATAATACATTAAAAACATTTCACCTCAACTCGTTTAAATTAAGAATATAACATCTCAAAATACATCCGACATCAAATGCAAGCCAGCCTAAAACTTTCAAATCCTCTGAAAATGAAAATAATATGACACCAAATGCAAGCTAAATTTTGAATGTCCCGCACGCACACAAACAGATGAGAGCGCGTGGAGAGATTATTGATCGAGAAGCGTGTTCATGGCAGCCAGACAGAGAAGGGAAAGCTGCAGGAGGGCTGAAACTATGTGCCCCTCCACGCCGCTACATGTTGGCGATACCTTGCGTGCGTGGTAAGTGTCTGTCTTCTAAAGTAATTATTTATTTTTCACTGCAAAAAAACTTGTTATTTTCAGACACAAATAAATAAATGAGGCGATTAAAATTTATTTCTTTACTGCCTTTAATAATTAATTATTCATAACTACGTCCTCTAATTTTCCCTGTCGCGAGTTACGCTGCACTCAGGCTCGGTGCTTACCCATTATTAGACTGTACAAGGTGTCGAATAGGCCCTTATAGAATATCAGTTTATTCAAAAGATGCATGGTCTATTGAAATATATTTATATAAATCTTCCTGTTTCCCGCAGGAAGTTACTGAAAATGAACTGTACGCTTAGTAATACAAGTAGCTCTATGTTCAAACAATTTTTGATGACATGGGGAGGTCAAGTATACGCTTCTGAGCATACTTTATTCGCAAAGATGCTGTCCATCAATTAAAATTAATATTTTGTTTTAAAATCATGTTGCTTTTATGCTGGATACAATTAAACACTAAACTGTACGGGAAAAAACAACCTTTAATCACAAAAGAAAACATCTTTGCAAATAACAGTTCCTCGTTAAAATGTATTGCGTAACATTTTAGTTTAAAACCATTTGATTTTAAATACTATTTTGAGTGACAGATAATCTTAAAATTTCTACAACCACCAGCAAGCATGCGCGGCAGAGAGAGAGAGGACGTGCTGTTATTTTTTTGCTAGAAACAGTTTTCCCTCTCAAAGGCATATAAGGGGAGGAAGAAAGGTGCGCTGCTGAGAAAGACAGAAAGAGAGAGAGAGAGAGAGAGGACACAGATGTGTTGAGAAGACTAAGCGCCACAGAGCAGTGACAAATGGCGACACACGTTATGTATTTCACATCCAGTTACTAGATGTTTGCATAAACAACCAGCTTAAAAAAAAATGATTGTTGCAGGAAATCTTAGGTGATGGGACTAAAATATATTTTGATTGACGCAACATCTGATAAACGATACAAGCTGGTAGCTTTAACATTATTTATAGAGGAGTTTTGCTGGGACCACTAAAAATTAACTGTGGATACGGTTTATCAGTAAATGCATTTTTGGTACGAGAGCCCACTGTAATTTTATATTTTCCTTTTCTGTCATGTGACTGAACTTTTACTATAGATGCAAAATTTGTTATGTTCATAAACTAACTGGCTATGTTTCAAACACTTATGTGTACAAAATATTTCTAAACTGCCAGGATCTGAAATTGCACTGTAGGCAACACATCAAAAATGAACATGCATAGGGTATAAAGTTCCCACAGAACATTACGGCTAGCTGCTACCCAAAAGATTGTTAATGTAACATCCCCTGGAATGTTGGCATGATCAACAGCTTCTATGCTACAAGTTGAGAAGCTGAGTACACTCAGAAAACAGCAACTAAATGCAACTTTACACATTCCACTCACTCTCAAGGACCACGACAACAGAACTGGAAACGCTGCCTGCCCGACCGATGGCCTTCACGATGACGGTGTACCTGCCACCGCTGCCCAAGTCTCGCAGGCCGAACACCATGGCTTTTGTGTCGCTGACGTTCATGCAGTTGTGGGAGCCCATGCCATCCCAAGCACCCCAGCACACCGAGTAGAGCGAGTCGCAGGAGGTCCCAGACCACTCCAGCAACACTTTCTGTGGCCCAGCCTGCCACACTTCCAGCTCGACCACCGGCTTGGGACCTGTGCACACCATGTCGTTATCATCATCATCATCTATGGTTACCACCTTTTTTCAGATTATTCGTAAAAGACACTTTTGACAACTCAACACACGACATCTGATCCCAATAAAATGACCAAAGAAAATTGTTATAAAAAAATTGCAGTTTTTAATACTACTTAAAATGTGCAAGAGTCACTATTATACATCAGTCAACATTTTCTTTGAACATTTACAATTAAAAAGTTTTAGTTGCAACTATAGTTATAATTCAGTGTGATTTGAATTTCTGATTTAATAAGCTTTAAAACCGATGACAATAACACACAGTGGAAGAAAATACAGGTACTGTACACATCTTGACAAGTGCTGCTTCCATGAATGCACCTTTCAACGTTAATTGTTAACTATCTGTGGCCATTTAAGTAGAGCATCAGAGGAAACGTATTTGTAATTGTGGAAATGGTAGATTACTGAAACTGTATTTATTAATGCTAAGTTAATTTTCGAGGACTTCTGAAATATGAGATATATGATGTCCCACCCTATGTGGAATAATTATTTCAGCTCTGGGATACGGGAAATTTCATACAATATGGGATCGTTGACAACACTAGCATCATATTTACCTCCCAAATGACACACAAACTCCTTTCTAATCACACTTAACATAAAAAAATACAGGAGATACTTTAACAACCAAACCTAATGTTTTAGAAGTTTACAACAATATTAAAATCAATGCAAAATGAAAAAAACATAAATTTGTAATACTGTACATATAATTAACATTGTATAAAAATTATGATTTACAGTAACATTTCCCCTTTTGAGTAGAAATAAAACACATCTTAAAAACAAATATTCTTACCAAAAACAACTGTCCTAACTTCTACAACAAGTAAAACCAATTAAATGCCTTCTTTTTTTTTTTTTATTATAAATTTACCTAAACTTTGAAATATTGCTACAGTGCAACTTTCATCTTGCAAATGTACTGTTGAAGGACACAATAGGGCAAACTTTACAATTATTAAATCCAAAGCCTTTATGTTCTTCTTCCCATCATCACTATCTTCTGATGACTTGGAAAAACTAACAAGTCTACTGATTCATTATAAAAATCTTTGCTTCCTAATATCCAAAGGTGAGGAAGAGGACAACATTTTCCTCTTCAAAGCCTTTCCTTCACTCATCTTTCCAAATGCTATTTTTCAGGCACCTCAATGGCTATTATGCACAGCCCTTGTTTCTGCCCTGCTGTCTTTGTACGTACTAGAGGAAGATGGGATCTAACGTCCTTGAAGGAAACATTGCACATGCATCTACGCTAGTCTTGACCACACAGCATGTTGAATTAAGGAGTTAACTCCTGGGTCCTAGAGCACTGGCCAACTCTGGAAAACGCTTATGACAATAAGGATGGATTGGCTCAGTATTAATGAGTGGCAATCACAGGCAACTCAATTTGCAAAATTTTAGAGCAATGCATGCATGGACACGCATGGCTCATGTGCCTTGTTTTTGAAATGGTGCAAGCAAAACCCTTTTACTAATGGTCCTAGGGCTAGGGGCTTTGTATCACAAATAAAGGAGATGTAATTATGGTTAATGGGGACTTTTGTCTGATTTCAATGAATTCTGTGCAGAAACAATGAGCAGACTCCAATCAGTTCCTGGCTGATGATGCTGCCATGTGTATTCCCCTATGCACTCCCATAAGCTCCCTCTTGTTCTGTGACATGTGGCAGGTGCAACTGGTCAAGCTGCTTGCAGTATCGGTCAGCATGGGAGGTAAACACAGCACACGCAACTGTCTTAGGAAACAAAGGAGGCAGTGGCCGCTTTCCACTGTCTATGAGAACAGGAAAATACGTACTTAACTGTCATGTCCACATTGTGCTAAAAAACATATACTTTCAATGCTATTTCATTTAAAGACTTTTTTGGTTTTCATGTAAAAAAAAAACAAGTTCTTCAACATGTTCTGTGGCAAGGAGTTCTCTTCTGTAGCTCACTATGTTCCCAGCTCCTGANAAAAAAAAACAAGTTCTTCAACATGTTCTGTGGCAAGGAGTTCTCTTCTGTAGCTCACTATGTTCCCAGCTCCTGAGAAAACTCGCTCACTGGCAGCCTCTGTTGCAGGAATACTGAGAAATTCCATAGCAATTTTGCACAAGTGAGGATGAAGGATGCTTCCTTTTTTCTTCCATCACTTTAAGGGTTCATCCTCTCTTGAGATAGGTGGCGAAGAAAGATAGTCGCTCACTTCAAAATTGTCATTTGCTTCTGATTGATGTGCCATATTGTCAAATGCACTCCAGAAAGAAATGTTTGTCATTTAAATTAGGTATGTAATAAATTTTGTGTGCATAAATAAATTCTCAAACAGAATAGAAAGCCTTTTATGTTGGGCACCAGCTTTGTTCAGCAGCCTACTAAGTATGGCAGTTATTTAATGTCATACAGTGTTGAAGACAGGGAANGTTGGGCACCAGCTTTGTTCAGCAGCCTACTAAGTATGGCAGTTATTTAATGTCATACAGTGTTGAAGACAGGGAATAAAATTAATTTAATGTATTAGTGAATACGAGTAATATAAAACTGAGGCTATTAGACCTGTGTGAAAAAACTATTCTAAAGAGATTCAACATGATACAGTAACTTCAGTTCACCTGGTTGTTTTCTGAAGATGAAATTTGCTCCACTTTTCTCTTCAAATGCTCTACTGTCATTAGCTTTTGGTCCTTGGGTACATCATCATGCTTCAATCGTGGGTCTACCAGCATGGCAGTGTAGTATGGCTCACTTCCCTTGTACAGAGGGAACATAACCTTCAAATCTTGAAGCAGCGCTCTTGCAAAAACAATAGTATACCCCATTACTCCCTTTTTTTTTGTCAGTGCAACTTGTTAGATACTGTGTCCTTGAAATTAAAACAGGTATGACCATAGATGCTGAAGGAGACTGGTCAAAACACAACTGGGTTGTTGCTTCATATAATGGTCTCAGAATTTCAACGTAGAACTGAACCAGTTGCCATTCACAAACTGTCAAATTATCATTGTTTAGAGTTGCCAAACAAAATGCAGGAGCATCTTCATATTCAAGTAACCTGCTGAGCACAAGGTATTCAGAGTTCCATCAGGTTGAACATTCTTTAATTAAATTAAACGATAGTAACCCACATTCATTTTTAATTTCGTGCAGTTGTTCAGTAGCACTTAACATGTGCTTGAAACTGCCAACAATTGCCCTGGACTTCTTTAACATGTTGCCCATTCCATCTTGTTTCCTTCAGTGCATCATTTAGTGTTAATTGCAGAGTATGTGCAAAACATTGTAGTTGAATGAGTTCCACTCTGCAAAGTGACAAAGCAAGTTTGATGTTTCTCCCATTGTCTGTTGCAGCCTACATGGAGACAATGTTCCAGTCTGTCATAACTGAAAATAATTTTTCGGCAATTGCAGTTCCAGTATGGCCCCCTGGAGAATGGTAACACCCCAGACAAAAGTTCTTTAGAGTGAAATGTTTGATGAAGCGACAGGTTACTGCCATGAAAGCATCATTTGCTGCAGAGGTTCACAAATCGCAAGTGAAAGAAATGNTTTGATGAAGCGACAGGTTACTGCCATGAAAGCATCATTTGCTGCAGAGGTTCACAAATCGCAAGTGAAAGAAATGGAAGCTACATTTGCCAGAGCTTCTCCCACTTCCTTGTTTACAATTCTCCTTCACTTTGGGGTACAAGGTGGGGACTATAGTTCGTGAAAATGTAGGTCTGCACGGTACTTTGTACATGGGCTGTGCAGTATTAAGAACTTTAATAAAATGATTTGTTTTCAACTGTGTTGTATGGCAACATTGCATCAGCCATTCCCCAATAGAATTTGTGATGGCTGTAACCTTCACATGAGTGGAAGACCATTTGAATGTATCCTCCATTTTTCATTGTTTAGGAATGGGTTCACTAGATCCACTTGCAAGCTCAACCTGCAGTGAGTTAGGTTTTTGAAGTTCATCAAATTCATTGTTTGATAACTGGGTGCTGAGAAAAATGCCTCAGTAGAACAGATGTGTTGCCGAACTGGGTTTTAAGTACTTTCCTACAAATATTGCATGATCCAGTAGTCCTATCACTACTTTTTTTGTAGTCATCCACACAGATGACTTATCAGCACTTCCATAATGCCACCAAACAAATTTCACTCCCAGGCGAAGTTACAAGGTAATCAGTCACTTTTTAAGTTTCGAAAAAAAAAAAAGAAAAAAAAAAAGTGTTTATTTTTGGACATGCCNAAAAAAAAAAAAAAAAAAAAAAAGTGTTTATTTTTGGACATGCCGAGTATTGATACTGTGCATGCGCGGGTAAGATTTTTGGAAGACTGAAATGGAAACGAGCTTTTGTTATCATTCGCATTTAAGGTCGGTTTACAATGAATAATGTGTACATAACGAACGTGTACATATCAAAATTAAAGTATGTATTTTTTATAACATGGTTTATGAGCATTGTATATGTAGGGGCTGTTTACGTACATGATGAATATGAACCACGCTATAAATAATAATTGATACGTACACGTTGGTTATGTACATGATTTCCATTGTGACCTGAGCTTACAAAGAACAGAGTAACCAGGAGTGCCAAAACACAAGTTTTACTGAATTCACCACTAATTAAATTCCAAAAATACACCTATTGTATTGGCAACACGATCTACAATACGCGGAAATGCGTTATTCACAAAAAAAAGTTGTCCGTTGTTAATTGTTAAATTTGGTTAGTTACAGTGATAAAAAAATTGTTCCATTTCGTTTCTACTAAAGAAATATTTTTCTCATGAGATTTTTTTGAACCAGCGCTTGCCCGGTATCCTTTAATTCCTCATGGCGCCCATTGTTTGTTTTTTATTGAAAACTTACTGGTCGGCGTTTCCAAAAGAAAAATCGGGTACATGATTTACCTATACGGATATTCCCTTTATGTTGTAAAATATTTGTCTGCTTTAATATCATGACGTGAAATTTACTTCTTGTATCACCAAACGACTAGGAAAGTCGGCGACTTGTTTGTTGGTTAGGTGTAGACACTCTGATCAGTGCCTTTAGTGCATAATTTATTGTCATATCACTGTGAAATTAATTTATATTAATAACTGTTTGGTTAATTGCACAGTATTCATTGCAGTATCTCATGCTATATAAAGCAGGATAAGCATTATCTGGTTGTCACCCTAGAATGTTTGTTTTGTTTCAAGCTTGCTTTGTGCTTGAACATGTTGAATGTGCGTAGAGTGCCCTGAAGATGAAATATAGTGCCTTCGTTGCACACTTGTTAATTCAACAAACAAATAATGGTAACTGGTTATTATCACAGGGTAACTAGCATAAAAAAATTTCTTGTTTTTCGAGAAAATTAATTTGCTTGCTTGCTGCTTGAAAACGCCATACTTCTAGAAATGTTTCTTGAGTTTCGAGATCTTGCACACCTTTAATCTATATATAACACATTACATCATGCATTACTATGCCAACAAAATAATAATCCCTCTATGCAATTTAACCAACATACAAATGACTTTGTGATAGAAATTCAGTAAGACTTACAAACATAATTAAACTTGAATACACATTCAGAGGTTAATAACATCTTGCAATTAGCAATATAAATTTGATCAGACGTAAAGAAAATGTAGCTGCCACAAATATACAACAAATAAATCATTAAATAATACATTATTACATACAGTGCAAAAATAAACTGATATAGCTGTGATAAGTAAAAGTAGCAGTTATTTGAGTTGTTACATTGATGACGTGCAAATTTTTTTGTCGTGGCATATATTTTATACGGAACCGACATTCTTCAACCAATTACAGGACATAATCTGATCATAGGCATGATTTCACAGAAAATTACAAAATGTTTGATCCCTTATTTTCCTGCAGTAAACTTATGTAGGAAAAGAGACTCCCATACAGCTTTAAATGCCTAGCATACAATAACATTGAATATTTGTAAATACACTGTGTTGTGTGAACTGGGACTGTTATGAATNGGAAAAGAGACTCCCATACAGCTTTAAATGCCTAGCATACAATAACATTGAATATTTGTAAATACACTGTGTTGTGTGAACTGGGACTGTTATGAATATGATCATCTGACCTACCTCATGATGCTTTGCTACTGATGGCACCATTAACCGGAGGTACCAGGGAAACTAACCAGAACTCAGTTCCGTTCAAGATGGCGATGAGTAAGATTTGCTACCACATGTGCTCATCAAAGTCTGTGCAGTTCTTAATTTTCTCCTTACAGGGCAATACATCAAGCTAACATCCTCTGTCTAGGGTGCCAAACGGCATGCACAAGTTTAGTCAAATATGTTTTACTTAAAAATTGCTTAAAATTGTCACAGTATTTTAAGGCCAATGAATTTGGAATTTTTTTTTTTNAAAATATGTTTTACTTAAAAATTGCTTAAAATTGTCACAGTATTTTAAGGCCAATGAATTTGGAATTTTTTTTTTTTTTTTTCATGGAAGAGAACTATAGCACGGACCCAACAAGTTCAGAGTTAGAGAGTTGGGGCCGCCTCTGCACCAATAATGAGCAGACAGTTTGCTGCGACATCCAGAACGATGTGGTTGTGAAACGGCAGTTGTCCTCTCACCAGGAGAGCAATGATCTGCTTTAACAATTTTTCTACATTCCAATGGCAGATGGACTATTTTTAAAGTTCCTGGACAGGCGGATACTCACCAGTGTATTTATCTATGCTGATGGTTTCTCCCGTAGCATTGCCACCCACTGATGTCACACTTATGGTGTACACTGTGCACGGCTCCAGTCCTGAAATGGTGTACCTTGGATATAACATTGGCATTATGGAGTCGCACTGCTCCGTGGTTTCGTTGGCTTGCGTCCAGCAGACGTAGTACTTCTTCAGGCAACCCAAAAATTCTTCTGGCTTCTTCCACTCGACCTTGATTGACCGTGATCCGGCCGCAAATCCAATTAAGTCATTTACTTTCCCTGGTGCTGTAAAAATAAAATAAAGCAAATCTTAGTATTTTGCAAGCTGTGATTTTAGATATGTCTATAATATTAGTAGCAACTGTGTGCACATTTTGATCATCTTTTGTTAACTGCTAAAAGACATAAACACCAAAATGGCAGCAGGCATGATATGTTTGTTTTTGATCTACCGTCTTAATTTGACTATGATGAGAGGAAAGAGTATATGGTAAATATGCAGTGAAAAAAATGAAATACCACCAAAATGCATGTTAATACACTACATAACACTAAATTTTAAGTTAAGACATGAAATAAAACTAAATTAGAAAAAAAAATATTCTATTTTATCAATAAAACTTTTATTATTTTCTGAAAAATTATATTTGGAATATATATCTGCTACATACTGACAAAAGGGAATGCACATTGTCTAGAAACTTCAACGTTTGTACGAAAAAATATGCGAATACATAAAACAGGATAATATATCTTTGTTTTTATAGTTTAAATAAAAGGCTTACTCTTCATTACATGGTGCTTTAAATGTTACGTATTACAAATTTTCCTAGAATGCGTGTTTAAATATACAATTTGTTAGCTATATTTTTATTAATATTTTATTTGAGTGTGAAATAATAATTATATGTGTTAGTTGTAGTAATTGAGTAATTGTGGTAAAGTGAAGCCTTACACATACGACAATCAACAAATTTCTCTGTGTAATTGCTAAGTACCCCAAAAGGATACTCGCAGAGAATACTATTGCCCATTTGCCATAGCGTGATACAACATTAAACTCTTTGTGTAAAATTAATGAATCACCAAACACATTAATTCTCTCCAACAGGTAAGTAAAACCATTTTACCTTTTTCCAACTGGTGTAGAAGTATGCTGTGACAGAATATACAGAGATGCAACAACTGATACCCTTTTCAACAGGATTTAAAATTCCAGTTCTACACAGATCACACAGATATGCCCTGCATTCCCACTAAATTCTTATTACTGTGATAAGAAAAGNTAAATTCCAGTTCTACACAGATCACACAGATATGCCCTGCATTCCCACTAAATTCTTATTACTGTGATAAGAAAAGTAGTAACACATATATACATCAGACGTGTATGAACATCTGTAGTTATCAGAAATAATTCCTTCCAAAAAAATTAGATTTCTTACAATAGTGACTGTGATTCATATCTTAATATTACTGATAAGCATTACTAAATATATATACATGTATATATATATATATCTTTCTCTAAGTTAATGTGTTTCAAGAACAGCTTTACGTGAAATTGTAATTAGTCTAGATTAATGCAATAAATTCTTGATGAGAATGTTCATTAAACAAATTCATATTCACTTTGAATAAATTCATTAAACAAATTCTGGTCCAACTAGCTTGACTTTAAAGCAAAATTCCATCCTCAGGACCTCTAGGCTTATAATTATTCAAAAGAAAATATTTAAAGTTTCTCTTCACTTTAAGAAATTATAATGATGATTTCAACTTTCAATTGTTAGAAATTGATGTGGACCTTTGGATCATACTATTCACTTACTCCCTGAAGACCTCACGGCAATGGAGTCACAAGCATACCCTTGGACATCTTGAAGACCTGAAATACACTAATATATTAAAACTGGTGCTTTTTAATCCTCTTCCTTTGCCTGTGCACATTTATAACACTGGTGACGGCTCATACCATCGCCCCCTGCCTTGTGATGAGCGGTCTTACAAAAATTTAAATAAAATACTGCAAAACATATATAGACCCTGCAAATTTTTAAAACAAAACTCAGATTAATTAATGCAGAAATGTGCTACATTGGCCAATGCCGATGTAAGACGTCAGCGGCAAACGAGAGAAGAGAGAAGAGAGAATGTAGAACAAGGTCAGGCGGAGTCGATGATGCAACGTTAAACTGTAGTAAACACTTGGCGCAGCTCTGGTGCACTTGAAGTTAAGCGCAGACTTCCTGACAGTGATGATTGATGAAACGCCTGCAGGACAGGAGGAATTGCAGTCCGCCTTCCCTTGTGTGAGGCATGGTGATGACACGTGGTGGAGAGGGGAGAGATATTTAGCTGATCCTCCCAAACGTGCCACGGGAGGGGGATGATGAATGGCCCGTCAATCTACCCCCACCGCATGGCAGCCATGGTGATGATGGTTTGTGCAGGATAGGGAGGAGAGTCCGGGTGCGTGTCGCAGTGGTGGCACAAGGCCACTCAGGTTAAGCCAGGCCGCCAATGACTTGTCTACATCTTGGGCGAGCTTGATCGCAACACAGGCTTCCCGCTGCATCTCCCTGGTCAGAATGATTTGAATGAGCCGTAGGTGTTACGGTGCAAGTAAAGTACTGACCAGGTGTGGTGCTTGGATAGCACCAAGGCCATGATATAAAAAGAATGATGCAATTGTTTACATAGGTAGCAGTGATACCCTCAAATGCATTCAGAAATGCACTGGCCTCAACACAAAATGTTTGTGGATGTGATTGCACCTCTGTCTGAAGCACTGTTCTTTATCACTGTACAGTTTTTCACAGGCACAAGTATGGCTAGTAGCACGCAAATTTACACGGGGTCAAGGCAGGGACAGTAAGCACAGCGTGTTCACGCAGTCATCATTTTGCTTACCTTGTAATGCAGGATGCTTGCAGTTGGGATGGTGAGCAGATTGTTGGTAGTGCCAGCAAGCAGTGTCTTGGTGCTTGGGTCGTTTATTACTGCTGGCACGAGCTCGTTTGGCCGCTGACAGAAACACATCTCATGCAGCTTGCTTGCAGGGTAGCTGACAGCAGCGCAAGTGATGTATCGTAGCGTGTCTGGCGTGCCGAGGTGGGTGGCAGACACATGTTGCGGCGGCTTAAGTGGTGGGTGTTACGTAGGGCGTCGGGACGCGTGGATGTGGCATCCGCACGACAGCAGCCGCTACAGGTGCCACCCATTCTTCAGCAGGGACGTAGAACATGGTGAAAACAGCTGCCACCGGCGGTGTTGGTGGGAGCATCTCCAAGCAGNGGTGGCGTCCCGGCGCAGGGCGTTTGGTAACCCATACAGTGCACACTGACTGCACCATGGCTGACACGCTTGCGCACGTCACATCTATCCGGAGGTGTGTAGAATGTAGTCGGCCTGTATAGTCTGTTGGATGTACGAAAAGAGACAGCGGTGTTGAGGCAGGTGCTGTAAAAATTGAAGGCTGTGAGGCAGCAGTTGCCCTGAAAATAGAAGGTGTTGTGGAGGCAGCTACTCTGAAATCAAACGGTGATGTATAGCCATAAGTTTGTGTTGTTGTAGTTGGAAAATTACATTGTCTGTTGTTAAGTGTGAAAAGTCCAGTGAACTTAAGTTCACCACACTGTTTGCACTGCACAGTCTCGTATTTGAACACAAATACCATTTCTACTGTTGTTGCAAACACAGTTGACACCACACAGCAGCACGTCGCAACGTGGCAGTCAGCTGTTGGCCGGGGTTAACGAACCTCGCAGGCGCATGGCAGTCTCCCCTGCGTCCAGGTGGGAGAGGTAAACCGGCCTGAACGGCTGGAAGGGTGCGCGCAGGCGCCCGTGCTGCTGACTCCTGATCTATAATCCAACCTGACTGGAGGGGCGGTGGAGGGGTGTGGTGGCTGCATTGTTGGTGTCTTCCAATGTTGTTTGTTATTGGAGGGGGGTGATTTAAGTCATGCAAGCACATTGTTAGCTGCCACCGCCCTGTCTCACCAGGAGAGGAGAGAGATGGGAGGATAGATGTTGCGCCACAAGATGGCGGAGGAAGATTCCGTGGCAGGTTTCTTCGCTGCGTAGCTCAACAATAACGTGGCTGGCTGATGATCGCCATGATGCTGGTGAAATTCCCCTCAATGATGCGAAGTTTCATAGACCCCTTATGGTGTGGAAAGGGAAGGTTTTGAAAGAAAATTGCCAGGAACTTGAATTTGGCACAAAAGGTTACAGCATTTCGACACGTAAAATTGCACTTGCAACAATAAGGATGGGTACATCTCCAGGTTCGGCATACAGGCGGGTAGCTGGGTTTTTACGAAAGGAAAATGCTTAGAAAAATTTTATGTGATTAAGATTTCAGGGAGAAAATAGCCACACGCTTGGGCAAGCCATTTAACGGGATGTCATGGGCTCAGGAGCGGGTAAAAGGTGTCTGAAGTTTGCGGTGACAGATTTAGAATGCTTGTTTAGGTTAATTATGATAGTAAGGGCGCCAGTTCAGTCGAGCAGAGACTCTTCTCTAAGGGTGGGCCGTTCGCTCGCATGGCTGCTGACAATGACGTCATATTATTGAAAAATCATACCTGTCTGCCTCCCTAGTGAGGGTGTAGGCCTCCTCATACGCCGCTAATTTCTGAGTGAGATTGTTACAGCCATCTCACACGCCAATAGAACTAATTTGCCTAACAATCACATCGTTTATGGGGTGCGGCGGTTCAAACTTGATGGTTTGCCAACGCGAGAACTCGCGACATATAATTGGCCATTTAAGAAGCACGGATTTTCTAGAGCCAACCCACAAATGGACATTGTTTAGCTTTGTGTTTTATGAATAGTCATTGGAAACTGCAGGCGTCTGAATGGAATGGGCGAGTCTGAAGGGATCATTGGGATCCGTGGCAGGAGAACATCTTCATCTTGAAACTTGCAGTTCAAAATGGTAGCTTCAAGAACATTGCCCATGATTTTTTTTATGACCAATCGTGTACCATTGTATAGCTTTGGTGAATTTAAATCCCGAAGCAAAATGATTGGTGAACCAACTTTTAATCGCAAGTTATGTGGTGGCATTCCCGGTAAATCTAATTAATTCAATAATTCAACAGGATAGTTGACCTTCGTCAGGGTCGACAACAAAATAACTGATCGATTTGAACGACATCTCATTGCCAGGCAATGACTGTTGTATTTTGAAATTAATAGTGTCAACATCGATATTTTTTGCGGCTAAAATAGCTCGTTCACGTAGCCACGCATGATTAATGTAATTCAATCAAAGCATCTTTCGTGGTTACCATGTTGCAAAAATTGTCTGGTAATTTGATGCATTGTGTATTTCAATGCAATAGAATTTTTCCATTGCCAATGTTGAGCAATTGTTCGGAGAATGACAGTGCCAATGGACCGTTTTGCAGTTGAACACGCATATTTATGGTAAGGCGTAATGTATTGACATTTCTCCATAGGTATGATTATTTCAAACATGCGTTAATTTCGTCCGCATCTTGTAAGGTTCCGGCCTTGTTACGTTACCTGGCCGTATTTATAATAATGCAGCCTCACAGTTAGGCGCCATTTTGTAACGTTCCGTCCTTGTTACCTGGCCGATGTTTACGTTGCCACGGCTTGCTCAAAGATAGAATGCGAGACTCAGTAAATGGACGCTGATTAATTAAGAAATAAAGTTCAAGTTCCAAGTTAGTTTGTTCTATACTTTATTTATCATTTGAATGACACAGTTCACATACGAATTGCCGGTTTGCAGAGTACGAACCTCTCACAGATAAATATAAGAGTACAGACCAGCGCCACAGTCGTTTACAGCTTATTAATGTCTCAAAACTTGCATCAAAAGAAATATAATATGCGGCTACCTCCCACACCGGCGGAGAAATAAAATAATAACGTCTTGTGGCCGATGTGGGGGTTTAGCGTTGCGCCCGAACGCGACCTAAGCTATCATTGTACCACGACTGCCTCAGACGACTGACTTGAAGTGACTTCTAACGGCCCTTGCCGCCACGGCCCTCGCCGCCGACTGATTCTGAAGCACTGCTTCCTACGACTGACTTCATTCAAGAAGTGAAGGGCGCCAGACAGACGCATCTTTTGTTNGCAAGCATTGTACCGCTGCCTTGAAGGGCGACTGACTTGAAGTGAAGTCGCCGCAGACTGACTGAAGCAATGCTTGTACTGCTTGAAGGGCAACAGACAGACGCGTCTTTTGTTCTGCCTCTCGCCCCCATCTCCTGAGATAAGGGCCGGGCCACGCACGCTCTCCACAACGTTATCGGCACTACGCCACAGGAACTAAAACTGTTGACACCGTCAACATCCAGGTAAACTAACCTCTCGTACAACAAAACTGCGCCGGATGAACTAAAACTTGCCGATGTCGCCTGAAAGTATCTAATTAATGCTGACGCTTCACAAAAACTCCAAAGTTCGAAACGAAAACTGTAACCAGACTCCTGATAAAACGTAAACAGCAGACGTCCGCCCGATAACCTACAAAAGCACACGTCTGCTTGATAAACAAACTGCCACGGGAAACGAACCACCACGGCTTTAAACTTCAAACCCAATAAATTATTACGAAGCTTTCCAAAGCAAATACACACGAAAGAATTTTACACCAGTGTCCCAAAAAATTAAGAATATTGCGTCATTACAATATGTAGAGCGTGGAATGACCGGCAATGTGTCTGAAATCACCGGACAGCAGCAGTAGAGCACCACCGAAAAGTCTGGTAATATCGTTGAGATCTTTCATCGTTCTATTGAAAGCTTCAAGTGAATGCTTGTAGGCCATAGTGCATTCATCCTAGATAATAAATTTGCATTTTTACAAAACTTTAGCCATGCCGGAATGCTTCTTTATGTTGCACATTGCGTCTGGATTTGTGTGAACGTTCAATGGCAACTTGAGTGCTGAATGTGCAGTCCATCCACCATCAAGCAAAGTCGCTGCAATGCCTGATGAAGCAATTGCCAACGCAATATGATTTTGTGATTGAATGCTCGCAAGTATCAGTGAGATGAGGAATGTTTTGCCAGTGCTGTTTTGCCAGTGCCGCCTGGTGCGTCCAAAAAAATTATCCGCCTTGTTGTGCTGTAATTGACAAATTAATTCGATCGTATATGTTCTTTTGCTCAGTAGTGAGCAGTTGCTCATTATTTGCAACAAAAGTAGTCAAAGAGGCCGCATCGAACTGTTGTTCGCGCTGAACATCGCTGTTAATGATGTCTGTTGCTGGGCGGTTAGGCGATGGCATACCTAAATGAAAGAGTGGCATATTCAAAATGAGAATGCAAATATCCTCAATCTTTATTAACGCCTCGTTATATATTACCGGCGAAAAATCGATAATGGGATCTTGATCAGCGGTCCGAATGCGATGCAGAATGTCTTCGCTCATGGAATCTTTATATTTGTCCCAGAGAGCAGAAGCTTGCGATGGAAAACATATCGTCAACAATATGGCGAATAATTGGCGAATTTGATGAGGAGAGGAACTCAGTACTGCATCTGTAAGTGTGAGATCCCAATGGTTGTCATCTTCCAGCAAATGCAATTCACAACACGCATCGTGGTACACGTCGTACAAAATACCATTGACTGTTCACAAGTATTGGAAGGACATTCGTCCAGGAACGTTAACCAACAACAAACACAAGAAGAAGCATTCACGCTGCTTTGGATGGACTGTGTATAATCGGCCTAATGTATTTCCCATAAATATGCCATTGTATCCTTGGACTAGAACGCCTCGCTTTCGTGGGTCCCACTTTTTTGACTGTTTGTTCCACATGAAAAATCGTGGCACATCAGTATACATTAATGTATTTGCAAATTGACCGAAAATACCTGGTCGGTTGCATACTTCGAAAAACTCAGTTAGTGTGGTTTTTGGGGCAGTTAATGCTCATTGTATAGCAGTCTCTTCAGTGAAATAAACACGCTGTCCATTTCCATTTTCAAGGTGCATGGCCAAATGTACAACAGCAGGGTCTCTGTTGTGTATTGGAAAACTCAAAATGCGCCAAACTGCTTCATTGCTGCTAATGTATCGGCCCATTTGATAATGTGTTATTTCGTCGTTATCATTTACATTTTGAACAGCAAATACAGCCATATCGCTGCCCTTATGGACGTATTTGCAAATGTATTTGATGGACTTCACCGAACTGCAGAACTCAACATTTATGTGTGCTTTGTAGGTTTTGGACAGCAATGGCGAATACGGAACCACCCAGCGATTGTCAATATCAACCGGATTTCCACCATTTGACATGCGCAATTGATATGATTGGCCACCATTGTCTGTGTCTCTACGACGATACAATGGATAACTATCAATTTTAATGATAGTATCGTTTATACACATTTTTGGGAAACATTTCATAAATTTTCCATTGTCCATGCATGGCGCCATCATGTTGAGATCACTGCATGGACCATGAATCATGTTAGCGATAACAATGTCAAACAACTATTGATCAATATTCCGATCCGGCATTTCTGCTGAAATAATTTTATCAATTTCTTCTGGCCGTACTTTGTCGACCAACCAAATCAAAATATGTGCATGTGGCAAACCTCGTTTTTTTTATTCAACAGAATACAGCCAGCAATGTGTTTCGCCAAATACATAGTGATGTGTAATCAAGTTCATCAACGTTTTTAATTTTTGTTTGAAGACACGTGCAGTGATATCATGGCGATGCATTGCTGTTTTACCTGACAATAACGAAATTGTAATTTCATACCAGTTTGGTTTGCACGTAAATGTAATGAACAAATCTGGTCGGTCATACGCGCGCACGAAAGTCATGGTGTCTTGAATGTATTCTTGCATATGATGCAGTCTACCAATATATTATGATGGAAGAATATATGCGGTACCGATGTCGTTGATTAGTTGTTCCATCTACGCTACTGACAATAGCATCATGCAAATGAATTTACTCTTCAGAACGCAGCTTTGCTTGATTATACTTGATGTACCATAATCGCTCGCTTTCAATTTTCGCATACATATCAACAATGTATTGATGAAACAGCTGGCGGCATCTGAGAATTTTGTTGTCTTCATTTGCACGAATCATCAACCAATATGCGTAGAAGTTCATCGTGCTCACTTTCTTGTTGGTTTCTGCACCTGCAAAGTAAAAATATAAATAAGACAAAAAGAAATTAATCGTACAGAAAAAGAAAAAAGAAAATGTGTAGATTGTACCTGTCGCTGGATTTCTTTGTTTGATGTTGAAATGACATCCATCTTCTCCTTCCCAAAATATCAATGGATATTGCAAAGCGTTGTAAGAACGATGACTGTCGTGAATTGTCTGCACCGTGTTATCTCTGCGTTGGATCCGTATATCTCGACGTTCGTANCCGGATGAACTAAAACTTGCCGATGTCGCCTGAAAGTATCTAATTAATGCTGACGCTTCACAAAAACTCCAAAGTTAGAAACAAAAACTGTAACCAGACTCCTGATAAAACGTAAACAGCAGACGTCTGCCCGATAACCTACAAAAACACACGTCTGCTTGATAAACAAACTACCACGGGAAACGAACCACCACGGCTTTAAACTTCAAACCCGATAAAAATATTACCAAGCTTTCCAAAGCAAATACACATGAAAGAATTTTATACTAGTGTCCCAAAAAATTAAGAATATTGCGTCATTACAATATGTAGCGCGTGGAATGACCGGCAATGTGTCTGAAATCACCGGACAGCAGCAGTAGAGCACCACCAAAAAGTCTGGTATTATCGTTGAGATCTTTCATCGTTCTATCGAAAGCTTTAAGTGAATGCTTGTAGGCCATAGTGCATTCATCCCAGATAATAAATTTGCATTTTTACAAAATTTTAGCCATGCCGGAATGCTTCTTTATGTTGCACATTGCGTCTGGATTTGTGTGAATGTTTAATGGCAACTTGAGTGCTGAATGTGCAGTCCGTCCACCATCAAGCAAATTCGCTGCAATGCCTGATGAAGCAATTGCCAACGCAATATGATTTTGTGATTGAATGCGCGCAAGTATCAGTGAGATGAGGAATGTTTTGCCAGTGCCGCCTGGTAGGTCCAAAAAAATAATCCGCCTTGTTGTGCTGTAACTGACAAATTAATTTGATCGTATATGTTCTTTTGCTCAGTAGTGAGCAGTTGCTCATTATTTGCAACAAAAGTAGTCAAAGAGGCCGCATCGAACTGTTGTTCGCGCTGAACATCGCTGTTAATGATGTCTGTTGCTGGGCGGTTACGCGATGGCATACCTAAATGAATGAGTGGCATATTCAAAATGAGAATGCAAATATCCTCAATCTTTATTAACGCCTCGTTATATATTACCGGCGAAAAATTGATAATGGGATCTTGATCAGCGGTCCGAATGCGATGCAGAATGTCTTCGCTCATGGAATCTTTATATTTGTCCCAGAGAGCAGAAGCTTGCGATGGAAAACATATCGTCAACAATATGGCGAATAATTGGCGAATTTGATGAGGAGAGGAACTCAGTACTGCATCTGTAAGTGTGAGATCCCAATGGTTGTCATCTTCCAGCAAATGCAATTTGCGACACGCATCATGGTACGCGTCGTACAAAATACCATTGACTGTTCACAAGTATTGGAAGGACATTCGTCCAGGAACGTTAACCAACAACAAACACAAGAAGAAGCATTCGCATTGCTTTGGATGGACTGTGTATAATCTGCCTAATGTATTTCCCATAAATATGCCGTCGTATCCTTGGACTGGAACGCCTCACTTTCGTGGGTCCCACTTTTTTGACTGTTTGTTCCACGTGAAAAATTGTGGCACATCATTCATTATACATTAATGTATTTTCGAATTGACCGAAAATACCTGGTCGGTTGCATACTTCGAAAAACTCAGTTAGTGTGGTTTTTGGGGCAGTTAATGCTCGTTTTATAGCAGCCTCTTCAGTGAAATAAACACGCTGTCCATTTTTAAGGTGCACGGCCAAATGTAGAACAGCAGGGTCTCTGTTGTGTATTGGAAAACTCAAAATGCGCCAAACTGCTTCATTGCTGCTAATGTATCGGCCCATTTGATAATGTGTTATTTTGTCGTTATCATTTACATTTTGAACAGCAAATACAGCTATATCGCTGCCCTTATGAATGTTTTTGCAAATTTATTTGATGGACTTCACCGAACTGCAGAACTCAATGNGCTGCCCTTATGAACGTATTTGCAAATGTATTTGATGGACTTCACCGGACTGCAGAACTCAATGTTTATGTGTGCTTTGTAGGTTTTGGACAGCAATGGCGAATACGGAACCACCCAGCGATTGTCAATGTCAACCGGATTTCCACCGTTTGACATGCGCAATTGATATGATTGGCCACCATTGTCTGTGTCTCTATGACGATACAATGGATAACCATCTATATTAGTGATAGTATCGTTTATACACATTTCTGGGAAACATCTCATAAATTTTCCATTGTCCATGCATGGCGCCGTCATGTTGAGATCACTGCATGGACCATGAATCATGTTAGCAATAACAATGTCAAACAACTCTTGATCAATATTCCGATCCGGCATTTCTGCTGAAATAATTTTATCAATTTCTTCTGGCCGTACTTTGTCGACCAACCAAATAAAAATATGTGCATGTGGCAAACCTCGTTATTGCCATTCAACAGAATACAGCCAGCAATGTGTTTCGCCGAATACATAGTGATGTGTAATCAAGTTCTTCAACAATTTTAATTTTTGTTTGAAGACACGTGCAGTGATATCATGGCGATGCATTGCTGTTTGACCTGACAATAACTAAATTTTAATTTCATCCCATTTTGTATTGCACGTTAATGTAATAAACAAATCTGGTCGGCCATGCGCACGCACGAAAGTCATGGCGTCTTGAATGTATTCTTGCATATGATGCAGACTACCAATATATGATGATGGAAGAATATATGCGGTACCGATGTCGTTGATATTAGTTGTTTCATCTACGTTACTGACAATAGCATCACGCAAATGAATGTACTCTTCAGAATGCAGCTTTGCTTGATTATACTTGATGTACTATAATCGCTCGCTTTCAATTTTCGCATACATATCAACAATGTATTGATGAAACAGCTGGCGGCATCTGAGAATGTTGTTGTCTTCATTTGCACGAATCATCAACCAATATGCGTAGAAGTTCATTGCGCTCACTTTCTTGTTGGTTTCTGCACCTGCAAAGTAAAAATATAAATAAGACAAAAAGAAATAAATCGTACAGAAAAATAAAAAAGAAAATGTGTAGATTGTACCTGTCGCTGGATTTCTTTGTTTGATGTTGAAATGATATCCATCTTCTCCTTCCCAAAATATCAATGGATATTCCAAAGCGTCATAAGAACGATGACTGTCGTGAATTGTCTGCACCGTGTTATCTCTGCGTTGGAGCCGTATATCTCGACATTCGTGTGCGTCGCCAACCGTAACAACTGCAACTTCATTAACGGTTGGTGCATTGTATTGGCCTGCATGCTATCCAGATGGTACTTTGTCTGCTTTGATGACGATCATGTAGCTGTCGTTTTGCAGTTTGTTTGAAACAGTATTGAACAACTGGACCAACTGGTTGTGATTTCGCGAAAACGGTTCCAAAGTCGCCTCAATTTCTCTCTCCTCCATCTGTTTGATGTGGTTGTATTGGCAGTGTGTTTATTTGTTGCTCCTCATCGCCCATGAAGTAGATTTGCAGGAATTTTGGATCAGCATCAGGCATTGACATTAAAGAACCAATTTGATGATACACTTGGCCCTGAATCTTAAACGCTGATTCAAAATTGTGACCATCCTGATTCTGAAAATTTTTGTTGCTCCAAATGATGTCATTTGGAAACAAGAATTGAATTTACGAATTTTACACAAAAACCATTTTGATTGAGGTGTCGCTCCAGCCAATAGTGTTTTCAATGGTTCTGGTGGTGAATTCAATGGTGGCAGTACAACTTTTTGAGACACGCAGCAGAAACCGGCCGATTCGCCTTTGTATTTAAATGCATGGCAGTGTTGGCATTCTTTGTCCATAGCGCCGATGACAATTTCTGAATGTGATGAATAGTCTATGTCCGAATAATATTCGAACGCAAGGCGGAAAAGCGATGCACGTGTCAATGTGCGATGTACTTGCAGGCGTTGTCGTTCATGTGCTCTGTGTGCATCGGTGGCTCGTTGACGCGCCTGTCTTTGTCTCAATGCATTAGCTCGAAGACGTTCGTTGCGTTGCTCTTGACTTTCAATTGCACGTGTGTTTGCAACCTGGTCTCTTAAATTTGCATCGTCCGTCAATTGATTTTCTGCCGTCCTATTTAACCGACGGCTCTGGACTATTTGTGAATTCTGTGTACGTCGACCAATATTTCCTCCTCGCTCACGAAGACGTGGCATTGTTCTGTAATAAACACACAACACACATATTTGAATTTTATGGATGATATAATTTGTTGAACAAACTGACATGTTGTTTAACACTCCATAAATTTTATATGTTCTAATATGCGAAAAATCTTAAATATCAAAACGTCACTTATTCATGAACTTTTTTTTTTAAATAGAGGGGGGTGCAATTTTGTGGTTATATGTTCTGATATGCAAAAAATCTTTAAAAAATATAAAAAAAAATTTGGAACCCAATTGCAGCGCCACCTACCGGGTCCAATTGTGAATCTAAACCATCCAGGCACCCACTCAAACACACACAAAAAATTTCATCANGATGACACCTTGATATCCCCCAAAGAATGTATTCCAGATACAATGTACCTTAATGGTCATGAATAGTATACAACCTTAGAAGGTATGTGGGGTAGGGATATATTTAGCACTAGCTGACCCGACAGACGTTGTCCTGTCCAATGGAAAATTTTCATTTTATTTCACATTCTATCTCAAAATGTGTGATGTGCTTGGAATGATATCGTATTGTAACCATACTGTTTTTTTTCTTCATAAATTTAAGTTACAATTGAGTTAAATCAGAAATTCAAGTAAACAGTCAAAACAAAGAAATGCTTTAATTTGAGTTGTTTGCTGTGACATCACTATTTCTTTCATTGCAATGCTTTATGATGCACGACGGTTTTTGTTTTGTTGCCTGGTGCGTAAACGAACAAAGCTTATGGTTTTCCGACACGGGAACAGGCGACACACAATTTACCACGCGAGAAGCGTGGATTTTCAAGGTTATTCCGCAAACATTTAATGACTGCCCTTGTGATTTGTTTATAGTCATTACGAATGCTATCCGCACGGGAAACTGCAACTGTTTAAAGTCAACTGGCATGTCTGTCGGAATCATTGGGATTCATGGTATTTAAACGTCTTCTCCTTTAAACTTTCTTCTAAGAATTGTTGCTTCTATGACGTTCATCATTTTTTTCACCGCAAGCCGGGCGCCATTAAGTGTTGAACGTATTCGTGACAATCGATTCCGTTCAATTTCATTTCGTTCTTCGCGTTGCTCTGCAGTTTGATTAGATCTAAAATTCATTTGGTTAGTAGCATTGCGAGTTCTACGACTTAATTAAATTGTATCAAATTGATTAAATTAAAGAAAAATTACAATTCAACTAAAAAAGACTTAGTAGATTGCGATAAACTAAAAACATAACCACAATTCAACTGACAGTAAACAGCTGAAGATTGCAAAAAAAAAAAAAAAGTAAACTAACAACATAACCACAATTCAACTGACTGTAAACAGCTGAAGATCACGAAAAAAAGTAAGAAGAAGCAAAGAAACTTGAATCAACCATATAATGTCGCATAACGTGAACGATGAACGACAACCAATTAAAGTTGAGGAAATTTAAATTTTAATGTCGAATGTAAATTAAATATCAAAATTAGAATTAGTTTTGCGAAATATTCCTTATTCCCTTTTTTTTATATATAACTTTTCCATGACCATAAACAAAACAAAAAAAAATTACGCATATCCATTGTGATGTCCTACATATTCCCTATTCTTTTTTTATTTTTTTCTAATAACTTTTCTATGACAATCAAAAAAAAAAAAAAAAAATTACGCATATCCACCGTGACGTTTGGTTTTTCCCAAATTCGAAAATATTCCGGGAAACTTTTCAAATTTTTCTCGCCGTAAAAACCATCCTTGAACTTCAACGAACATTTTAAAAAAAGAATTGACCAAACTGGTCCAGGCGTTGTTGAGTTATGCGCTTACCAACACATTTTGCGATTCATTTTTATGTTATAGAATAAAGATTAGACTCTTGTAGCCCCGTTGCTCTGCCTTAGCGGAAATAGAAATTGGAGGGTTAGGCCGAGATACTTTTTCCCCCAGCCGATGAAGCAGTGGTCGCTGCTTGCACTGGGTTTTTCCTGGTGCCTACGCTGCTGGCTTTAGCCACTTCTATAATCGACCGTTGAACCTTGGGTGGCGCGCTTGCGAGCGATGGGCGAATGGGTACCCTGGTAGGGGTATAAGCAGATGTGACATTTAGGGGTCTGACTACCCTAGTAATGTTGGCCGGCCGGACGAAGATAGGCAGTTTCTTTGGCGGTGTTGGTGGCAGCGGAGATACTGCATGTGGTACGTGCCAGATGAGGTTCAAGGTGGTGCTTCACGAGCTTGTTGCAGACACTTTCTGACGTGCAGTCTCCTCTTTCTTCCAGGTGTATACCTGGTTGACACCTGAACCACTACTCTTCAGTACCCCAGCCTGAGATAGCCCCTGCTTGGCAGTTTTGCCTTGCCCAGCCCTGCGATGAGGCATAGTGGAGGGGAGGGGGGTTGGTAGACCACATAGGCAGATAGTGGGTGGCCAGTAAGGGGTGCAGACAGACTGATGGAGAGTAGGGTGCTGGGTGTGAGGTTAGGTAGGTGGCCTGACTACTAATCCTCAGTCTAGTGGTTTGGCGAGCAGGATGTCGCTGGCAGACCCAAGTACCAAACTGATGGTTAGAGTAGCAGGGCTAGGGGCGACCTCTCTCGTGACTCCCTGGCGAGTGAGATGTCGCTGGCGAACCCAGGCACTTACCGTTTTACTAGGACTGTTGACGGAACAGGAAATAGGGGGAGTAAGATGTAGAATATAAAGAGTGCTGAAAGAGACAACTCAACCAAGTCAGATTTATGTCTGTTTTATTAATTGCTCAATCAAACACACATAAACCAGCCTGTACCCTGACTGAGGCCTGAAGGGCAGATCCTAAGTTGCATACTGGTTATTTACCTAGTCTCGGAAGACGTGGCAGCATGAGGAGTGAGGGCCGCCCCAAGTCAGCGGTACTCGTACTCGAGTCAAATGCGGGTGAGCTACAAGTTAGCTGGAAGCGCGACAGGCTTCAGTGTGTTGCGGGCAGCGAGGCATCGTCGTGCAGAGTAGAACTATTGACAGTGCTACAAATGGCAGAGGCAACATGAAGAATTTGGTTGACTCTCGGGCAGAGTGATGTTATGCAAAAGTAGACAAGACGTCAGATGGCTGGCTCTCTTCTCGGCCAGGGTAACAGTGTGCTACTGAACTGGCACAAGACAGCCTCTCTGTGTGTTCTCTGACAGAAAGACGATCTGAAACTAGACCGGCGCGAGGCAGCCCTGAACTGAGGACTGCGAGTCCTATTTATACGCGGCGCACAGGGCCAGCGCAGGGGTTGCAAGGTGTGGTGAGACAGAAAACACAGAAATAAGAGAGTAAAAGAGAGCGGCGGTGGGTGGAGATGGCCAAAGGTGGCCGAAGTTGGTGGCGAGTTCCCCTCTCGCGGCCGAAGGCTGGAGGGGTAGAGAGCGACGACCTGATGCGAAGAGGTTTGCAGCGCAGCAGGCAGCAACAGTTGGGAAAGCCACCCTGGCTTGAAGGCGTGCTGTGGCGTGTATGAAGTAACGGCTCTTCTAACGAGGGGGCCGCGACTGTGGCGAGACTGGATGAGAGAATGACGTCGCTCGTGGCGCGTCACTCTCAAATTTTACTATGGTAAAGTGGCATTAGGTAACTCGAGCTGGGCGAGTCCACTTTCACCCCAGGAGGGGCGTGGGTACCCATGCCTGAATGGCCATAAAACAAGGAGTATTATTTACCACAGTTATTTAGGTTGAATATGAAAACGGTCATATTTTAAGAAAAATTGCTTGGTTGTCAGGCTGCACTCAAACTACCTGCACATACACACACGAGGAAGCAACACATTTATACGGGGCTCACGAAGGGGGTTGCTGGAACTCTGGAGCCGTTGTGGCCCCCCTCGCTGCTTTCATTTCCCAAGTGGCAACTTTACTGAGGGGTTGTATGGTGATAGTAGTCGGCCCGAATTAATATGCCCTCAAAAGTTGCCTCTTGAGGACATTGATGTGGAACGATCACCTGACTCTGGCAGTGCCTTGGACATCATGCAGGTAGGATGCACTCCTAGTACACTGTGCCGAGGCAGAAGTCATGGAGGTGTAACTGTCATGCTCGGGTCAACTCCTCCCAGTAGAGTGCACATCACAGCAGCACAGGTGTCCCGGGACAAACGGGCTAAGGGAGGAAGGACGCAACACGCGACAACAAATACACAAATACATACTTTATTTGGTACCTAAAGGCTATGTGCACTTGGAAAAAAATATATTATTGCCAGTTCACAAATTAAAAAATTTTAAATCTTAAAACACACATGTTCATTATTACATTTTCCTGTATTCAAACAACAAATAATTTTGCATAGCATTAATTATTTATATTTTTCCCGACCCAGGTGAAAATTCCCTAAGTTTCCCTGTTTTCCCTGTGGGTGGACACCATGGATTAAGTGTCTGCACAGCACTTGCTTTTCCCTCCTGCTGATAAGTGCCACGGCTACAGCAGGGATGGGGGGTGTCAACCATGTGACATTGACAGAAAAAAACTGTTGTGACTGTGGAGTGGAATGGTGGCTTTCAGTCTGATCCACAAGCACGTGGCTGGCTCAACACGGAGCAGTCTACATGTGAAGTTTTTGTTAAAGTTGTTCATGTTTTCCATAGAGAAATAACATTTTAAAAAGTACATAATTATATTAACATAAATGTAATGTAATGATCTGCCATGAGATAAGTGGCCTTCGTGATTAATATCTAGTCTATTTGTTGCATCATGCTCATACTGTACCTGGTTGACTGACAGCTTTCGCTCGTGTTATCGATCACTCCACAGGCTGCAGAGCATGTTGGTGGGTGAAAAAACAGCCTAAATTACAAATATAACATCCACCCTATTTCTAAGATGCCATTTTATTAAAAAATTAGAGGCATTTATTCTGAGTAAATACAGCAAAATTTTTGCGACATTTAGTGTTTGTAACATATGTACAGCTTGTACAGCTTATCTGTGCACTGAAACACCAGTTTTTAGAACCAAATATGTAAAAAACACATTTTACTTTTTTTCCTGTGAAGATTTTTAAAATGAGGGATATGGGCCTTACATGACAGCACATGGTATATGAGTACATATGGTGCATAGAAGTGGTGTTCCTGCTGTGGTGAATACAGTCAATTCATATCTAGCTTCACTTGAATATTGCTAAATGTACATTAACCTAGGTAATTATTAAGAATCACAACTTTTGTGAAGGAAACATCTGAGAGTATGAAAGTTGTATACAGCAGAACACTGTTATAATATTTCCCAAGGGCCCCAAGAAATGTCAGCCTTATATAAGGAAAAACTTTATAAGAGGGTAATTTTGTATTGAAAAACATGTTTGTGGACCAAGAGAATGCAGTTAATTAAGCAGGGGAATGTTATAAGAGGGGATGTTATAACACGGTTACACTGTATTTGGCTTTTACACAACATACCTTGTTGAAATACATGAGGGCATTGCAATACATCCCGTGTATACAGCAGAAATAAATAATTAGATATTGTACGATACATTGGGAGTTATTGTTTACATTTAGTGCCATGACATGTTCATACTATGATGACATATTGCCTTGAACAAAAGCGTACTGAAGCAATGGAGTCTGTTATCACTTTTACCATAAAATAAAATGATCAGATGACTTTTGTATGCTAGGTAGTGCGGTTGGTGGAGAGTGGAGTGTTGCTGAGTGTGTTAGGTGTTTATTCGTAATTTGACCATTAGAAGGCCTGTGATTTACGAATGGAGGGTGCAAGTCTTATGAGTGCTTCAGGGGTTGTGAGTTAGCTAAGCGGATGATATCACCTTCTCACCACCAAGGAGTTGTATCCGCCACCTACTTAAACGAGTAAATTCAATGATTTTCGGATAATCAGTTAAGTGGGTTGTACAGTGTTGTATGTTAACATGGAAATTGCATATAGTGTAATAGGTTGTACTCTGCCGTATTGCATGTTAGCATGGAAATTGCAGTGGTCGCGAACTGTCAGCGCTTAGCAGTGGTAAATGCAGAAGACCTAACCTAACTTAACCTCACAATAGGATCAATTACAGGGAGTGGGTGCACCAACATGCTGTCACACATCAGAATAGGTACAATTAGGACTCACAGGATTAAATTAACAATTATTTCCACCATAATAAACTAAATGTACAAGATAATACATATATACATCGCCAGTAGTGCCTGGTAATGTTCGGAACAACCAGATTACATCGCCCATTTCAAAGATTAATTATATGAATAAATTACTAGGGCCTGGGTTAAACTAATTGCAGCTGTACTGGATGTAGTGCCCTCGTTTATGGAGAAGTCCTTCCGGCACACCCACCCCAATGATTCACTTATTGTGAAGTTAGGTTACCATGGCTACGTAACCAACTAAATACCCTCATATATTGTGACCTTTTCATAATGTGGCAGGCAATACAAGCGCAGACGGTAAAAATGTAAGAAGAATGAAATTTGGTGTTGATATTCTGTGAGTACACTGTTCTGCAGCAATGTGATGACGTGGCCAAGCCTGGCTATGATGGGAAGCCAACTTGATCCGCGGTGTTCCCAGAGTTGTGAAGTGATATGTATGTGCCCGGCACCACAGCTCTGCGGTGAGCTGATGAGATGTAGGGCCGTTTTCGGGTCGACGGCCCAGGGGGCTCTGGTAAACACTCCGTCATACACACGATAGTGAGGCTGTCAGCCACCTCGCATGCCTTAATTAATTACAAAGAAAAGAAACTATGCGTGTTTGAGGTATTTATTACCCGAGACTCGTTATTGTACACACAACTATACACAAGACACGTGTCCTAAATGGCCCGGAACTGCGAGCGACCACGTGGTCTTTTTAATGTGAAACTCGAAACGCACTTTACGATTCCCGATAAATAATAACGTCGCTCTCCCCTCGGCGCTATGCAAGTCAAATAATGAAACAGATGAAGTTGAAGATAATGATTCAAAATATGATGGATGTGACTGGATGCAATTCGACTGATGATGTCTTTGCTAGGGCTTCTGCGGAGCGAGAGAGCTTAACGTCCGGGTCTGTTGAAGTGCTGCCGAGTACTAGGGGGGAAGCGTGCGCCGGCTTCCGCTACCTGAGCGCAGCCGACGCCACGCGGTGAAATGATGAAACACAATACACTAAAAATGATAGGGACATGAATTAACTTAAACTAATAGTAGCCTACATAATTTTCCCTAAAACAATACATAATATCAAATGTTTTCATCGTACCCGCCACAGTATTGCCAAATATAAAACGTCACATGTCTTTGGCTGTGCAGACTGTCTCTGATGACAAAACAAATTGTTAATTAACTATATACACTGACGTTATTAATAAATACACTGATATTATACTGATGAAATACACTGACACTGAACAAATTATAAACACTAATGCACTTGCACTCGTGCCCACGCTTATCGGTGTGGTGCATCTGGCGTGCGGACAAGGCTGCGGCAGTCATAGTGGGCATAAGGACTCGTGAACGTGCGGTTCACGTCAGTGAGTACGCATTATAATTTGTTCGTGCCTTTCCATATATTTTGTAACGTTATTTTTCACTATTTTTATGACTTTTATATTATTATTGCCCTGATCTTCGTAACCCTCACCACTAGCGTGATTCATAGCATGCACTGTGAATATCATAATTCCCCCATGCAATTCTTATTCAGCATAATTTGTACTGTTGATTCATACAATTTTCTAAATATTTTTTTCCAGCTTTTTCAGAAAAGCTATGGTGTTAAATGAGAAATCAATGTTAAAGAAATTCCTTCTCAATTTATTAATTTTAGAAAAAAAATATTAAACATAGAAATTGGCACAATTTTATTGTGCCACTATTCCTTAAGAAATGTCACATAGAAAACATTTTTATTTGAAACTATTATCTTCAAATTAGATGCATTGATAAGGAATTTCTTTGGCACTGATTGCTCATTTAAACTCTATGGCTGCAGACTTGGTAGGCAGCACCCTTTACAACTACCCTGTCTTTGAATTTATACTAAATAATGCGTAAAACAATGACAGTGTTGACTCACCACTGAGGCCAGATGATGTGTAGATGATGACGTCCCGAGGCGTAATGCTGCCGGTCGAGAATACCAATATAAAGCTCATGAAATAGCTGCAGGGTGTATTCCCAGTCAGCATGTACTCAGTCACATTGGGAGGGAGACTTTCACCTTCCAGCATATATGATGCGACACAGTCTTCACCAGGCAGGGGTGGCAGCCATGTCACACTGACCTTTTCAGGAGCCACCACGACTGCAGTTATGTTGCGAGGCAGGCCGACCGCTGCAACAACACACAACTCCTCACATGTATGTTTGGGTAACGAAGCACAGAAACAAATAATAACCAAAGAGCAACCACTGCTAGCTGGTGCATTTAACGAGTAGTGTAATTACAAGATTTTATGATTTTATTTCTACAGTAGATGCCCAATTTGACAAGGTGCCACAGTTCCCGAGAATGACTTTGTAAAATCAAAACTAACAAATTCTGATCCTGAACAAATTCAAATGTTGGGTATAGTGTGTTTTTCCCTGTGAAGTTCATCTTTAATCGTTCATGACACAAAATAAATGTAACTTGTAAATTAAATATTAATTTAATTAAATATGCAAATGTCTTCCAAATAAAATGTTATCCCAGAAGTGTATATTCTACCTTCCCTTGTCATCAAAAGTGTTTAAAAATTGTGCTGCACCTAAATTTTACCTAGCGCCTTTTTGCAGGAAAATCAAAAGTTTTATTGTTGAAATATTGAAATTTATTCGAACAGATACACGCCTAAATAAACTGATACTTTGGGAGGGCATATACAACCCCTTTGTCACAAAATAATGTGTAAGCATCAAATCCAAGCATCACATAATTTACAGCATGACACGTCACGAGAGACTTCATTCTCTCATCTAGCCTCGCCACAGCAGTGGCCCTCTCCTAAGAAGAGCCTTTACGCCGTACACGCCACACAATGCATTCAAGCCAGGGATGGCTTGCCCAGCTGTTGCCTCCTGCTGCGCTGCAACCCGCTTCACAACACATTGCCGCTCTCCACCCTTCCAGCGCCTGGTGCATGAGGGGAAGTAGCAGCCGCTCTATTTTACCCTATTCTCTCCTACACATCTCTCTCTCTCTCTACACCCCGCAACCCCAGCGCTGGCCCTGTGAGCCGAGTATAAATAGGACTCGCAGTCCTCAGTTCGAGACTGTCTCTCTGCACGACACCGCCTCACTGCCCACCAACACGCCGAAGCCGCCGTGCTTCAAGCTACCTTATAGCTCTCCTACAGCTTTCACGAGTACGAGTACCGCTGACTTGACGTCGCCCTCACCCCCCGTGCTGCTGCGTCTTCCGAGACTAGGTAATACCAGTTGGCAACTTAGGATCGGCCCTTCAGGCCTCAGTCAGGGTACAGGCTGGTTTTTGTGTGTTTGATTGAGCAATCAATAAAACCGGCATAAATCTGACTTGGTTGAGTTGTCTCTTCCAACAATGTATTTCCCACACCTTGTTCCTGTCATTTCCCGTCCGTCACCTCTCCTAATAAGACTCTTCTAGGGATAACCATGAGCCAAACCATCACCCCTTCTCTTCTATTGATAACTACTTCGAAGTGCAGCTTAGGAAGCTTGCCTTCCTAAGTCCCATTAGAGTAGTTGTCCCTTGGACTATCTACCTTCCAGTAAGTACCTGGGTCTGCCCGCGACGTCCTGCACGCCTTTTTTTACCTGCTTGGTAACTATAGGCCAACCCCCAAGGAGCCCTGCTCTATGTGAGACCTGGGTCTACCCGTGACGTCCCGCGCACCAGGGAGCCACGGGAGTGGACGCCCTAGCCTCCTACTGCAACCTTCAGTTTGGTACTTAGGTCTGCCCGCAATGTCTCGCATGCCAAGCCACTGGTCTGAAGGCCAGTAGAACAGGCTTCGAACCCTGCCTAATCTCCACATCTTTCATTCCATCAGGTTGGCTGTGTCTACCCCTTACTGGCCAACTGCTATCAACCTATCTGGTTTACCAACCCCCTCCCCCTCCACCTTATGCCTCATTATAGGGTTGGGTGGGGCAAAGCTGTCAAGCAGGGTCTAGCTCAGGCTGGGGTACTGGAGGAAAATGGTTCTGTTGGCAACCAGGTATACTCCTGGAAGAAAGAGGAGGCTGCACGTCAAAGAGGGTCTTCATCTGCTACCAGTACGTTTAGTTCTACCTCCAGCCTTATATGGCATGTACCACATGCAGTATCTCTGCTACCACCAACACTGCCGAAGAAGACACCTGCCTTCATCCGGCCAACCAATGTTACCAGGGTAGTCAGGCCCCTTAGTGTTACACCAGCTTATATCCCAAGCACGGTTCCCACTCGCCAATCGATCGCCAGCGCACCACCCAAAGCTAGATACTCGATTATAGAAGTGGTCAAGCCAAACACCATAGGCACCAGGAAAAAAAACCCCATGCAAGCGGCAACCACTGCTTCACCGTCGCATAGGGGAGAGGTCCCTCAGCCTTACCCTCCAACTGCCATTCCAGCTAAGGGTAAGCTAAGAGCCAACAAGCAAGCACAAGTGGAATCTTACAGAAAAATTTGAGGATGTGGTTTTAAAATATTAATTCATGAAAGTCATAGAAAATCATATCTTTGTAGGTATAATCGTATTTATTCACCTTTGTCTAAAAAAAAACACAATATTTTATTAAGCACAATATTATAAATCACTTCCAAAGGTACACATCTGCCAAATAAAATGTTAGTCTTGTTCTCGAGGCATGTGCAACCATAAGGAGTAAAGTGAACATACATGTGAAAATCTGTCTTGGAGAGATAAGCTTCGGCTGTTTTTGGGTGAACTCATAATGACCAAGAATGATCTCATTTCCTCACCTTACATGGCTTGTGAATAGGCAAGGGTTGCCTAGCCCTCCTTCTAGTGACCAACCAGGTGGGGGTAAAGGAAACATGTAAACGGACTAGTTGTGTAGAAACAGGAGGGAATCAAGGGGATATATCCCCCCTTACATATTAAAAAAATTCCCTGCCATCTGCCATTGTTCTCTTTCTCTACGTCTGTGAAAAAAAAAACTCACTGTTCTTGTTTTGTGACTTGTAAATATGGATTTGTGACCTTGTAAATATGTATTGGATAGAATTTTAGGTCAGTAGTAATTTAACGGCAGAACTGTGTGTAGTTTCTTTTACTCACCTTTTAATACTTGTGCGGAACCCATTTTAAATTTCCCATGCACCTGACTTGGTGCACGTTCATCAGTTGTCAATGCTGTTTCAAGGGTTGGCGTTCCTGAGCTACAGGAAGAAGAGATCAGTTTCGTGTTGGACATCTTGGCGGTAAGTTGAATGGTGTGCAGCTGCTGCCCGTTGGTATTTTTCTCGCTGAAATTCGATGTACAGTCCTCTAGTGGCAATTTAATTTTAGCAGTGTTAAATTCGCCACAACATTTTTGGTCCTCTGGGCCGGATATTTGCAGACATTGTCGTTTTAGTATGCTTTTTCGTTGTTGCATTGCTCGTTATGTTGGCGGTAAAATACATGCGTGCTACAGTGTTCTTTGGTGTGCGTGTGCTTCGAGTATAATACAAAACAAGTTTTCATCATCAAGAAGATACCTTGTGGACACAGCAGGCAAAGTGAACAGTAAAAGTTCCTGGGGTTTGTTATTTTTATTTTCTGTTTGTCATGTTTCTTTGTGTGCACGTGCCGGCACTCTCTCTTTTTGCTTCCATTGTGTTCACGTGTCAGCGCTTGAGTTCTTTGTTCCAATCTTTTGTTCCTGCTTCTCGTTCGTGATTGCCTGTCTTTTACAAAATGTCATTAAAATACGCACTCTTTTGAGAGGAAAGTACAACTAGGCAAATGAAAAAAAAAAACAAATTTACACCACACATTTTTGGAAGTTGTTCACTTGACCCGGTCATTACTGTGGCCCGTTCTTTGCGTTAACGATATTGCGCGCACTTGGAATTTCATGCAGTTTCATGAGCATATTCATTTTTAAAGGTTTTAGGTGTTTCCAGTTAGTGCCGTATGACTTTCTTCTCTGCTGTTTCGTGGAATACTGTTGACAGCATTCGCAATTATGTTTTGTTTCATACCAAGTACGGTTTTCATTGTTTGGTTTTTAAGTTAGTGTAGTTACTTGGCTGCCATCGTGATTTCCTTTTCTCGTCTGATCCTTGTTTTTGAGGTGTTGAATTCTCGTAGCCACAAGATGTCTGAGGTACAGGCGGCGCTTTTACGTCTTCGTGTGGCAGAAAGTCGCCTCAAGTACGCCCACGATCTTGCTCAGGATGTTATGATTGAACCAGCCAAACGGAATTTGTTTGTTGCTACCACCCATGACTTTCCTAAAGTCCACGAGAATTTTGATGTTGATTTTATCGCTGTACAATTGTTAACCGATAAGTTGCGTGAGTTAAATGCTGCTGAGTATGCAGGGCGCATGATAGAATTTGAAGAAAAATATTTCTTCATTATGGAAATTGTACACGCCCTTGCAGTTGAGAGTAATTGCCAGGTTCACGGCACTGCCAGCACCAAGGCACACAGTTCAAGGGTAGCTGTACCCAAAATCACTTTGCCTAATTTTGATGGAGACCCCTGGCAATGGTCTAATTTTTCTAACTTATTTGCCACTCTAGTGTCGCATAACAATGATGTGTCTCCTGTTGAGAAACTACTAGCTTATTTGAACGGTGCACTTAGTGGGGAGCCTCTTGATATAATCCAGTCTTTACCCATGTCTGAGGATAATTTCGAGGTTGCTTGGAAATTGTTGGTGGACCGTTATGAGAGCAAGCGACTTCTTGTTAGCGTACACGTGGAGGCATTACTTCAGGCCCCTTCAGCTTCCTCTAACACACCTATCTCATTGCGTCGACTGTTGAGTGTCATCTGAAAATGTGTCTGCACTTAAGGCCTTTGATGTGCCGGTATAAAAGAGGGACTTAGTGTTGTTACCAATAAAGTGCAAGTGTTTAGATGCTCAGCTTCAAACACAGTGAGAGCTCACACTTGGTTGTGAGTTACCCATACTGACTGAATTCATCTTGTTCCTTGAGAAGCACTGTCGTTCCCAGGAGACAGTGAGTGAAGATTCCACCAAGATCTTTGGGGCACACACTGCGATGCCTAAACCCACACCTGCAGTGCCCTTGTGGAGACAGCCTCGTAACCAGCCAGCAACCAGTTGTCAAAGTGCTTGGTGAGTTCTACCCAAGTAGAGGGTTGTTTGTGTAAAGGTGCTCAAAGCTTTACAGGTGCTCAGTGTTTGGTAGTAGTAATCCAAAGCAGCGATTCTCGGTTGCTAAGGAACACAAATTATGTCTGAATTTCCTCTTGCCTTCACACTGCTCCAAAGGTTGTCTACATTGTTCTCATTGTGTCATTGATGTGGTGCTCGCCACCACACATTGCTACATTTTGACTCCAAGGCGGCTGAGAAGGGCAACTCATAATCACAGGCTGAAGCAGGTTCCTCTCAGTCTACTGACTAAAAGCACACAATTCTGTCTGCTGTTACACCAGTGCTTTCAACACAATCTTCTGTGCTGCTCTTGTCCACCTTCCAGACAGGTACACATCATTGATGCTGCTGGAACACCTTATATCGCCAGAGCCCTCCTGGACACAGCCAACCAGACTAGCTTTATTTCTGAACACTGCTGCCAAAGGCTTGGTTTGGCTCATAAGAAGATGCATCTTCCCATCCAAGGATTGTCTAATGCAGCTGTCAATGTGGCCAAGTCAGTCATGTCCATCGTAGTAACCCCTTGTGGAACTCCAGACATGCAGTTTGCTCTCGATGTGTTTGTTCTCCCTCATATAATGAGCAAGCTCCCAAGTGTTCAGTTGTCCAGTGAGGTGAGCTACTCGGTTACCCATTTGAAGCTTGCTGATTAAGCTTTCGATGTTCCTCGACCTGTTGATCTACATATAGGGGCCGATCTTGTTCCTCGGTTCCTTACTGAAGGTAAATCAAGGGCTCTCCCATGGCTCTAGATTCAATTTTCGGGTGGATCTTGATGGGCAAGGTAGAAGCAGAACTTCCTGCTGTGTCTTCAGCATCCTATTGTATTTCATTGTTGACGTTGAGCCCCCTGGAGGATGTCATGAGGCGGTTTTGGGAGGTTGAGGAGTTCTCACCAGTAAAACACAAATCTGTAGATGTTTGTTGTGAGAACTTGTTTGTTGAGACCCACAGGCCTCAGCTCAGGGGCAGTAGCTGGCTCCGGTCGCTCCACTTTATACCCCTTCTATGGGTGAACGCAAAGCACGAGCGGACAATGATTTCCCTAGTTACAATGTACCTAGTGGTGAATAGGACCTGTCACTCCAATTGGCGGATCTACATGTGGTGGATAGAGTGGGTTGACTGACTCGGGGTAGCCTAACCGCTTCATTGTGTAGTCTTGCTAGTAGGGGGCTCTACTGTACTGTGCACCATGTACTCTTCAGTGCTCTGTCCACAGTACAGGTGGCCTATGAATGTGTGGTGTTTGGCGACGTACATGCTGTCCTTATTTAGGGGACGGCCCACAGGCCTACACTAGTCGGAAATTAGTTCAAAGCCACGGTTGCCTGCCTGTTCCTTATGGGGATGGCGCTTACCAGGATTGAAGGAGGCACAGTTTCATCCTAGAATGAGTACTACAAGGTTCGACTAGAAGAAGTGTTTTATTCCATCCAGACTAAATACGGTCACCCATACTATCTCCTGCTCTTTACCTTGGTTGCTACATAACCTGTGGAAGTTAAAGTTAAAGACAGGTGAAGGGAGCCTGCCAGAAATAATAAGAGCAATCAACTAGGTAGCTATCAAAACAATTTACCCTAGCTGAAGACAGTGTTAGTCCTGAAGGGACTCTGGTGTCGCTACTGAAGTATTAAGTGACGTTAAGGGGTACGGAGACTCATCAAGGGTAGCTGGTCGCTGGTATCTAAAAGACATCTGGTTGCTGGTAGTTCTTTGTGAGGAGGACGGTAGGCAGGGAGCTTCAGCACAAGTTGTGCTGAAGCAAGCTGCGGAGAATTAACTTCTGTCGGCGGTTACTCCTCAGAGAGGAGGGGTTGGCAAAGTGCTCCAGCACTGGAAGGTGTTGGGGTAAGCTGCCGCTGAACACCTCTCATGGTAGTGGCTCCTCAGGGAGGAGGAGCTGGCAGAACCCCAGCACTGGAAGGTGCTAGAGTGAGCTGCTGAGGAACGACTGGCGTCTGCGGGATACGCAGCCATATAAACTTGTGTCCGGCATGTGCCTCAGTTCTCGTTGGCCTTTGGGTGGTTTCGGTTGCTACCACTCTCTCTCTTCATGGACAGTGCGGCCCTGCTGCGCTCTCTCGGGAATTATGAGAAAGTGGGGTAGTTTTCCTTGTTGTGCAGGCGGCATCTCATTCCCTGTTAGGGACAACACATTTGCATTGCTTCGTTCGACACTCATGTGCGACGGGCTAGTATCTAATGCTCGCTTAGGAGCCACTCACTTGCCTTGTCTCATGGTTATCCCTTCTAATGGGAAATTACTAGGCAAAGGCAACTTGCTTGACTATAGTTTTAATGCTTCAGAGTTTTCGACACTCTCCTAAGTGTTCATGGTATACGTGGGGCGGCGATTCCCGATAGTGAGGCTCTTCTCAGGGTATTACCTGGTTTCATTAGCTTTACCCAGAGCTTTGTAAGGCTCTAGGTTGGGTGCCAAGAAAAAATTTCACACCAGTTAGCAATGTGGTGATGGTGCACTGACTCAGTATCCTTCTAGAGACTAGGGAAATGGAGTCTCCTTAATGAGGTATTTAAGGGTCATATGAGCCAATGCATTTCAACCCTGGGGGTGTCTGGCCCTGGCTCAACAATGTGTGTAGCTTGGGCACTGTGGATTATGTTATCCCTTTTCCGGCTCACCCAGTAATGGCACAATTAGGAATAGCTGTGAGTACACAGCTATGCACAGTAAGAGATGTTATGTTACTTTAAGGGATAAAACAAAGATAGTGTAAAGAAATATATTTTACTGGATTCAGCGGGTGTCCTGTAGGTGCAGATATGATTGTAAATATAAGTAGCAGCACGGGGGGAGGACAGATTCTGGCGTGGTCCATCCTATTAATTGATTGGCGCCACAAAGTACGCCTCACAATTGACGGTGCTCGGACCTATAGTGACTTGTGGATAGGGTCCCCTGATCCTCCTCAGGAGGAGTTGAGTGCGTGATGTGTATGTTTGTTCTCCTCAAGTCTCAGGACCCTCAGAGAAAGGTTCTCTCTCCCCTCACCAGAGTGGTGCTAGAGAGCAGCGCTATATGCCAGCACTAGACACCAAACATTGACAAGAGGTGGGAGTGCCATTTAGTGGGGATGTGGTTAGTTTCTTAACCGCAATATTCGTGCATGCACCTAGAAGTATTTAGGTGAGTATGTACACGGCAGGCAAAGTGGGTAAAGAAGACGTAAGGGAAAGAGAATGACAGGACTAGAAAGAGGTAACTGGTAGAAATGTGTTTTATTCCATCGTAAGGATTGTACATAACAAATATCTCCGACCTGTGCCCGCTAACTCATGGACGAGGGACCAAGTTTACCAAGCTGTATACCACAGGATGGTAATGAGGTTGAAACAGTCTCGGGGTGAGATGGGTGAGAGCAACCCCAGTACACACTATGCCCAGTGCAGAAGAGGAACTCAGGCCAACACTCGGTAACGTTTAGAGAACGTTCGGTGACAAGAGCTTCTACCATTCGTTGAAAAACACAAGTTGATATGCTAATGAAAGCAGAACAGACTGAGCTAAGCAAGTACTGCTGAAGGCAAGTGTTCACGGGTAGAGCAACAATATAACGAGTTACAGCTAAAGTCTGACCTCCGGCTCTCAGCTACCAGCGGTAACTCCTAACTGCCCCATCTGGAGAGCATGGAAGGAAATACTCTCAAGAGCTGTGGCGAGCGATAGGCTGCTGGAGTGGGCCGCATGGCGGGGCAAACCTCCCTTGATATGCGGCCAGCGTGCGCATTCGGTGCCTGCCTGCCAAGGCAAGGCAAGCGAGGGGGTGGATCCACCAACTTGAACTGGAGTGTGGCGTCATGCAGATTGCAGGCCTTTCAGGTGGCGAGGGGCTTCCTCAGCTTGTAAAATGCAGTGGTACAGAGAGGAAATGAGTGACGGCGTTTGACGCTACGGTGTAGTACGGGGAGCACTAGAGACTGAGACTTGTGAATGTAACCAACAGCGCTTGTGGTGCATCAAATGTTCAAAACATCTTGGCATTGTTTTTATAAAAGTAAAAGGAATAATGATTAAATCTTCTGCTATTCTGTTGACAATCTAAACCAAACATATTTTCTCACATTATGACCTTAAAAGTACTGACCACACTTAAAGCCATGAACTGATATCTAAAGAGAACAATAATAGTGAACATCAGTCAATATTCACTAATCAATATTTACTGAAATTAACGTCTACATGTTTATAGCTTTGTCTTCATTGGATAGCAAATTTTATTACATGTTTGTGATTGGTTCAAGAAGAGTTCGCGAAAATGTGTCAAACCATAGCCCAAAGAAAAATTAGTGAATAGTCTAGACCCCAAGCAGGCCACAAGTGCCCCATCAAACACAAGATTGGCCTGCAAACAAAATATTTTATCAGCAAATTTTTAATATATACTTTTGAAAACAACTACTGTTAACTATCACTAACATAAAATGTGTAGCAAAATTTTAAATTATTTCATTAATGACATCCTTACTTAAATAAATTGACTATATAAGTGGCCTGTAACTCTCTGGTGAGTGTAGCCAATCAAGCATTGTAATTATTTGTAATTGGCCCAATGGGAAAACGAATTGAATAGTCCTGGTCTATACTATAAATACATAATTGTACATTTATATTTCCACCAAAACTGGACAACATTTATTGGTTGGTGATATCAGGTAGAACATGCTTGCCAAAATCATCTTTAGTAATACACTTACTCCAGTCACAAGCGGTTGTGTCCAATCGTTAGTGGAGTCAATTGTTCGGGGAAAATATCTGGTTGTAGACTACAGATTCAATCACTGTTGCAATGGTGATGAGATGATCGTGACGTAATTAATGGGGTTATACCCTTTGTGAGAGGAGATGTGTAAATGCAATGGGAATTCCATGTATTGAATGGAAGCAAGACTAAAGTAACAACTTATCTATAAGTGAACAACAAATGACCAAAACAACATGCAAAAAATATTGAAATCATGTTGAACACAACACTAAATACAAATACTCCCAAATGCAGCAGCAACTAATGAACAAATGACAGCAGCAGAAGTATTCTACAACAATGAACTTTATCATACAAATCCGTGAACTCTGAAAATTTTTATGCTTGTCTGTTAATAAAAAATATAATATATGAGGATAACTGACCTGAGAACTCATAGAGAGTAGTGGAGTTGAGCTGGGTGCCGTCAGGTGACAGGGCCGTGCCAGTGATGGAGTAGTTGGAGCACAACTGCAGTTTCTCTAGTGTCATACTGGACTGGTGGCTACGTACAGTGGAGCACGCTGAGTAGTTGCCGTCAACTACACCCCAGCACACCTTCACATGTGATACACAGCCTTCCAGGAGAGCCCAGCGGACCGTCATGTCTTCGCCACTGAGAACTGCTTCCATACCCTCCAGTCCTCCAACAGCTGCAGGTTAAAAGTTCAGTTCCACTTTGCACGGTTATGTACAGAAAGGATGATAGCAACAAGACACACTTGACTAGGGGCAGGAAAATTTTGCAAGTTAAATGATATATAGGCTAGACTGTGCAGTCCTGTGTACACTAGAGCTTCAGCTGTTTGTTCATTAGCTGCCTCCTTAATGAGTAGCTTGTTTTATCCTTGACGAGATAGTATATGATTCAGTGCTTTTTTTTTACGTGCAGGTCTGCTAATGGGTGTGCGAATATTTTAAAATTTGAATAGTTGTGAATAGTAATTCACGAATTATTTGAATCTGAACTTTGAATATCTAATGTGAAAATTGTGAATAATATACATTCCTGTTTCGAGTGGTTATATGTGTGGCGCTGTACCGATTCGAATCTGCTTCTGCCGAATTTGCAATGTTAACAGAATCAGCAGAATTGCAGATAATTTTCAGCTCATTTGACAAACATAAACATTGCCTTATTCTTCAGTATAAATAATTTATGTCTTGTCTTTATGAATATTGAAAGTTTTCCTTGTAACAAAGCACATCTGGAAATGAAAGCCTTGGTGGAAAATATTCTCTACTTCCACTGTTATTCAAACAAAGTTAATAGCTTTTGTCCTAAGCTCCACCATGCTAAGATAACAATCTACCAGCTTGACATTGATGAGGGTCAGAGCACATATAGCAATAGCAGAGAGGAGGGACAATTTTCACAGCTGCACCAGCCCACTGGGTAAAGCTGCCTTTCCATTCTCTCTCTCTCTCTCTCTCTCTCCCTCTTTCCCTACATCCCTCTCTTCCCTCCAATCCCTCTATCACTTCTTCACCGTACCATTCCCTCCCTCTCCACCAGCTCTCCCCACATCACTTTGCTTGCACCAACACACACCAGTGGAAAGGCCATTTAAGTGAAGGGTGACCAACCCAATGATAGCACAAACACAATGTGGATTTTCTGTCTCGAAAAATTCTTGTTACTTTGCCTTTCTAATATTAACAAGTCTATTTTGTCTTTTGCTATTATTTTGTGTGACATTTTTAACCCACCCACACAAGCAAACCAGATGTTGAAGTCTGGATGAAGATCAAGACTGCATGCATTGCTTGTCAACATGCAGCAGTTTTTTATTTCTGTCTCTTGAAAAACTATCCATACATGTTACAATATATTTCAGTTTGACTTTGGTTAGTATTCAAATTATTTTTATTAGGTTTTTTAGTTATAAAAAAACTTTTCCACAGCATATTACAATTAACACTCTGCAAATGAAAATTTGGTATATCAGATTTGTATGTATATATTATTTCGGGACATAAGTACACATTAAGATTCCCCTACATAGAGAACATAGAAATTGTTCCCTTCAGATCCATTATAAAAAAGGTTCTATTGTATTTATGAGTTCATTTGTAACATTTTCATGTTAAAAATTAATTCTGTGATTTGCATTAATTTAAATCTTTGTGTTCATAAACAAAATATTTTATACCAACCCAAATGTGTAGAAAAGCACCTAAGTATATATTGCTTTTTTAAAGAACATATTTTGCAAGGAACATTAATCTTGTTTATTGTTTTAAGCCAATCACTTGACTGTCAACAGCAACAAAACATGGAAACTACCTTACGCATGGTTACTTTTTTCTGAGTTCACAACGGAGTATTTATATACATATAGACCAACATATATATATATATATATATATATATATATATTTTTTTTACATTCTTGTCTTTACTTGAACTTACATGGTCTGTTGTGTTACTCTATTTACGTTTTGGACACTGTAACCTGAAATAAGTTAAAAAGTGCTTTTAATTGTGCTGCAACTTCACGAATATAATAGTTCGAGTCTTACAATAACATAAATTCAACTGAAATATAAGCAAAAAGCTTTTTCACACATTGACAACACATCGGCGAATCAGCATTAAAGAATCTACACAATTTTGTGAATCTGCACAACTCTAGTTATTTGCTTAACTTTATATTCTTACTCATTTGAAGATCTTCATTTAAACTTTTATTCCATAGTTATTAGAGCTGGACTGTTACCGATCACAATGTAAAGTAATTTTTATGAATGTTTGCCATTTCATGCGGCGGTAAACCAACTATCCTTAGATCCCAGTGATGGTATGTTATAGAATAACTTGTTTAGAAATGTGATAAAACCCATACTTATTCAGAAAAAGCATTACACACACATTTATTTCCACTGTAGCATCTACGGAAATAGAACACATAATTTCTTTATTGTTTGCAGCCGAAGAAATAGGCTTGCAGGCCTAAAGGTTGTGTTACTGTGGTTGTGCACTACCATTGTTTTTATTCACATACCACATGGCCCTGTATGACAAATTCAACAGACTTTTTTTTTTGTAACTCCGAGGAAATTATAATGGCTTATTTCTGTAAACACATTCAAAAGTATACAATTTCAGTACATTGATAAGAACATGAGAGAGCAAAAAAGTGGACATGAACCATACCAACATGGCGTCATAGCTGTGCTAATACTCTGAAGAGCCAAAAAAACTGGTACACCTGCCTAATAATGTGTAGGGCCCCCGCGAGCACCCAGAAGTGCAGCAAGACAACGTGGCATGGACTCGACTAATGTCTGAAGGTATGCAGGAGGCAATTCACACCATGAATCATGCAGGGCAGTCCACAAATCCATAGGAGTGCGAGACGGTGGAGATCTCTTCTGAACAGCACGTTGCAAGACATCCAAAATATGCTCAATAATGTTCATGTCTGGTGATTTATGTGGCCAATGGAAGTGTCTAAAGTCAGAAGAGTGTTCCTGGAGCCACTCGGTAGCAACTCTCGATGTGTGGGGTGTCGCATTGTCCTGCTGGAACTGTCCACGTCCGTCGGAATGCATAATGGACATGAATGGGTGCAGGTGATCGGACAGGATGCTTATGTATCTGTCACCTGTCAGAGTCGTATCTAGACGTATCAGGGGCCCATTTCACGCCAACTGCACACGCCCCATACCATGACAGAGCCTCCACCAGCTTGAACAGTCCTCTGTTGACATGTAGGGTTCATGGATTCATGAGGATGTCTCCATACCCGTACACGTCCATCCGCCCGATACAATTGGAAACGAGACTCGTCAGACCAGGCAACGTGTTTCCAGTCATCAACAGTCCAATGGTGGTGTTGGCGGGCCCAGGCGAGGCGTAAAGCTTTGTGTCATGCAGTCAACAACGGTACACGAGTGGGCCTTTGGCTCCGAAAGCCCATATCAATGATGGTCCATTGAATAGTTCGCACGTTGGCACTTGTTGATGCCCCAGCATTGAAATCTGCACCAATTTTAGAAAGGGTTGCACGTCTGTCATGTTTAATGATTCTCGTCAGTGTCATTTGTCCCGTTTGTTCACAATCTTTTTCCGGCAGCAGCGATGTCAAAGATTTGATGTTTTACCGGATTCCCGATATTCACGGTACACTCGTGAAATGGTCGTACGCAAACATCCAAATGTTATCGCTACCTCGGAGATGCTATGTCCCATCTCTCGTGCGCCGACTGTAACACCACGTTCAAACGCACTTAAATCTTGAGAACCTACCATTGTAGCAGCAGTAACCGATCTAGCAACTTTTCCAGATGCTTGTTGTCTTATATAGGCGCTGCCGACCACATCACGTTACTCTGATTGGTTCCATACCTCTGTTATTTGCACACGCACGCCTATACCAGTTTTTTTTGGCTCTCCAGAGTAGTATTGCAAGCCGGTTGCAAGAGTTTACAACAAAACGTTTGCATCAACAAAGAATTTCCTCTACTATAATTTAACTTAGTGTGAACAAATTCTGGTGCCAAATCATGTCGGCGGTAGAAAGAAATTGCCAACACGGGCAAACAGTTTGTATTACATTACCAAATAGCACTGCAACCGGAGGCACCATACCTCAATGTTTGCAGAATCTACTACCAACTCAACCACATAAATACACCTATTTAAACTTGTGGCTTCACCCACGTTGCAAACAATGATCACTGAACAGTATAACCATTGAAAATAAAACTACAACACTAAGGAAATATAGTTTCCTTTCCCAATAAAGCGTTTTTTGCATTGCAAAGAACTTTGAGATACATTTTGGTTGTCAGAAAATATCTATTCTTCCCTATGGCGATGATGCATGCAAATTATCATAGTTCTGTCACAATGTTGTCTCTGTCTCATATCTTCATATTTCACACAAAAATAGTGCACTCTATGNTATATATATATATATATATATATATATATATATATATATATATATATAGAGAGAGAGAGAGAGAGAGAGAGAGAGAGAGAGAGAGTGTGCAATATTTATTAATGGTTAAATTTGGCCAGCATGCTTTCAGAAGAATATAATCGTGTAAAAATTATATACTGCACTATAAGATGCGAGTATTATTTGTGGGGGAACAGTTTATTATTTAATCAGTGAAATCATATTTATTTCTGTTATATGTAATTGAAATGAAATGTTAACTGGTAGCTATTCGACTTCGAAACTATTGGCATGTTATTCGAAAATTTTAACATTCGATTGGAAAATATTTGAACAACAAAATCAACTATTGGCATACCCCTAGTCTGCTATTATTAAATTCAGACTTTATTTGTCACATAAAGACTACCAGTGTACAGAGTAAAAGAAACACGTACACCTTGCCTTCTATTACATAGTACGCACACACTGGTTGCAACAGTCAGGAAAAAAAAAAACATATAGGCAGTATAGCCAACTTATAGTAATGACGTAATCACAATACCTTAACACTCCCTCTCAATTTCAAGTCCATTGAATGCTGTTCTGCAATAGCATGTTATGTCTTATAATAACCTAAAAAACCCAATTCACAACTATTAATAAACAAGAGTTTAAATTGTTAATATTCATACATGCAGCACTCGCCATTAACAAAGGTTAGCATTTTCCCTCCAGACACAATTTATTACTGATCTCGCAAAACTTGGTTGATTCCAGCGGCTTGGTGAACATATCTGCAATATTCAAATTTGACTCTACATACTTGACACTTATAAGCTGTTTAGCTACAATGTCCTTTAAAAAATGAAACTTGATGTCAATATGTTTAGAACGTTTAGCGTTCTCATAGTTCATCATATGTATAGCTCCTTGGTTGTCTACGAGCAAACTGCATTTCACGTATACCCCTTACTACCTACAAACTCAGACAACCAACTCTGGTGCCCACTCTTTTCACCTCTGTCCCAACAAAAAATTGTGTCTCCCATGTCTTTTGCACAAAAATCGTCTCCGAGCCGTTCAGCCAGGCCCTCTGTTTTTGACTTCTTGCCGATTAGTAAAATGTCGTCCACCCATATTACTAACCATACGTCAGTTCCGATGTATAAACATGCGTTGACTCTGGATCTCCTTAATCTATCCTCTTCAAACTGGTTGAATCTCTTGTTCCAACATCGTGGGGCCTCTCTAAGTCCATACAGGTCATGTTGAAGTTTTAGTACCTTATTTTTCCTTCTACTCCTTCTGGTTGAAATACATAAACATCCTCTCCAAGTGTACCATTTAGGAATGCTGTGGGTATATCCATTTGCTTGACGGTCCAATCCTTTGGATAGAGTATGATATAGCAAGCCTAATTGTGGGGATCTTTATTACTGGTGCATACACAAGTCCTTTGTGTTCTCCCGGAGTGTTCTTCTGAAACCACTTCGCCACTAGTCGAGTCTTCTTGGTTCCATCTGGTTTAGTACTGAAGACCCATCTTATCTTGTCTGAATTGGTTCTACGTCTCTGGGTGGGTCTGCTTCGACCCAAATTTGGAACTTCTTATGTGCGTCCAGTTCCCTTTGTATGTCAATTCTCCACTCTTCACTCTGACTGACTGCTTCCTTATAAGTTTGTGGATCGCTGTCTGTCATCAAATACTAGTATGCAACATATTGTTCATAGATTTCTAAGTCTAGGTTTCCTCACCATCCTCTAACTCCAGTGTTGGTTCTTTATCCTTTTCAAGCCCGTGGAACTCTTCATCTTTTACCTGAATGTCCACTGTCACCTCTCGGCTGTTACACCCTCATTTTTTCTTCTCACACTCAACACCCCACCGAAATCGTAGTGCATCTACTTTTCATTTGTCTTTCATTCGTCTTGTCTGTTTCATCAAATGTCACATCTCTGGATATGCGTATTTTATCTGACACTGGGTCCCACAACCTGTATCCGTTCGGTGCATATCCAACCATTCTGATTGGGGTAGTTCTTATATGTGTCCAATTTGTCTCTATTGGGTAGTTTGACCATCCAAGCTTTGGCTCCAAATATCTTCAGTTTCGATATATCCATTTTACCCAAGTATATATGTGCCGGGATATTTCCTACTAGTGCAGCTGTGGGTGAGCGATTAAATTGATACGCAGCGTCTGGATCGTTTCACCCCACAAGAGTTTCGGCAGGCCTGTCTCTGCAAACATGGTCCTAACCTCATCCAGCATGGTCCTGTTTATTCTCTCACTGATACCATTCATTTGAGGTGATAAGGGTGCCGTGTACTCTAATGTGACACCCTTCTCAGCACAGAATGCCTTGAGTTTCCCCGACAAAAATTCCTCTCCGTTGTCGCACCTCACCCTTGCAGTGGAGTTTGTTCCAAACCAAGATTCTAGGTGTCTAATGTAATTTACCATATTTTCTGCAGCTTCAGCTTTTGTCTTGAGTAGATATACTACATAGGTTTGATAATATTGCTCGCCATTACTAGTGAGTGTGGACATTGGCCTCCCAACATCTGTGTGCAGTAACTCTCCTACTTTGAAAAAATTGTCTAGTTGCCTTTCCCTGTCGACATGCATCACATACCTTACTTGACATAGGTAATCCCATGTGTTTCAAACCCATGCGATTCAAATGTCGTCTTTATGCCACACGTCCTCTCCCTCTGCTAGTGAACACTTTCCCTCTGTAGGCTTAAACAATGAAAAATTAGCAAGGTACAATTTTCTTGATGTTCCGCACACCATTCTCAGTCCACTATCTCTGCACTATTAGCCTTAAAAATCACTTCCTTTCCTGAACTCACCACTTTCTTAACAGACAACAGATTTAGCTTGAGGTTAGGCACTATAAGTGCTTCTAGTTTTATTTTTAGTTAATCTTTCTGGAGCTTTACTGTTCCTTTTTGGTTTGCTATTAACTCTTCGCTATTAGCCACTCTTATCTTGTTGGGTATCTCCAGATCTTCAACATCTGTCATACTGTGTCATGACCACGTGATCAGTACACCCTAAATCAGGACAAACTGTATCTCGTGCACTTTTCCTTCTTGACGAACGAACACTGATTCTTCATTGCCTGTAGTTGCAATGAACGTAACCTCACTTTCTTCAGTGCAAGTGTAACTTGTGTTGTATCCGTTAGCACGATGGTTTCTTCTAACTTGTCCTCTTGGATTTCTGTTGGTCCAGTCACTTTATCCTTCTCTGCCTAAGCATTTATATCTTGCCTTGGGGCAATCAGCAATCAGATGCCGAGGGTCACCACACCCATAACATTTTCTTGTTGGTTTGTTTCCTGCACCAAATGAAGTAGTTTCCACATGCTCCACATCTGTTTCTATGTGGTTTTGCTTCAATTCTGCATCCAAAAGTCTAGAATTAATGAAGTCCAACATTAGATTCGTATCTATCGTTTATAGTACAGTTATGATGTTGTCATAGCATTCTGGTAGGGTTAGCGACAGGTGGTAGACTATCATCCTGGTCCATTTTTGATCCCATTCCCTCCAGGTCGCATAATAGGTTGTCAAACTTATTAAAATGTTCCTGTAAAGTTGTTGTTCACTTCAGAGTCAGCAGCTACTTCCGCACCAACAATTTTGAAATAGCACTCTTTCTCTTGAAAAACTTGCTCAAAGCCTTGAGCATGTCCCTTGCAGACCCTGCTTCCCTCACATATGCTATGTCCCGATCCATAATACAGTTATTAATAACATTCCTTACTTTATCTTCTAATTTTCCCTTTTTCAATTCTTCCCCCTTGAACTCTTCTAATTTATTGTCACCATCTACGATCCACCGCACCTTTTTTTCATCTAGCAGCAACAACAAACGGAATTCCCAATTTTTAAAATTAGTATCCATTAACTGTGGATATTGTATTCTCTGTTCCATAAAATTGGCCAGATTCTGACAGTCAGTGAGTGGCAGCATGAAGTATATGAAACGAACAAAGTGCCATTTACAAAATCCTGTATCAGCTGATGCCCGAACGAACAAAAGTTAATATTATGTTGGCTATTCTGAGTACACTGCCGACACACATTAGACAAGCAGAAAATACGGGATAAGAAAAGAGTTCCTAGATTAATTAATACATTTTATTTTACGTGGTCATAAAACCGTAATTTTTAGTGTTAGAAAAAAAAACTTTGAGCTAAAGTAGAAATGTATAGGTGTTCAAAATGAAAGGTACATTAAAACGATCCGTATCCAAATGAAACGCAATTTGAAAACCTTTTTTCACATCATATCACCCCTCTCCAACCCTGCTTTCCTTTGTAATGACGCAATATTCTTAATTTTTCGGGACACGGGTGTAAAATTCTTTCGTGTGTATGTAGATTTGGAAAGCTTCGTAATATTTTTATCGTGTTCCCAATTAAAAGCCGTGGTGGCTCGTTTCCTGTGTTAGTTTATCCGGCAGACGTTGGCTATTGTAGGTTAACGGGCGGACGTCTGCTTTTTACGTTATCAGGAGTCCTGGTTACAGTTTTTGTTTCGAACTTTGAGTTTTATTATGGTCAGTATTAATTAGATACAGTCAGGCGACATCGACAAGTTTTAGTTCCATCGGCGCAGTTTTAATGCGTCAACAAATTTTATACGAAACGAGAGGTTAGTTTATCTGGATGTTGAATGCGTTGAGAGTTTTAGTTCCTCCAGCGCAGTTTCAGGCAACGTCAATAAGTTTTTGTTGTACGAGAGGTTCATTTATGTTGACAGCACAGTTTTAGTTTCCTGCGACGCAGTTTCGTTTTCAATAATGTGCGGAGCAGTATCGATAACATGTTGAGTGCGGGACACAGCGCAGTTTGCGATGACGCTGCTGGCAGATGCCGGACACTAGGCGCTTATCGCAGAAGAGGGGGGTGCAAGACAGAACAAAAGACGCGTCTGTCTGGCGCCCTTCACTTATTCAAGTCAGTCGTCAGGGAGAGTCACTTCACGTCGCCCGTGACGGCAGGTCAGCGCATTCANTCGCCCGTGAGGGCAGGTCAGCGCAGTCGTCAGAAGCATCATGCAATGCTAGCCTAGGCCGCGTTCGGGCAGGACAATAACCCCCACATCGGCAACTAGACTTTATTATTTCATTTCTCAGCCGGTGTGGGAGGTAGCAGCAGTTATTATCTCTTCGGGCTAATTTTCAGACACGTGAATAAAACTGTAAACGACTGTGACGCTGTGGTCTGTACTTTTATATGTAATGGTGAAGGTTCGTACTCTGCAAACTGAAACTCCGTCTGTGAACTGTGAAACTTCGTTAAATAAATATATATAATAAAATACTCTGGAACTTCTTTCTTAAGTAACTAGCGTCCAATTGTACTGAGTCTCGTGTTTCTACCTTCTGATCTAGTCGAGGGCAAGCCGTGGCAAAAGTAAAGATCGGCAGTGTAACAAGTGCGGAACGTTGCAAGATGGCGCCCACCTTTGAGGCAAAAATATTATTAAAAAAACGGCTGTAACGAGCGACGGAACATTACAACATGGCGCCTAACTGTGAGGCTGCATTATTATAGATATAACATAACGAGCCGAGGGAACAATACACCTTATGTGTTTGATATTAATTCCAAAAGCATACACTGCAGTGGCGGATCTACACATTTGCCGCCAGTAGGCTATTCAAATTTTGACGCCCCTACCGACCTCTACAATTGGATACCCTAGTACACAATCATATTAATTACAATTTTTTTGTCAATGAAATTGTAACTTTATGATTTGTGCACTATCGTCCTAATTACACCACCTTTTTTCCGTAATTAGTATGATTGTGAAATAGGGGATCAATGTGTCAGTTTCTAGATTATTTTTACAACCCAATGATTTAGTTAAGATAGCACAAGAAATAGTTTTTGGGTATATTTCTGAGCTAATAAAAGATCAATCATATACTACTAATATAGCGGGGTAAGGTATGCCTCAATACTACTTACACAATAATGTACATTCGGTAAACATAATTAAATAATTTTTATTGCGCTTACTTACAGTTTAAAAACAATATATTACATTATCTGGTGACAATCCGGCTGATGATGTTGACAAAATTCAATTAATTGAGTTATGAAAGTTTTACAATACCTTTTTGCACGATTTTCTATTGGCAAAAATTATCAATTATATCGTCATTTGAAATCATGTTTATTAGTTCTGACTCTATGCACAAAAGAGCTAAGGCATTTAGCTTTTCTTGGCTTAAGGTAGATCTTAGATAGTTTTTCACCCATTTTAAGCAAGAAAAGCTTCTCTCACCCGAACAATTTGTCGCTGGTGTACATAGAGCTACGCAAACTGCTATATCCAAGTTTGGATTAACGTTTTGCAAATTCCGTTTCCGCAGGAATGAAGATAGNGATAGACTTTTCAATGATCCAGAATCTGGTTTTACCAAAATTCTTTCAGAAGAAAGGTGGCATTGAAAATGTATGCATTCTTGAACTAAGTCAGTCTCTAAATCATTAGGATACCTTCCTTCCAAGAAAAGTGCTTTTTCCGTAAGGGCTGATGATGATAATTCACTCATTTTCTAATTCGGATACGAGTCTATCAATGAGGACGAGAAATGTGTTAACCCTGAAAGTATCACTCGCAGTCATTCTCATTTCTTCATCGGGTGTTTCATCATAATTTTCTTTTCCTTTTCGGTTGTCTTTTTCCCATATCTTTTGTATACTGCTTCGACACACTTAATTCCATCGCCTTTTGTTCGAAATACTTAAAATTTTCTCGTTCAGCTACGAAAAACTTGCAAAGAGATTCGTAAAGATCGGCAACAGTGATCAAATCTACGGTAGAAGCCTGAATTTGAACATTCACTTTGTTTATTCTTTCCAAAAAAACATTCCACACAACAACCATTACCGCCGTTTCCAGTTTTTCTAAATTCAAAAATATTCCCGTCGCTTTGTTTTGCATTACAGGCTTTTTGGAACAATCATCCTCGATTGATTCCAAAGTTTTAAGGACTTCGTGCCAACAATCTATCAAACTTCTACAAGCCTCCTCTCTAACCGACCAACGTGTCAGATTTACTCTCTTTAGCGTTTTACCTTTCCCGATTTCAGTCATTAATTTTTGCAAGCGCTGTGTCGAACTTACAAAAAAAACGTAGATTTCTTGAAGCAACATGAAGAAGCGACAAGCTTCTGTGCAAGATTCAGCAGCCACAGTTACCACTAAATTTGAAGAGTGGGCAGAGCAAGGGACGAAAAAAGCAAAAGGTGCTTGCTTGGCTTTGAATTTGAGCCTGTAAGCAATTGTACACACCAGACATGTTCACAGCATTATCATATGATTGTCCACGACAGTCTTCAATATTTATGCCCAGTGTTTTGAGTTCCGAAATAATGGCAGAAAACATTTCTTCAGCTTTATGTCCCACTGAGGGCAAAAACTTGAGAAATCTTTCACACGGTTCGCCTGTTTCCAAAACGTGTCTAATGACGAGGGTAAGTTGGTCAACATGTGCTATATCTGGTGTTGAATCGATGATTAAGGAAAAATATTTCGCCCTTCTTATCTCGTCTCCAATGTGTTTTAAGACTTTATGACCCATCAAGAGAATAAACTCATCGCAAACGGTCTTTGATAAGTAACTGGTACTTCCAGATCCTTGATTCCCAAATCGTTCAATATGACTGGCTAAAAAAGGATCGAATTCAGCTAACAGTTCCAAAATCATACAATAATTTCCGTTATGCGGATCACCGAACTTTTCATTTTTTCCTCTGAAAGCGAGGCCTCTTGAACACAGTCGCTTCACTACGGCAATAACCCTCTTCAGAACATTTCTCCAATAAGTAATTTCTTCATCAATCTGGACATGCAGTAAATTATCGAGTCGGCCATCAATCTCACTTCTAACTTTCAAACTAAGGATACTAGATTTATGACGCGCAGAGTTTTCACGCTGAGCTACTCAGTGTTCTGCATTTTTCCAGTCATTAAATCCTTCGTTCTCAAACTGAGTCTTATTCTCCAATGGACCGAATGCCAAACAGGGTCCGCAATATACAGATCTTTTACTTTCAGAATAAACCAGCCAATTTCGGTCATTCACTTCATTATTTGTCAATTTTCTTTGGATGATACTCACTGGCAAGAAACGACGCTGATCAGCATATATTTTTTCACTTTTAGAGAAGTCACAAGACTTGTTTTGATCGAAGCCGTACTTTGCGATAATCTCCCTTAAGGTATCGTTGATTTCCCATAAAGCTGGATCTTTGTTTAGATTTACTGTTGTTCGCACTTGGTCATTACTTAACGTCTGATTCTGATACGGATCTTCAATTGTTATACTTATTGATGATTCCTCTACCGCCTCTACGTCAAAAACATAAATATCTACCTTTTCTAAAGTAGATGGTTCAACAGATGACTGTTGTTGTTGGGCCAGAGAGTTCAAATCCGTTTCATCTTTTCCAGATTGCATGTGTCAGTGCATATTGTTGAAGTTCCTGGTCTTTCAACACTACTTCCACTTCCACTTTTAAAAAAAACTGTCAATTTTTATTGTTTTACGGATAATCTGTTCTTGTTCTTCTTTTTTCATTTTGGCCTTCTTTTTATACTCAGCTCCACTAAGTCGCTTTCTCCCATCACTCATTCTAACAATTTCTTGGATTCCAAGAACTGAAATAAAAAAGATTACATTGGGAGTTTTATTTCTCGTACATCCTTTGTTCAGACTTAAGACATTGAATAGTTACCTAACATAAGTACAAGAAATTTATTTAAGTATGATATAACAAAAAAATCGATATTTTTTTTCATAGCTTCCGAAACAGCTATTTATAAAGTTAAATTACGTCTTACTGATTCGTTACGGATGATTTATTGTAATATATTATGATTATTTACCTACTATAAGTTTCTACGCACTGGTGATATTATGCTATGAAATTATTCATACAATCCACGAAACACTTTGAAAAATTACAGCACACAACCAGAAAAAGTAAATACAGGACGGGACTTCTCCGTTTGTATCGCCGGCCGCAGCTCTATATCTATCTCTCTCGAACTCAATGACACCATGCGGCGTGTGCCTACAACAGCACGATCCCGCTTCGGCTCCCGCGGCGGCCGTGCCACGCTGCGCTCGTGCTCTCAATTCGGCCAGACACACTTAGCGAACTGTCATGTCACTCGTTCCCGCGCTGCAACCAAACGCGACTACGCAAATTGTAGAAAAATTTATCTAAGTGGTGAAACATATTACATGTTGAATTGTTTGTGTGGACCTAATAACATTTAGGTATATAAATATAAATCTTTTTAATTTCTGTAAGACATAAAAAAAAAATTTGGCCCCAAATTTGCTGCCCCTAAAATCTGCCGCCCTAGGCTCCAGCCTACTCAGCCTGCTGGCAAATCCGCCACTGGCATACAGATATATTACATAATATTGTTGAATTATTTTTAAAAATAATTTGATGAAATATATTTCAAATTTGTGTCGTTCCGAGCCTGTAATAGGAGAACAGTCAACTTTAAAGAGACGCGATCTATTGAGCAAAGTAAGCGGGTCAGACCTTGCTGTGAAATGTTGTGCGCGCCATCTATCTGCTTTTTCCCGAAGCATTACCAGCCAGAGAAAAAAGTTTTCATGCTAAAAAATTTACGAACAGATACAAATAATTTTATTTTACCGCGAGCTCTGCATAATTTTTAAAGTAACATCTATTTCGTGTACCACGATTTTGAGTACTAGTAATTTCTATTCAGCCGGTAATCGTTTGTCTACGTAAATTATACGCCATATTGTTCTCCCGAAAACCCATTTCCTTGTTTCCGAAGAAAGTGAGACATGTGTGAATAGTTTTTAAGCAATTCTAACGTTATTCCACGTCGCATATTTCCAACGTGTGAAAATAGCTACAACTACCGTTTCGCAAATGTTATCCCAAATTCACTGTCTTGGAAAAATTAAAAAAGAGTTAGACCATATCAAATTTTTTGCAAGGTTTTATATTTTTACTTTTATAACATACTAATTTTTTTAGACAGTCAAAAATATTTTAAAATTTGTTTAGCATTACATTTTTTGTAGTAACTAAATTTCAAATTAATTATTTATATTTTTGCCCTTTAACATAACAATTTATTGATAAATGATTTATGTACACATTACTATTACTACAATCACAGCTACGTATTTCTGAGTAGCAAGTTTTGATAAAACGTCCCATAAACAGTACATTGACAACGGGATCAGCTGATAATGACAGCATGAAAATAAACAACATTGTTGCCATGTGGCCGATCAGCTGATGGCGAAAGGATATGTAGTCAGATGTAAACAGTGGCGCTACTTTCGTAGACCTGTCAGAATCTGGCCAACTTACATGGTACAGAGCATATTGATGAGCTAGCTGCCATGAATACAAGAAACGATCTCACCTTATACCCCCATGGTACATTACACTACTTCACTTTCATTATTCTACCTGAAGTGACGTATGTTTATCAACCACAGTGGCGTTCTTCTGGGCTCATAACCTATTAAATTCAGATTTTACTTGTCACATAAAGACTACAAGTATACATAGTAAAAGAAACACGTACATCTTGACTTGCCTTCTATTACATAGCACGCACACACTGGTTGCAACACAGTCATCCCAAAACGTAAAAAGAAAACAATAACATGTAGGCAGTATAACCAACTTATAGTAATGACGTAGTCACAATACGTTAACAGCTATTGCCCCAGAGTTGTCCACGGCGTGATTAGTAAACTATGAGCCAATCACATAGGTAACTCAAATATATGAATCTTTGAAGTCTAGTTTGTAGGGATGGGTTGAATAACAAAAAATAATGGTTCCAGTATTCAGTTCCATTTTGCTTACAACTTCATTCAACCAATGCAGGTAAAATTCATTAAGTGTTTTATTTAACCTACCGAAGAATAGAACAATAACAAAGTGTAAAGATAAGATTTAATGTATGTATACAGATAATACAGATAAACTTGTATTAAATTAATTTAAGGTTAATAAATATGTATCAAATCATTTTTTTTTCTGCATTAATACGTGGTGTATGTGATACGTTTGGAAAATACTTTAAATAAATAACTGGCAGTGGCACTAAAAGCCAAAACATTGTGGCATATTTTAACCTATGGTCATTAAAAGAATATCAACAACTCCAGTGGGTGACCTGCTTCCTTTTTCTTTTTGCTTCTTTACATAGTGACAGGACCGGGAGGGTGGCACCTTTTTGCTTATTTTATGCAGTGACCTGCTGGTTTTTTTGCTGTGTTGGAATGCCACACCTCTTTAAAAGTGGAGAAATGTATCAATCGGCTAACAGTGTTGCTTACAGGGGTGGGCTGAGTGATAAAGACAGAGAAGGGAGAGGAGTGATGATGTAAGAGCGAGAGATAGCCAAGAGATGAGAGACTGTTCCACTACACTTCCCTCTAAACATCACCCATCACCAAACAGTTTACGACTACCACTCCTTAATTTTTTTTTTCATGTATGTCGCGCACCCCACAATTGTTTTCCTTTATTTTTGGGGAAAAGGGATCACTATTCAGGAGGTAGTTATTTTTGTAAGGACAGAGTTTTGCAGTAAATTTATTGCTGTGTAGAAACGAGAACCGAGTAGTTGTTGTTAACCTACAACCGGTTCCGAGTCAAACCTCAAGAACCAGTATAAATTGGAACACAAGAATCGAACCGACCCATCCCTACTAGTTTTTCCTCAAATCAATTTGCCAAAATTTCCTGTCCCTATTGGTTACAGCCTCAGACAAAGAAATCACCCCATGAACAAATTAAAATCAACTTTGTTCATGAAGGTCTGTCAAGTCTTCACTACACATGATTTAACAAGCAAACTTTGCCTGCTTCTACATACAGCACATTATTATACATTTTAATAAATTTGGAAATCCAACATTTTGTAGGATAGACTTCAGTCCTGTATTTCTGAGCAGTGAGTATGACATGTTAATCACAGATGTTTAATACTTCTGCTGACATAAAAATATCATATTTTTGCTTAAATTAAACTTTTACTAAAATGTTATCTATAAATTATATTATTCTATTAATAATTAATATGAATAAAACTAGAGAAAAAATAGTTGTGTTGGTAATGCCTAGTAATAAAGAGTTCTCATGCAAAATTATTAAAGTGAGTGCGCACGAATGTGTTGTGTTCCTTCAGTGTAATTTTCTAGACCTAGTTAAGCTTTGTTTGCACGAAAAGGAGTAATAGTCTGAAAGTGTAACTTTAGCAGGGCTTCAGAAAAGTTGCANCTAGTTAAGCTTTGTTTGCACGAAAAGGAGTAATAGTCTGAAAGTGTAACTTTAGCAGGGCTTCAGAAAAGTTGCAAGTAACCATGAATGGACTGCAGAAGGTCTTGAAGGTGGATCTGGATAAGTTCCAGTGATTATCAGTGCAGCTCATCATGTGACTCACGAAGAATCTCATAATGAGGCTGCTCAAGGTTTTAACACCACAGACACATGCCCAGTGTGGCCAACCTATACAACTGTTCTGGACGATGAGTCTACAGGTCAAGTTGTATAAGGAAGAGGGGATTTCAAANAGTGTGGCCAACCTATACAACTGTTCTGGACGATGAGTCTACAGGTCAAGTTGTATAAGGAAGAGGGGATTTCAAACGGACACATGGCAAAGCACAAGGATCACATCTGTGCTTCAACATGTCCCATCTCAGACTCTCACGGGGCACAGCATACGGATGAAGGGTAATAGCTATGTAATGACACATGGTGTTGACGGACCAAGGGACGATGGCTACGTTTAACCAAATTCTTCCCCAATTGCGTGCTCCATAAAAGAAATCAGTTTGGCAAGAACTGGCAGCAAAGATGCCTGGCCAGTGAGACTGTAGTAAATGCCATTACACAAGAGAGCCCTACACCTGCTATGTGCCAGTCTACATTCAGCCATCTAACACAAGCCTGGGAGGATTGTTACCACAACCCCTGACACCAGCACCTGTACAGCTTTCTTACAACTATATACCATACCCCACACTCATTTTCCTGACAAAGGAAGCCACCAGATGATCTGCCTACACGTGAAAGTCAGATTCTGTCCGAGGAAAGTGTGGTGGTAGATCTTAAAACAGCTGGGTCTAAACTCACTTCATCCAACTACAGAAATGCTGTACAACCTGGGACAGGTCAGAGTAGAGCCAGGATGTGGGAGCAACTAGTTCAGTTGACAGATATTTTAATAGAGCCACAACATTTGTCTTTTGTATACCCCATACCACCCATACCCCATACAGCAGGGCTACCATTATGTTGAGGAGATTTTAACCGATTACTGCATAAGTCATAAATTAGAGTGTAATAAAACTGATATTTGATAAGCCTTTAATGTCACAGTATAAAAAAACTTTTGTTTTCTTTCTTAGGTAACAGATACATGTATTGCAACAAGGAGAAAAAACATTTCACTACATTCACCCTCAGTTACTTAAATAAATTGATAATTATCCTCCAAGTAACTATTAGGGAGTGTTTAGGATTATTAGATCATCAAACAGAAGTGTTATCAGCTTTCTCTTGTGTACTCCCTGAAACAACTTCAGCTTTCTTTAACAAATTTTCTGGAGAAACTTCATTTTCCATTAGTGTACTCTGTGGAACAACTTCTTCCCCTGCATTCAGGGATATTTTCTTGAGTTCAGCTCCACCGTTGAACCTTGTGTATTTTCACTCACTGTTTTGATGTGCTTATGAACTGCATTTGCCCTTGAAGCCAGATTATGTACAGATACAGTGATTACTCTACCATCAGGAAGCTTAAAGTGTGCATATTAAAGGTTACCCTCTTTTGGTTCTTCTTTGACAATCATGCAGGATCTGAGGTACCACCGACAGATCATTCAGAGTAGTTTAACGTCCACTCGTGTAGATTGCCATTAGTGACAGTACAGCAGAGAACAGATTGAGCATAATGTGTCAGAGAGTACAGTCTCCCATACAAATGTTCTCAGGCTTTTTGATTATATAGTTAACATCACCAATTTCCAATAATACCACTGTACCTTTTGACTTGACCGTTGTCTTGAAGAAGCTGGAAGTACAGCTGGTGGCACTCGTGACTGTAGTAAGGATTTAGCTCAAAGACATAAATTATAAACCCTGGTCCGAATGTATATTGGCAGCCATTCCAAAAACCGAATAGTTGGCATAGGCACTTTACGACTGTAGATGTAGTCATATCAGCACAAGGAAAAGCAAATAGCGATTTTTGGAACTTTATGGCAAAGGACCACTGAAGTCAATGTTCAGCCTCTGAAAGAGGCAGGTGACCTTAAGAAGTTTTCCAGAATTTTCTTTAAAGAATTTATGCTTCAATTCGGAGCACACTTGATAGGATGAAGTAACTTCGAGATATCCTCAATAAAGTATGGTCAGTTTTGACATCTCACAAAATGAGCCATACGTGTCACACCAGGATCACACAGCGAACCATGAAGATCTAGTAAAGCATTATTACAAGATGTGGAACCACAGATCCTAGAAAGAGTATCTGCCACTGTATTTACTTTGCCAGGTCGATACACAATATCACAGCTGAAGCATGACAGCCTCTAGACATGATTTTATTAGACATGATTTTATTTAAGACTGATTTCTGATTAGTAACAAGCTGAAAGGGGTGCACTAAAGTAATGCCTCCATTTCTTCAGGGCCTCCACTATGGCATATGCTATTTTCTCCACTTATGAATGTCGCTGTTCTTAATTCGACAGGGTTCTCAAGAAGAATGTAACAGGTCTCCCTGCTTGATTAAGAACATTAGTAATGCAATAGTTGAATGAGTCAGTTTCAACAGTAAAAGGAATTTTGTCAACTGTTACAGGCACTACGGAATTGATAATCTCTATTTTTTAAATATTTAAAGCTTCCAACGCTTCTTTAGGAATAGTAAAAAACTTTCATTGTGTGACTGGGTAAATTTTTTCTGAGAATCCCAGAATCAAATAGTGAGAAAACACGCCAACTACTCTGTGAAATGATGGAACAACATGCGGAAGAGCAAGGTCCAATAGGAGTTGTAGTCTTTCAGGATCAGGTTTGATTGTAACATGCCCTATTGTATAATCAAACAGGTTTATTGACTTTATTGTCTTTGCAGAGTAGACACATTTTTCCTCATTTAAGGTAAGCTTCTAGAAACCTTTGAATGTGGTTTCTGTCATGTTAAGCATCATGTCCACAGTCACACTGTCAATGTAAGCAAAAGTGTCATCAACACCTTCTTGATGAATTACGTGAACAGTAAGTTGAAAGCTAGCTGCTCCATTCTTGACTCCAAATGGTTAAAAACTGACACAGTTTGCGGTAAGCTTAAAAGGTTTCTTTAATAGGAATCTGGTGATAAACACTATGCAGGTAATAGGAAAGCATCCAGTAAGGTGAAATGGTTTATTACTTGTGAATAGTGAACTACCATTCTTTTCTTGTGGTTTCCATTAGTTAATAGTAGTGATAGGCGAGTTTGGGTTTTACAGCTTCGAGCCAAGTCAAATTGTATGAAACTAGAGTCAAGTCAAAGTCAAGTAGAGTTCAGTATAAAATTTTCAAGTTAAAGTCAAGTTTGCATCATAATGGTATAATGCCTGTCCCTTATACAGTCTATTTGCAGTTCGTTCACACTTTAAAATCAAACCTTTGAAAAACACCCCATGTATGACATTTTTGGGTATTTCCTAAATATGTCGTATATCACAAGCATTTTATACTTGTGCTAATGTTGAAAAAAAAAAACACCTTATTTTGGTTAAACTGAACTTTAACTTACATATTATCCGTAAGTTATAATATTTCATTTCTAATTAATATGAACAAAAATGGAGAAAATAGGTGTGTTGGTAATATCTAGTAATAAATAGTTCTTATGCAAAATACTATTATACTGAGTGTGCAAAAATGTGGTGTACATTGTCCATTTGATGTAGCCTAATTTTCTTGGCTCGGTTAAGCTTTGTTTGCATGAGACGGAGAGAGGAATATCCAGGAAGTAGAACATTAGCAGGGCTTCAGGAAAGTTGGAAATAACTGTGAATGGACTATAACTTCCTCCTCCTCCTCTTATAGTCATGGTTTACCAAGAAAAAAGTTTGGGACTAACTTCTACCAATAAGAATAATCATTTGCTTTGTTAAAAGATTCACAGAGCTGCCTTTTTCCTCCTGCCACGGAGTGAATGACTAAAGGATGTAGAAAAGGTATAAAAGGAACAGTAATGCCAGCCACTTGATGCTGATAGAAAAAGGAAACTAAACTAACAGTTACAGGAGTGGAGTGGGAGGGTAGATTTCTAGCTGGTCTGTATATACGTTGCTAAGTGAGCGGACAAGCAGTTCAAATTAAAAGTTTTTGTTTGTTATTAGTTTTTTTTTGTGTATACGTTTTTTAAAACAATAGTTATGAAAATAATAATGGCAAGTGCACGGTAAACTGCGCATATTTCTGCTGAAGGTGTGCCGTGCCATGAAAAAGAGGCTTTTCGTGTTTAAATAGTTGTATGGTTGTATGTATTACCTGTAAACCTTAATGTTATCTGTCACCTCTAGCAGCGGCGCTATTCAGGCGGTAAGAGAGGAAGCGGCATGTCATGACTCATAGGCTTTTATCATTGCTGAACATCACAAACGAGTGCAATACATGTAATAGAATTGTTATAATTAGATCCCAAGTTTAGCAACATAAAATTATTGACTCCGGAGAAGTGATTGTTACATACAAATATTTGTTTGTTTATAACCTAAAAATGCTGTGACTCGACTTGCACGTTCAGTAGCTCGATGCCTGCTGAAAAAAAAAAAATTAATTCAACCCATCACTACTTAATAGTTACCACAACAATCTGGGCATGCTATGAAGATTTACTAGGTTAAATTATTACTTCAGACAGGAACTGCTTAAAGTCAGTTTCTATTTAAGTAACTTCTATACCGACCACTCTCATCAGGCCATTTTGTTGGTATGACGTTACAGGTTCCAACACATTTATATGGAAGTAATGCACATTTCAAAAGTCAATAATCCTTTTTATAAGCTTTAGAAGATCGATTACAGTCGTTGGGAGTTCAGAGTACTGAAGAGACACACTATTACAAGTGGAATTATTGCAATTAAAATGTATGATTTCTTAACGTGTCAAATAAAACTTAAGAGGGTTTGGCGTGAAATTTAAATGCATTGTTTTCATATTGAAAAATTAAATTACAGCTAAGAGTATAGAAACAAATGCAAAGCCTGATACTGTCATTCCAGTTGATATTGATAATTTCTTATCTTCTGGTAGTTCAGCAAGAGTTACATTGTGTATCATGACATCGCTGTATAATGTTTGCAACCAAAACCCCTTTTTCATAAATGTAATAATTTTAGTCCTTTATTTGTAACAAAATAAAAAAATAACTAGAAGTGCAAAAAATGTATATAGAGAAGTAGGTAGTCAAAATGTTAAAAAGCAATTTCCGTTTTTATAAGTTTAGTTGTCAGCTGATGCAATATGCAGACAGAAATTTAAGTAAAATTCTTGATAGACATATTACATAAGAAAATTTTCAATAAAATTTTTCCGAACAATAATTACACTGTTTGGTACATTTTATGAAACATAAAAGAAGTAACTCAAATGTGATATTACAGTAGTTGGGGTAGTTGGGTTACGATTTATAAGTCGCTGTGTTATGTATTTAAGTATTTCAAGATAAATAAGGGAGATAAATATTTTACTCTTACATTTTAAAAACAAAATAACGATCACGTGGCATTTGAGGATCTTGCCCAAGAATGGTAATTAAATATTTGAAACTGCCCAAAACCAAGCTTATATGTTAAGATAGGAGTATGCTCTTGTACAATGACCTATTAATATCGCACATCAGGCATTGCTTTCTATAGTTGTGTTGCGTAATATTCCTCCAGCACGTATGCAATGACAATATTCAATTACAACTTCTTACATACACATATCCAACCATTATAGTGAGTATCTGTAGTAGTTAATTGAATTGCAGGCATTGTCAACTGCAGAATCGTGACTTTGTTTATCACCTTTTGTTCAAAGAATAAACCTAGTTTCCATAGTGTTGTTA
>NQII01003816.1:35983-88131 GCA_002778355.1 Clitarchus hookeri | reverse complement strand
GGGTAATAGAGGAAAAATATCCAGTTTACCCTCTGGGGACAACACAAATAGCTTTCATTCATTCGTACCACACTCTCCTGCATTTCCATCCTTGTGACTGTCACAACTCGTACTTCAGGAAGGAAAGCAGTGTGACTGGCTATGCTGCTAGATCTAGTTGAGTCGCTAGTGTGATTGATTACATACATTATTATAAGCGAATTGTGTTCTATCTAAATCTTCCTTTCTAAGTTATATTATAAAAAATAAGGAACATGAAACAAAACTAAANAGTGTGATTGATTACATACATTACAATAAGTGAATTGTGTTCTATCTAAATCTTCCTTTCTAAGTTATATTATAAAAAATAAGGAACATGAAACAAAACTAAATAGTGTTTTTTTTATTGTCCGTTGCCGGAAGCGATGAGCTATCCGTCGAACGATACACATTCAGACAGTTGTGGCCCACGGCGAACAAATAAGAAAATGCTCTGCAAAAGTCATGAATAAAGGAAACACTTTTCCATATTAGAAAAATTGTAAATAAGACTAATTAAGCTAAGTTTTTTTAAACCAATACTGGTAATATGACGCTGTTGGCGAAGTACCCTTGTTTATGGTCAAACTGCATTAGTTTATTTTTTCAAATACTTATATATGGGTCAGTAACGGCATAATAATATCAGAAATTATAAAATGTTGTTCTTTTTATTTGAACTTAACATTTTTATTTTAAACAGGTAGTGAATTATCGCCTTAATAAAAAATAATATTTGGGGTTGCTTAGAGCAACACCTGATTGGGGAACGTAGCCCAGAGTTAGTGTACTAAACATTCAATTACAATGCAAGGAATTAATCAAACCCAGCTAGGCGATGTTAGCATGAGTACTCCCAGACTTCTACGGGTCTTCAATGGGAGGTACGTTCAAGTTGGCAAGTAGCTATTAGGAAAATAATACAATACGCAGGAGCAAACTAAAAAATAGAACACAATTCTTATAAAAAATAAGTTTTATTTTAAATGTAGAAAAGTAAAAATTTAATAATTTACAAATGTTCTTGTATAAGGAACACAGAATTAGACTTCATGTCGCACAAAATAAGTTTTAGCCGCAAACTACATTTTATTAGATTTCTCTTACAACATTTCCAAGCGAACATGCATGTTAGTTCGGGGAGTGAACAAATAAAGAGGATGCCGCGACCATGCTAACAGAATATGAGTGAATCGACTAACGAGCAGAATTACACTATGGGACCGAGGCAATACGTCTATAATTCAATTAATGAATGAAAACCAGAACTAGGATGTTAACTAATTACTGTTATTCACTGTTATTCTCTTTCATCAGGGCNTCAATTAATGAATGAAAACCAGAACTAGGATGTTAACTAATTACTGTTATTCACTGTTATTCTCTTTCATCAGGGCCAACCCGGTGTACTCCACACTATTCTACCAGTTCATAGTCCAGAGGGCCTTTTGGCAGTTGGTTGGATATGTTCGTCTACATCTTCAATTACCTAGCGAACGAAATACAGGATGCTGAGGAAATGAAACTAAGAACAGTGCCCTGCATTTACTCACTTNCTTCAATTACCTAGCGAACGAAATACAGGATGCTGAGGAAATGAAACTAAGAACAGTGCCCTGCATTTACTCACTTTGTAGTGTGATGATTCCATTGTCTGAGGTACCACCATTAGGGCTGATAGCTACCACTATGATGGTGTAGTTGTTGCCCTGGTCGATGCCCTGCAGTTCCGTGATGGTGGCAGATGTGGCAGTGGTGTTTAGGCAGTAGTGAGTCCCCCGGCTAGACCAGCTGCCCCAGCAGACGGAGTACAGCACGGCACAATGAGGTGCCTGCCAACTTACCGTAGCTTGGTGGGCATTTGTCTCATCAACTGTCAACTTCATCACGGGGTCGGGGCCTGTGCATCCAAAGAGGCAAACTGTAGTATACACAGTAAGAATTAATCAAGAATGCAGATTAAATCTACATTAAAAATAATATTACTCAATAATTAAAATACTGTTTTGTTTTCACTATATAATTAAAATTTCCTTCAATTTCACAGGTTTTTTTTTCAAATGTTCAGTGATATATTGAATACCTGAAAGAACCCATTATATAAATGCTGTGTTTCAAAGTCATCCCATCCTGTCACAAAGTGACCCCCACTTAAAGTAGTGATTTTTTTCAATCGCATGGTTTCCTGGATCTATCAGGGATCTCAACAAGTGACAAACAAATTAGGAAATACCAGGCGGTTAGTATGACATATCTAAGAGCACAATATGCTTCTCCTTTAATGGCTGCACACAAGTAAATGGTGCTGTTAGTATGGAATAAGCTCATGATCAAATGTACATGGATGATAACAAGAGAACATTATAAAGTCCCCAAGAACAATACTGTGGGAATCTCCTAGATTAATACTAGACAGCCTGTGCATCTGTGTGATAAAATTCCACAGTATTGTTACTTCTAGCCAACAGCAGCAAGAAATTAAGTATTGCTTTCCATTAATTTAAATGTTAGCATACTAACATAGTGGATGTACAGATTAAGCTATACTTTCTCTGTGGAAATTTTTTATGAACTCTTAACAAAAAGTGGTATGAGAAAACAAAGCCCCATTATTTCATTAAATACCAAAAATGTAGAGTATGTAAAATGTATCATGAAGCAACAACAATATTTTTCTTTGAAAACTGTAACAAAAATATTTCATAGTGATATCTCTTGCCACCAANGGATATATATCATGAAGCAACAACAATATTTTTCTTTGAAAACTGTAACAAAAATATTTCATAGTGATATCTCTTGCCACCAATTTTTTATCCTCTCTCTTGCCCATGTTGTTTTCATAGACCTATACGTTATTGGTCTCTAATGTCTGTTACGACAATATTCCAACCTGTTGCATGCGATAGGACTGGACTGATCCCCTGCAGCTGCCCTGCGCCCACAGAGATAACTCGGACGAGGTACTCGAAGCAGTGGCGCAGGTGCGAAACCTCAAAGGATAGGAAGTCCTCCTCAGTCGGCGCCAGGCGCAAGCAAGTCTCGTTGGACTGCTCGGGCAAGCGCCAGCACACAGAGTACTCCTTCAGACAGTCTGCCCTTTCTGGCTTCCTCCAGTTGAGGTGCAGGCCGTGCGAGCGAGATCTGCTGACCACTAGGTCTTTCACTGCCCCAGGGGCTGAAACAGAGGACATTCACTCCAGCCTTTGTGCCAGGGATGACCTCCTGAGCACTTTACCATAAATGCTCTTCACAGTTAATTGAGCACTTTTGAAATCAATGTTTGAAAAATGTCACTATCCCTATTTGGATGTATTTTAATCAATGCACTGACTGGCATGTATCCAGTAAGGGTGGTAACGATGGCACAAAAGTAGTCCCATGTCTTAGCATTTAATTAAACATATTAAACATTTATGAAAATATAAATTATTTCTAGAGATCTGTGAGTACTCAAAAATCAAGCTTGAGCTGAACACCTGCTTGCAGGTTTGAAATATTTTTCAGGCTCGAAACTTTTCAGTTTCTATANAAAAATCAAGCTTGAGCTGAACACCTGCTTGCAGGTTTGAAATATTTTTCAGGCTCGAAACTTTTCAGTTTCTATAATTACTGGTTATTTGGCTGGTGACCAACAAGACAGTGTTTTGCAGTTTACAAAAGAAAATAACACTATTTTATTAATTAAACATAAATATTCTCATAAGATATTCCCCAGAAATGGAGATATGAAAACAGATTACTGTCAAAATTAGCATAAAAACATGGTCATGGATTTGCCTGTGATTTGGCGTCCAACACAACAGTTTGTTCACAGTTAGCTAGAAAATAAGGGGATGATCATTCACAAAATATTATTATAAAAGGTAGATGTGTTCGGAAATATGTTAAAATGAAAAATTTTTTGTTACCTAATGAATAATAGTCTCTGTGTGTTTATCAGACACTATGATGTTATGAGCAAAATATATTTTACTTGTGCTCAAAGTTTCTGCTAGTAAGTTTTAAAAAGAAAAGAAGAGACAGTAATGGACAACCAGTTTTTATGACAACCAAGTTTTATGACGACAACACTTCACATATAATTGTTGAAAAATTTAGTGTGAATAAGTCAGCACCATACTCGGGAAAGTTAACTGATTAAAGTTAAGTAAAAATCCATGCAAATTAACTGGTTTAAGTTTAAAAAAATTAACTGATTGAAGTTAAAGAACAATAAAAATTTCAATTAAAATAAAGCCTCAAAAAAGTTTTTTGTCAATATTTATTCAAAATATTATTTAAAAAATCATAATTTACGGTCTTAGAAGAAAATTACCACAACTTTGTTGCTGGATGCTGAATCACATAGGTCTATTTATCAAAATGATGAATTGACAATCTTCTACAAAACCATTTGAAATAAAATTTCTATACTAAACTCTTATAGCACAACTTTTCACAAAACCAGACCAGTGCAGCGACTACCAAAAAATNAAATAAAATTTCTATACTAAACTCTTATAGCACAACTTTTCACAAAACCAGACCAGTGCAGCGACTACCAAAAAATATTTAAATGTGCATGCCACATGAGGACCAACGTGCAACTGTGATTTTTGCGTGGTGAGAGATTGTATCGATAGATCGTGACCGTGGCATCTTGCCTACCTCATGATCAAGTTGCATGTGACTAATGATGATCTTCGATTCAGTACATAATGTCAGTGTATCAATCTGTATATTGTGGTGTGTACTTCGTCGGCCATCAAATACTGTAATGACGCAGTATTATAAATTTTCGGGATACGCAGTTCATTTTCTTTTGTTTAACGGGGTTTCGTATTTTTTTTATCGGGAAGAAGAAGGTCTACCCACTCTCGACAACCAATAAGGCACTCTCTAATTTATCAGGAAGTAAGATTTTCACCAAGTTGGACTAGGCTGATGCATATTTGCAGGTATCAGTGGATGAGGAATCTTCTGACTTATTGAAGGTGAACACCATGAAGGGGCTGTTCAGAGTGGAACGGTTGCCTTTTGGTGTCAGTTGTGCCACAGCAGTGTTCCAAAGATTAATGCTGTGTTGTCAGGGATACCAGGAGTGGTGGTGATGCTTGACGATATCCTCATTACAGGCCTAGACAAAGAGCAGCACTGGCAGTGAGTGCATGAAGTCCTTAGTCACGTTGAGAAAGCTGGGTTGCGACTAAAGAATTCTAAGCACAGGTTTGCAGTGCCATCAATGAAATTTTTAGGTTATAGCATAGATGATGCTGAGTTACACCCAACATTAGAGAAAGTGGACGCTATCCACAAGGCTCCAGCACCTATGTGCAAGAAAGAATTACAAGCATTTCTAGGGNAACATTAGAGAAAGTGGACGCTATCCACAAGGCTCCAGCACCTATGTGCAAGAAAGAATTACAAGCATTTCTAGGGCTGCTGAATTTCTGCAACAGGTTCCTCCATGACAAGGCTAGTGTGGCAGAACCATTGCATCACCTGCTGGACAAAGGGAGGCAGTGGGAATGTTCAAAGGCCCACAATGATGCATTTTGTGCAGCAAAGGAACTTCTTCAGTCAGACTCAGTGTTGGTGCATTACAATGTGACGAAGCCATCAAAGCTGATCTGTGATGCCTCCGAGTATGGTCTGGGATTAGTATTTGCTCAAGTATGAGAGTATGGGAGTGAAAGAGCCATTGCATTTGGTTCACACACTTTACAAAAGCATGAGAACTACACTCAAATCGGTAAGGAGGCATTAATGGTTATGTGCAGAGTCAACAAGTTCAGGCAGTATGTAACAGATCAACCCTTCACGGTTGTTACAGATCACTAACCACTGTTAAGGTTGTTAGACACATCTATGCAGACCCCAGATATTTTGTCCCTGAGACTTCTGTGTTGGAGCTTATGGCTATCAATGTTCGAATACAAGCTTGTGTACAGACCAGGGCCAAGCATAGGGCAAGCAGATGCCCTAAGTAGGCTGCCGCTAGATATAACAGGAAGGGAAAGCCCAGCTGTTGGAGATATACTGATGGAAGCCTTACCAGATCCCCCACTGGAAGCTACACAGATCGCATGATTGACTGAAGTGGACCCGGTACTAAGCGTGGTCAGGAAGAGCACCAGTATAGGCTGACCGCGAGCAGTGGTGGTGTCAGAAGAGCGCAAACCGTACTGGAACTGGAGAAATGAATTATCTCTATATAAAGGCTGTGTTCTGTGGGGAAACAGAGTGATCATACCTTCGGTGTTGCANGCTGGAGAAATGAATTATCTCTATATAAAGGCTGTGTTCTGTGGGGAAACAGAGTGATCATACCTTCGGTGTTGCAAAAGGATTTGTTGGAAGTGCTGCATTTGGCTCATGATGGTGTAGTGAGGTCAAAAGCAGTTGCATCCAACTACATATGGTGGCCCATATGTGACATTAAGCACTTGGTAGGCCAGTGCCAGCAATGCCAACACAGTTCTGAGCTGACCCGCCCAAGAATAAGGGCATTGGCCAGGAGCNCTTGGTAGGCCAGTGCCAGCAATGCCAACACAGTTCTGAGCTGACCCGCCCAAGAATAAGGGCATTGGCCAGGAGCCGGAAACTAGATCATGGGCCAGGGTCCACATCCATTTCTTCGGGCCATTCCAATGCAAGGTGTTCCTGATTGCAGTTGACGCTTTTTCAAAATGGTCAGATGTTAAAATGGTATCATNCTTGGTAGGCCAGTGCCAGCAATGCCAACACAGTTCTGAGCTGACCCGCCCAAGAATAAGGGCATTGGCCAGGAGCAGGAAACTAGATCATGGGCCAGGGTCCACATCCATTTCTTCAGGCCATTCCAATGCAAGGTGTTCCTGATTGCAGTTGACGCTTTTTCAAAATGGTCAGATGTTAAAATGGTATCATNAGGCCATTCCAATGCAAGGTGTTCCTGATTGCAGTTGACGCTTTTTCAAAATGGTCAGATGTTAAAATGGTATCATCAATGTCATCTGCAACAGCAGTTCGAGAGTTGAGGACATTTTCAGCATTCACGGCATACCAGAATGTATTGTTTCCGACAACGGGTCTGCTTTTGTATCCAAAGAGAAGGAATGTTTCACAAGGAAGAATGGTATAAGGGTGATTCAAACAACACCATTCCATCCATCAAGCAATGGCCAAGCAGAACGCATGGTCCAGACTGTCAAGGTGAAGCTGAATATGCTAACTCTTGGTGATTGGCAAACCAGACTCACCAGGACGTTATTTACACTGCAAACTACACCAGGCAGTGGTAGTCAGAAGACTCCAGCTGAACTGCTGATGGGGCGGCCACTGCAGACAGCTCTGGACCAGAGTTGCCCAACAGCTAGCCCCAGGGCACCAATGTCTTCATCACAGTTACCACCAGAATGTTGGAACATATGTTTTAAGGTGAATGAGTGTGTATGGTTTAGGAGTTACACAGGGCACAAGAAATGGTTAACTGGGAAAATTGCTGGAGTACAAGGGTGGTTCACATACATAGTTACCAACAGTACTGGACAGGACCATAGACGTCATGTGGATCATGTACGGTGGAGAGAATCAGGTGCATCAGTGGCAGGGAGTGGCAAACCTCAAGACCCACTACAGGTACCTCCGTCAGGTAATGGGATTGCCGCTTCGAGATGGAGTGGCCAACAAGTGCAGCTGGTATACAGGCCACAAGATGCCAATCCGCAAGGTAACCACCAGGGGCAGTCTCAAAATCACACTGGTGAGGCTGTTGGAGAGAGTAATACCCAGATAGCAGCAGGTATGCAACTGGCAGAGCAGGTCCAGCGGCATTCTGCCAAGGGGGTTATCCACCATCCGCAACTTCAAGCAGTATGAACCAGTAATGGGAGAGCATGCCATGGCAGAGGACGATGAGGGTATCACCAGTCCATTTAAGGGTTTCGCAAAGCTGGAGTGCAGCAACGAACATGCTGAGCAAGAGACACCACATGGTCACCGCTTCCCCCACAGAACAAGACAGCAGCCAGTGAAGCTAAAGGATTATGTGCAACAGTAACTGTGGGAGGTGATGTGACTGCAGACGGCAACCAATTGCAGCTTGTAAGTAAGGAACATTGGTTGCCAGTAGTTTACGGAAGACATCTTGGAAGGGAGGAGGTGTTGTGTACTGGCGAGGTGCAATTGGNGAACATTGGTTGCCAGTAGTTTACGGAAGACATCTTGGAAGGGAGGAGGTGTTGTGTACTGGCGAGGTGCAATTGGCAGTATGAGTATGGATGCAGCAGTTGGGTCTTATTCATGGCGGGAAACGGGCGAGGCCGCGCCTGTGCAAGACCTAAGTGGTTAACTCGTGTAGCGACTGTATTGTTATACGGTGCACAAAAGTAACTGCATCCAGGTGAACTACCGAGGATGTAAAGGATGTAACAATTTCTTTTCCAGTGAATTAGCAAATTTNAAAGTAACTGCATCCAGGTGAACTACCGAGGATGTAAAGGATGTAACAATTTCTTTTCCAGTGAATTAGCAAATTTAAGCCATTAAAATAACATATTCACATCAAATCAAACACTTAAATTTAATATTTTGCTTAATGAAAATTTATAGTACACGTATTTTATCATTTGAAATATTGTTTTACACTTAAAAAATCACAGAATTTTTTGAAAAAGTAGCAAAATATATACCAAAATTATTTGATAAAAAATTAAGAAATCATGGAAATATTTTAGTTGAAAACAGGTGTCTATTTATAAGCACACATTTCTGTTACTAGTCTTGACAACCGNAAATCATGGAAATATTTTAGTTGAAAACAGGTGTCTATTTATAAGCACACATTTCTGTTACTAGTCTTGACAACCGCTGGTTTTGATGCAAATAAATTTTATTTTACAAATGTGAAAGAATATTTTACTATGATTCTTTTGAAACATATTTAGAAGGTATTTATGATTGGCGTATGTATGTTCAGCTCCAAAATGTCAGAAAAACATATATTACAAGTAAATTCTTTTAAAAGAGACAGTAAATTCCTCATTTGTCCTGTTAATATGTGACAGCAAAACAATCTTAAATTAATAACACATATATTGAGGGGAATCCCTTGTAAACAATTAAAAATGCTTCCAAGTCACATCTGGTCATAAGGAAGCATTGGAATGGAAACTCCTAAGACTGCAATATGCATTTCCAGGAAGTTAAATTTGTTGCAAATTAGATCTGTAAGAGTAGGATATTATTACAAGCAAGAAAAGACAAGTCAAGCCAATGGATTAAATGACAGGTGTCACTAACTTTTCTAAAATGCTATTTTTTTTAACCATTTATACAACCTTTTTTCTCTCTCTGACTATATTTAATAGGATAAAAGTAAAAAATAACACTGTTTTTTTCTTCTGGAAAAATATCATNAAATCATGGAAATATTTTAGTTGAAAACAGGTGTCTATTTATAAGCACACATTTCTGTTACTAGTCTTGACAACCGGTGGTTTTGATGCAAATAAATTTTATTTTACAAATGTGAAAGAATATTTTACTAGGATTCTTTTGAAACATATTTAGAAGGTATTTATGATTGGCGTATGTATGTTCAGCTCCAAAATGTCAGAAAAACATATATTACAAGTAAATTCTTTTAAAAGAGACAGTAAATTCCTCATTTGTCCTGTTAATATGTGACAGCAAAACAATCTTAAATTAATAACACATATATTGAGGGGAATCCCTTGTAAACAATTAAAAATGCTTCCAAGTCACATCTGGTCATAAGGAAGCATTGGAATGGAAACTCCTAAGACTGCAATATGCATTTCCAGGAAGCTAAATTTGTTGCAAATTAGATCTGTAAGGGTAGGATATTATTACAAGCTAGAAAAGACAAGCCAAGCCAATGGATTAAACAACAGGTGTCACTAACTTTTCTAAAATGCTATTTTTTAACCATTTATACAACCTCTTTTCTCTCTCTGACTATATTTAATAGGATAAAAGTAAAAAATAACACTGTTTTTTTCTTCTGGAAAAATATCATANTTTTCTCTCTCTGACTATATTTAATAGGATAAAAGTAAAAAATAACACTGTTTTTTTCTTCTGGAAAAATATCATATGTATTCTCAGAACTTTCATTTTCTGAGATATACGTATACGTGGAAACACTCATTTCACAGACAATATTTCACTAGGAAGTCCCCTTCAGAATGAGGTCATAAAATAAATACAACATAAAATGCAAATTCAGTCGTGGTTGTCTGCTATACACTGCAGCTTCAGCTTCCAGATGCAGGCACTGAATGTGTATTCTATGGTGGTGTATTTATATCCGTAACAACTAAAACTAGTGCTTAGATTGTAATGATGACCAAGTCTCATGCATTGAGAGTGATGAGAGCAATTTTTGTCCATGCAATGTGATTAAGCTTTGGACAAATACAGAATTATTTACAAACAGCTGTTTGAAATGTACATGCATGAAGTACAGTAAGGAAAATTCAGTGCACAAGTGCAGAAGCATTGGAAATGAATCATGAACAACTATATACATAATAATAAACTAATTATGCACTTGTCATTGCCTGAGGAAGGGGACACTGCTTAAAAAATGATGAAACTTGGTTGGCTATTAGGTTTTCAATATAACATAACTTTAAAACAGAGCTTACAACTGTTTGATACCATAAAAATTAAGAAAACTTGCTCAGGTAATTTTTTTTTTAATACTGTTATGACCAAGTAATTCTATATACACCCGCTTCCTCAACAAAATTAGAGCATAGTTCTCGATGCTGAAAAAACACATAACATTGTTCCTTAAACAAAAAAACTTATTGCACCTACTCACAAGAAATTTTAAAATTTACACTTATTTTTTCACAAACCCAAGACATTTTCTTTGCTAATAGAATTCTAACTACGAAGGTAAAAAGATAAAGTGCTAAAAATGAAAAATTTCACAAAGTATTCATTATGCTTAAGTTGTACAAATGAAGCATGCAAATTTAAATTGTCCCCACTTTTGACAAACTACATTGTTAATGTTATTAAACAAAAAATATACCACTGTTTGTATACTTACAAAAAGAAGAACAAAATAATTTTGTAGTTAAATGCCATAACTAAGAGTAAATCCCAATTTTATTGAAAATATTTTAAAACATTATCAGCATACACTACATACCAACACTGGGTAGTCACCATAATGTAAAACTAAAAAAATTCAAAGAATATTTGTGAATCTATATCACTTATATAAATCAACTTACCATAATTCCAGGTTAATCTGAAGTACACTGGAGAACACATGGTATAGTCGACATATCAGAACTAAGTCATGGTACTTGTTTAAGCNAGGTTAATCTGAAGTACACTGGAGAACACATGGTATAGTCGACATATCAGAACTAAGTCATGGTACTTGTTTAAGCACACAAAAATAATGGCACGAACCGGCCACCATTACTTCACGTAACTGCAGTTTTCCACCACTCGCAGCGCTAGTGTCAAATCACATACAGCGTGCAAAACTGTCTCAAGTAACACAAATCTAAAAAAATGTTACTGGCACCCAAATTACATCCATNAGGTTAATCTGAAGTACACTGGAGAACACATGGTATAGTCGACATATCAGAACTAAGTCATGGTACTTGTTTAAGCGCACAAAAATAATGACACGAACCGGCCCCCATTACTTCACGTAACTGCAGTTTTCCACCACTCGCAGCGCTAGTGTCAAGNCCATTACTTCACGTAACTGCAGTTTTCCACCACTCGCAGCGCTAGTGTCAAGTCACATACAGCGTGCAAAACTGTCTCAAGTAACACAAATCTAAAAAAATGTTACTGGCACCCAAATTACATCCATTGAAAATAAGTATTTTCTAGTTGTAAGAAGTACAGCATTGTGAAAGTACACATATACAATACAAAACAAAGATTTCCTTTTATCACTAGGGCTCTTCAGCTGGTGTTCTACTCCGCTGGCAAGAGACAAATCTTGGTGACAGCCACTCATGCTGTTTTCCACTTCAGTGGGGGCAGTGTTGGATCCTTCAAAAGGACCAGCTGATCCACACCGACACTTGGAGTGGGTTTGGTCCACTTCCCTTTCTGCTGAAATGTGTGGAGATACTCCAGACTCCATCATTTCCAAATTGTCTGATGAAGCTGAGTGACCATTTGCCACCTATTTAGTCGATTAAGAGGCAATTCCAGTAGATCATGGTATGGTGCAACAACAAGGTGTTCCCCAACAAGGAAATGTCCTGGAGTGACCACATCAAACTCGTTTGACTTGCTGACAATGGACACAGAGGTCATAAATTGAGAAGTGTTTGTTGCTAACTCTTCGTAGGTCAATAGCTGGTTGCCTATAACTCGCTTCATGTGATGCTTGATACTTTTTATATAGGTCTCTCAGATACCGCCAAAGTGAGGGCTGGCAGGTGGGTTGAAATGCCATTTGATTCCTTGTTCAGTCGCACTATCTGATATCTGCTGCTTGTTAGCACCATAGAACAGTTCTTGGTCAACCTCTTTAAAAATAATTGCTTGTCCCTACCATGTTGGTGCCATTGTCCGAGTAGATGTCTGATGGCAAGCCTCTGATAGAAACAAAACGCTTCAGATCTGCTAGAAATAGTGCTGCTGACAGATCTGTCACCATGTCAATGAGCACTGCCTTGACGGACAATCAGACAAATACACACACCTTTAGTGCAGCCCTCTTGTGACTTACCGCTGGCATAGCATGGAATGAGCCTCCAAAGTCAGTCCCAACTGAACGGAAGGCTCTCACCTGGCTCAATCTAACCTTTGGCAGCAAAGACATCACAGGGTTGATTGACCAAGGTTTGGCTATAAAGTAGTGAACACAGTTATGTACCAACTTGTGGATGAGTGATCATGCTGAGACGATCCAATAATATTGATGAGTGAGATACAATGTTGTTTCTGGTCCAGCGTGTAGGTGGCAAACATGATAGTGAAGCACAATTAGCTCTGAAAGTTTACTCTGGCGTGGTAACAGGATGGGATGCTAAGCCATTTCAGGTATCACTGCATTCAGCAACTTGCCACACACCCTGACAATTCCTTGCAAATCAATAAAAGGTGCCAGTGCCTGGATGTTCTTGCTGCATGTTTCAACCCGTTTGATAGCAGTGAAGTCATCTTTGTAGTAGAAAAACTGAACAATTTTAACCCACATGACCAAGGCATTTCTTCACTCTTTCAACGTCAAACTTGGCTCACATGAGAGTGTCTTGTCACTGAAAGGCTGCCTTTGCACGCAGAACCCACGCCGTAACACACTACAGTTTCCGTAGAGATGAGGAATTCTAGAGGAGGTCCAGCTGATCTTCTGAAGTGTGAGTTTCCTGCCGTACAACCAACACTGCAGCTGATGAGTACTTCAGCTCTGGAACTTCACCTGGGTCATGAACATGGTGTGATGGCCAGTGTTCTGCTTGCTGCAGCAGCCAGTCAGGACCCGAGAATCAATTAGACTGGCCCAGCAACTGGTCAGGCAGACATTCATGTGTAGCTGCATCAGCCGGGTTGCACTCCGAGGAAACATGACTTCATGCACTTGGAGGCACTACTGACTGAATTTCTGAAACTGTTGGCTACAAAGGTTTGCAGCCTGTGTGGTGACATTCTTAACCATGTTAACACAACTGTTGAATCTGTCCAAGGATGCAATACTGTATCCTTGATCTTAGGTTGGAAGAGCTCTAAGACATGTTGCCACAGCATGCTTAACAAGTGTGCTACACAGAGCTCTAATTTTGAATTGACAGAGTTTTTAAAGGAGCTACCTTGGATTTTGCAATCACCAAGTGAACAGTGACTTCTCCATCTACTCTCTCATACCGAGCATACATAACTGCTGCATAGGCCTTTTCACTTGCATTACAAAATCCATGGAATTGAACATGGGATTCTCGTAGTGGAATGAGTCTGTTTACTCTCACCAGAGATAACAAGGGTACTGCAGTCTTGAAGGTCTCCCAATCACTTAACACATCCCCTCCTACGTGCTCATCCCAACCAATGCGTCTGGTCCACAGCACCTGGAGCATTATTTTCCTTGCAGTCACCACAGGAGCTAGCCAGCCACATGGATCTTACAACCGTGCTATCAGGGATATGATACCATGTTTGGTAGTTGGTACAGCTGGCACCTTTACCTTGTAGCTGAATTGGTCTTCTACCTGATCCTAGTGTATTACTACACTGCTATGATTGGAACACCACTTGTGTAGCTGGAAACCACCTGCTCCCAGCAGTGTCACTAACTAAGCCTTCAGTTCAAGTGCCTCAGAAACAGTCTCTGCCCCAGTCACGATGTCACAATGTCATCCACGAGCATATTGTGTACAAGGTATACTTGGCACATTCATCAATTGCCAGTTGCTGCATTGTTTGGAGCGCCTGGAATGGTAAAAATGCCAGGTTATATGTCACTGTATTGAGTTTATTACAACCTGGCGGTACATTTTACATAACTCAGCTGTTATAGCAACTGGTGATGTCCTAAAGTTCAGCACTGTCACCCCCATCCTTTTGCAACTTAGGCCCCGACAGGAGCAAACTGTTTAGACAAGGAATGATGTATATTGGCTGACTGTGGAACTCTGAGGTTAAGGATACAGCAGCCTTCCCATGTGCTCTAAGCTCTCGTACTCTTCCATGAACTGCCTGTATTGTTGAAGCAACACTGGTGACCTACATAACATACGCTCCAGTCTCTGTAGTCGCTAAGTGCACAACCGTAAGAATCACCAAGTGTGACATCTGTGGTTGCAAAAGGAAGCCTCACCACATACCTGCCCTCATTATCATGCATGTGGGTATCCTGGAAGCGCTGCTCACACAGTTGGTCTTCAACAGACATGAAGGTTTTCCTATGTAGGTATCCAATTTCCCAGAATTTTTTCAGGGCAACATCAAGGGACAAATCAGTACATACCAGTAATGACGACGCTTTCTGGGCAGCCTGTGCACATGGTGCATTGCCTGCCAACACCCACCCAAACCCGGTATGGAAGGCACGTAGCTGTCCAGAGATCTTGAGTCCTGTCATCACCTCTGCAACTATCTCTGCAGACAGCAACATGTCTATTGCACTGCATGTGGCAAACTGTGGTTCAGCCAGTGGCAGTCCATCTAGATGCTTGAGACCTCCAACTGCAATGGTACTGAAGCCATGTTTCTGGTAATCTTTTTCAAAAGAAGAGCTTTGCTGGTGATGTGAAGCTCTGGCGACCGAAGAGAACCAATTTCACACAAAACTGCCCCTCTTGTTTTTGGAACCGTAACACTGCTGAAACCAGCAATGTTCACTTCAGTCCGATATCGCCTGGGACTCAGTCGTATGCCAGCCTCTGTGGAAAATTGAGTGTCAACTTGCCTCCCTTCTGCTTCACACATTAGAACTACACTGTGGTCTCTGGCTTCGGATTCATCCTCGTCNAACACTGCTGAAACCAGCAATGTTCACTTCAGTCCGATATCGCCTGGGACTCAGTCGTATGCCAGCCTCTGTGGAAACTTGAGTGTCAACTTGCCTCCCTTCTGCTTCACACATTAGAACTACACTGTGGTCTCTGGCTTCGGATTCATCCTCGTATGAGCTTGCGGGTGGAGTCTTAGGTTTGTGTCTATCTGCAATGTAAAGGATTGTTTGGTGACTACCCTGGCAGAGCTGGAAGTGATACTTGGAATTACATTGTGCTGCCACATGACGTCCTCGTAGACAATTAAAACTTAAAACACAGCCTCTGCACTTGCACACATATCCGTCTCTCCTCAACAGACTTTGAGAGGAATATCTGGCATTTATGAAGTGTGTAAACCCTCATCGCACACACAACACTTACGCTTGTCTGACTTGTCGTGAATGGATACAAGCAGACTTTGTGAGGTTTGTTGCAGGCTGGCCATTCTCATTCATTGGCCGCCACTTGGTCAAACCAGGAAACCTGCTGCCTGTAATCTTCTGGGAATGGCTAGGTCTCTGTGCTGCAACTGTTGCCAACTGCACTTGCTCCGCTGTTCTGCCATCTGGTAAAGAAACTTCATTAGTTGGTGGTAGGATGGGAGGTCTTCTTCGTGCGACATCTCAAATGCCTATTTCAAGGGTGTATCCAGCTTCTCTAACAACATATTCAATATAAGAAATCCCACTTTTCAACTGGAAATTCTTGTGCCTGCAGAGTATTCATATTCTCTTTCACGCATGCTACGAATTTGCCAATAGCAACCTCACTACGGCTGCCCAATGAGAATAAGTGGAGAATTTTTGCACATCTGGAGGATTGCCATAATGCGTTAACTCAAAAACATTTTCTCCAACAGGTCCCATATAAGACACCCCAAGAAATACTGTGTTTTTTGTTTCTTAGTTAAGTGGGAAAATGGCCAACCGAAGAATTGAATAATCCAGTGAATCCCTTCCATTCTGCACGGTTACCACTGAAAACAGGCAGTGGCCACGCAGACAACATTGACACCTGAGCCAACAAAGTTGCTTTAGACTCATGAGTAGTGCCCCTGGAAAACCTAACCTAACTTTTTTTAAAGCAGTTTATTATACACTTTATGTAGTTCGCGAAGCATAACCTCGAAGGCCGCAAACTGTTCCTTAACTTCATTCTCGTCAATTTTGTCATCTGCAGGTGGGCTAGCACACAATGCACAATAATTTGCCACTAACTCATTTTGTTTGTCAATAACCTCCTGGAAGATTATTTTGAAGTCCTCTAACTACGATTCATCTTGAACCAAATCTTCATACATCTCCCGTTCTACGCTTGCTTTGCTCACTAGAAAGCAAAAAATTGTGTGTTGCAACTCGGGATTTGTGCCGCCGCAACCACCACCATTTTCTCTTGCCAGTAGTGAACTGTTGTCAATCCTTTACGTGAAATTTTGTGCACTTTTTGTGTCACAAAGACAATCACCCCATACCATACACTGCAATACTATTTATGATCCACAATAAATATTATTTTAATGTCCCGAGCTCTTGCAGTCAATATACTTGGCACTAATAAGTCACATATTTTTACAACTCAAACAGCATTTTGCTATATATAGCATTAATTCGAGGTTACAGCATCACTTGTCACGCACTGATAATATTTATTTTCCATTTTAATCCAACCCCGGAGGACCAACATATTTGAGCACACAAAAATAATGGCACGAACCAGGCACCATTACTTCGCGTAACTGCCATTTTCCACCACTCGCAGCGCTAGTGTCAGTCACATACAGGACGGCGTGCAAAACTGTCTCAAGTAACACAAATTTAAAAAATGTTACTGGCTCCCACAGTACTGTAATTTGTACTTTATGCTCAGAGTTTGAATTTCAAATCACACTGGTACAAACAGAAAACATAAAGACAAAAATTAACTCCACAATAACAGTATAATGCGAGCCACATTGTGTGCCAACTTAATGGGCATAAATTGTCTCGTGCTAGAGGTTGGGCACGAACCATTACCAGTGCCACCTCCTTACCACAAGAATATGAATTCAAGGTTGCTAAAAAATATGAGGGTAAAATTTCTCTGAATTTTCCAGGTTTTCCAGCACACAAACAAAAAATTTCCAGTCTTTTTTTCAGCATTCAATAGAAACAAAATCATACCAAAATAAAAGCCCTATTTTATGAATGTGTCTAAAATAAAATTTTACAGAACTTGAAATTTCAGAACTTTATTTACATTGCAAAATGTAAAACTTCTTTGAATTCTGTTTCTAACATGACAAAAATTATTTTTCAGAACCCATTAGTTTTAAGACAAAATGTATTGGGCTACTACTGATAATGTCTGGCCATACAGGAAATAAACTATATTATATTATTGTACAGGATCTCTAGGAACAAGATTATATGGTTTTATTTTTAGATCAATTTCATTTTTAAAATTTATAATTTTAGTGTTGAATGTTTTTATTTTTGTAAATGCTCTATATAGTTAACAAAAATGCATATTTAAACATGTACTCTGGTAAAATTTATAGACCTGGTGCAAAATTAAGTAAACTTATATTGCAAAAAAAAAATTTAAAAGAGAACTTTTTAAGAGAATTTTCCTGTAATAAAAACTCAGCAGTTTATTTTTAAATAAAAAAACGAACACTATACCATTTTAGGTATTCAACTATTTTCTGGTACAAACATTAAACTTTTTAGACAGTGCTTATTCTCTCTGGTAAGTGTCTAAAAAATTATACAGAAGATAATATTTTAGAAGAAATAATTACAGTTTTATTGATAAAAAGAGAATACTTTTACTAATTTAGTTTTATTTTATCTGTAAACTTAAATTGCTCTTGTGCAGTGTATTAACATGCACATTTCGGTTTTATTTTGGATTTACCTTTATCCACCACATAATCTTGTCTCTATCACATGTTTCCCTGGCTATCCCAGGTTTTTCCTAACCAATTATAATTCCCTAACTTTAACCATAATGATACATCAGTATGCATGGCCACAACACAGGTTTGAGTGGAAGCTCAAGGAAGTCAGCACCATGGCCTACCTCACCTGTCTCGTACGGCTGCAAGTGGAAGAAGGCAGGCGGAGAAGAGCGACCTGCGGTGCCAAATGCGGTCAGCGAGACGTTCAGACCGGTGCAGACAGGCAGGTCGCGCACCTCACGGCTGGTGGCCCAGGCTGGCAAATTGTCCGCAGCAAAGTCACCGCCAGTCACCTGCAGCGAGTAGCGTGTGATGCAGTAGTTACTTGGGGGCGGCGGCGGGAACCACTCAAACAGCACCACCCCTCCTGGGTAGCGCAGCCCCTTAAAGCTTCGGGGTGTGCCCGGACCTGCACACATTATGTTCAATCAGTAATACATGTTCACATTTAATTAAGCGCTTTTTGAAATCAACCTTCAAAAAATGTCACTGCCCCTACCTGCATGTATTTCAACAGGTGCATTGACTGGCTTGCACCCAATAAAGTTGGTAACAATGGAGGGAATGTAGTTCCATGTCTTGATATTTAATTAAAAGTGTTCGGGAAACATTTGTGAGTACTTAAATGATTTTGGTTTTGTTAACTTTTCATTTTTTTATGCACATAGTGTAAGAGTGAGTATATTTGTAAATTATTAACTTTTCTAATAATTTCAGTTTCACTAGACTGATGCATGAATAAANGTGTAAGAGTGAGTATATTTGTAAATTATTAACTTTTCTAATAATTTCAGTTTCACTAGACTGATGCATGAATAAAGAGATCAGGGTTACTACAATGTTAACGTTACCCTTGGTTGATGAATACACAAAGTGCATACAAGCATATCTTAAGCAGGGCTTCCAAAAGTATTCAGTTTACCACGAACAACCTATATCTGTCCAATGTGTAGTTTGCCAACACAATGACCCAGATCTAGTAACCAAGTGACACAAATTGTTTGAAACAAAAATATATTACTATTATAATTACTGATGGGCAAAAACCAAAAGAAAACGTAATATCAGTCATTATTACACTTTTAATGCAGGCTGCTTCCAAAATTACAATAAGTGCTCCAGTTAGTATGTGTGTTATAATATATGCAGTTAAACACAAAGAATTATTCTGCAAATATTTTAAAAGTGTTTAATTAACATTGGGACAGCTACAAAATAATGTTACATTTTTCAAAATCTGTGAGAATATCGAGGTTGTTTAAAGGATGGATGTCTTAAATAAAAGAGCTAATAATAATCTCCTAATTTATTTATAAACAATAAAAATAATACTCTAAACTTACTACAGTAGAATCTCTCTAAATCGACCCCATTAAGTGCATCTGTCTTCCTATTATGATTAGTTTTTGAGTAACAGTAAAAAATATGGATGAAAAAAGGTTAAAATTTGAGAAAAATTGACTGAAAAATAAATTTTCGTACTTTTTTTGGTCACTACACATTGCACCTCTCTTGTTGAGAACTGTACTGGACATAGCATATATCTAAAAATAGATACCCCCCCCTAAAACCACCAGTGCTAACCAATACTCATTGACTCCACCTCCCTGCCCACCCAGCGACCCCTCAGGCAGCCTAATGTTTCCATGAGCAACTCCTGTCATGTGTTTGTCCTGCCATTGTGCTCTCTCTTGCCTTCACACTTTTCTTGTGTTATTACAACTTGGATTCTCTTGGTTGACAACTTATACTTTTTTTTATTCCAATCTTGTAACGTTTTTGGCTTGATTATTGACAATCTGTGCCTTTTATATGGACTTGCGATTTTGTTAAAACGAGTGGAATTTGGAAAGCGAGCACTTCTGAAAGCCCTTTGTAATTCCTTATTTCTTCTGTTTGCGCATTCTTCCATCTCATCTACTATATAAAAATAAGTCGGGTTTTCCTTCCTGACGCTATAACTCCAGAACGCACAAACCGATTTCCACNGTGTAAGAGTGAGTATATTTGTAAATTATTAACTTTTCTAATAATTTCAGTTTCACTAGACTGATGCATGAATAAAAAGATCAGGGTTACTACAATGTTAACGTTACCCTTGGTGGATGAATACACAAAGTGCATACAAGCATATCTTAAGCAGGGCTTCCAAAAGTATTCAGTTTACCACGAACAACCTATATCTGTCCAATGTGTAGTTTGCCAACACAATGACCCAGATCTAGTAACTAAGTGACACAAATTGTTTGAAACAAAAATATATTACTATTATAATTACTGATGGGCAAAAACCAAAAGAAAACATAATAACAGTCATTATTACACTTTTAATGCAGGCTGCTTCCAAAATTACAATAAGTGCTCCAGTTAGTATGTGTGTTATAATATATGCAGTTAAACACAAAGAATTATTCTGCAAATATTTTAAAAGTGTTTAATTAACATTGGGACAGCTACAAAATAATGTTACATTTTTCAAAATCTGTGAGAATATCGAGGTTGTTTAAAGGATGGATGTCTTAAATAAAAGAGCTAATAATAATCTCCTAATTTATTTATAAACAATAAAAATAATACTCTAAACTTACTACAGTAGAATCTCTCTAAATCGACCCCATTTAGTGCATCTGTCTTCCTATTATGATTAGTTTTTGAGTAACAGTAAAAAATATGGATGAAAAAAAGTTAAAATTTGAGAAAAATTGACTGAAAAATAAATTTCCGTACTTTTTTTGGTCACTACACATTGCACCTCTCTTGTTGAGAACTGTACTGGACATAGCAAATATCTAAAAATAGATACCCCCCCTAAGACCACCAGTGCTAACCAATACTCATTGACTCCACCTCCCTGCCCACCCATCGACCCCTCAGGCAGCCTAATGTTTCTATGTGCAACTCCTGTCATGTGTTTGTCCTGCCATTGTGCTCTCTCTTGCCTTCACACTTTTCTTGTGTTATTACAACTTGGATTCTCTTGGTTGACAACTTATGTTTTTTTTTATTCCAATCTTGTAACGTTTTTGGCTTGATTATTGACAATCTGCGCCTTTTATATGGACTTGCGATTTTGTTAAAACGAGTGGAATTTGGAAAGTGAGCACTTCTGAAAGCCCTTTGTAATTCCTTATTTCTTCTGTTTGTGCATTCTTCCATCTCATGTCAATATAAACATTGCCATGTGATTTAATTTAATGTTTGCATCAACTACACAAGTCTACTGCATTTTACTCAATAAATAAAAAAGCACCACGTAACCACTTATGGTGAACAGCATAAATGACAGAACATTTTGTTTTAATAACATGCTGCATAGAGTAATACAAAAATTACAAAAAAATTTTTGCATGTTGAAGTGTTTTGAAGTAAAATGTGCATTTGATTTCAGTAGAGTAGTGCAAAAATTGCATTTGTCTGTGGGATTAAGAAAGTAACAATATGTGCAGACATATCAAAATGTCTACTACAGTGGTGTATGCATTTGTGTACGTACAAATAATTAACACTGAACATGCAAGCAATCCACGGGTGTGGTTGTATCATGCCTGGACAGCAGTATTGGTCGTGTGCAAAATCAGCTATGGGAGAGAAGACCTGGGGGAGAGGAAGCAAGCAGTCCATGGGCGTGGTCTGTAGGCTCCTGGCAGGTTATTGATCGCATGCGCCGTTAGCTGGCGGCAGCCGCCCTCCACTCCGTTGACCAACGCGTCTGCAGCAACTCCTTATCTATGCTAGCAATGTTACTTCAATGCTATAAAATCTTATTGACCCGTGAAAAGTAATAGTAATATTTAATTTATAAACTTAAAATTCATTAGGTAAAGGTGATTAAATACGGTTATTAAAATTGGTTTCTTCATGTTCTTCAGTAATTAATACCTTAAACTTGGCACTTTATAGCAGTTGTGGGGTGCTAGGTTGCACATTACAGTGGATTCTCAATCCATCGTTTCTCAGGGGACTGACAAAAAATTTCAATACGTGTGGACTTTCAATGAATGTGGTCCATGTATGCGGGATTTCAATCCATCCGAGTACAATACATAGAGTTTCAACTGGAAATTTGGCGACAAGAGCTTTTGTATGTGTTCTTCCAGGATATCAGTTTATTCAGAGGATGTGTATCTACTGAGATAAATAAATATTTCAGTAAAAAATCCTTCAATTTTCTCACAAGAAGTCACTGACAATTGACTTTGCACTCTGTTGCGATGCGATATTTAAAAATTGATGACAACAAGGAGAGGGCAAGTACACGTGTGTGGAGTATCATTTTATTCGGAAGACATCTAATACTGAATGAAATTAATATTCCATGCAAAAATTACATTGATTTTATGCCAGAGACGGTTGAACATGGACTTACAAGGCTTGGTAAAANAGAGACGGTTGAACATGGACTTACAAGGCTTGGTAAAACCTTGCACCGCTTGATGTTTTTAACTCTCCCCATACCACGCAATCAAAGTTAGGAAAAAAATTTTTTTTACAAATTTTTATATTATGTATTTCAAAAATCAAAAATTTTAAAAATTGAATTGCCAAATTTTTGACATTTGTGAATTTTTTGTCAAATTTCTTCATGATGCCCCTTGGCCACACAGCCATATCTTAAAGCTGAAAGATGCTCACTGTAGTAAATAAAATTATGCTGTATGGCATCACCAGTCTGGAAAGGGCATTTTGGGAGAAGGGGGTGTAAATATATAGCTCTCAGATATAATTTTTTTTGGGAAGACGTTTACCAATTAAAGCAAATTTATATTTAATTGAAAATTCATATCATGACTTTGTGTACTGGAGCTGCATACTGTAAACCCTCCAACATTTNCAAATTTATATTTAATTGAAAATTCATATCATGACTTTGTGTACTGGAGCTGCATACTGTAAACCCTCCAACATTTGTGTATATTTGAAGCATTCAGTATGTGAACACCCATCTACAACTCCTGTCTTTACCCGTGACCTATTTCATAAAACTACAAGTCTACAAGTTACAAGAGAATATTTTACAAGTATGAAGGAAAGTTGTTTCAGAAAGAAAACTTCTAGACTTGTAAATGTTGGGGCACTTGTAAGAACAGATTTACAAGTCAGCTGGTTTTTGTTTTGAAGTGGTGAAGTATTCCATATTTGTTATTATACGTTAGGCATTCATAAAATGAGCTCAAGGCAATCACAGTTGCATGGCAAACTGTCGGTTTTGCAAAAAATTAAAGAAAATAAAGATACACTGTCTGGAGCGTTTTCAGATATATTAACCAAAGGGTATGGAATGAAGTTGCAAATTTCGCTAAATCTCAGGGTATCTTGCCACAACACAAGAACTGGAGATATTTCAGGGACGTGCTGTGGCAGAATTGGAAGAAGGGCACATTGGTAAGTAACATATAGTAAACTTTTAATAACAAACAATTCTTAGTACTGACAATATTGAGGTTATGTTCGGAATTGTAGGTGACAAATGCATTTACAAGTAAAAATAATATATTCAACAAATGTCAGTATTTAAATGTGTATTTATGAATANGTAGGTGACAAATGCATTTACAAGTAAAAATAATATATTCAACAAATGTCAGTATTTAAATGTGTATTTATGAATAGTCTTATGTAATTTTCTAGATGAAGCCTTGACAACAGGCGGAAAATAGGAAGTGTGGGAGGAACTAGCTTCAAGTTTAATGATGTTGACAGTGTCATTATTGACATAGTTGGAAAAGAGTCGCCTGTGGTTACTTCATTAGGAGTACCAGAAACTGTGGCTGCTACAGGTACTCAAGAAAATGGGGATATAATCATGCCAGTAGGAAAAGAGTCGCCTGTGGTTACTTCATTAGGAGTACCAGAAACTGTGGTTGCTACAGGTACTCAAGAAAATGGGGATATAATCATGCCAGTATTAACATACACTGAGGAGGAGGCAAATGTCAATAAGTTTCCTTCAAATGACATGCCAAGTACAAGTAAAGGTAGGCTTCAATAAAATTTGTTTTGAAATACAATATTTCATGACTAATATATTTGAATTAATGAAGTACCACACTCTAGACAAATGTAATAATTAAACATCTTGGGCGCATAGTATATTATCCAAGTTTTTGTAAAAAAAAAATTTTCACAGACTTTTTATCGATTAGAATTGCTCACAATGCAGTAAATTAAACTCTTACAACCAATTGTTGTCTTCTGCATAATGCTATCTATTAGATTTCTTACAAAGTGTTACGATTTTATAGAGTTCAAGATGAGACGAAAGAAGTATTCAAAACCTCAAGTTCCAGCTGTCGATGAAGACTTTCCTTGTTGCAAAACAAAAGTTACAAATTAAACATTTGACATTACAAAATCATAAAACTAAACTTGAAATTTGAAGTTGTAACAGGAACTTAGCATTCCAAAATCACAACTTACTGCTGATATCTGTGACGGTGACAAACTAATTACATCGTACACTATAGCTGATTCAGATGCTATTGAAGTTCAAAATGAAGCAGTCATACTTAACACCGTTTAACCTACGCTAATGGAATGTATCTTGCATCCAGTTTCTGATTTACTTTTGAATACTCATTTCCTTAAATTTAGTTACATTTAAATCTTAAAATTTTTATTGTAATAAATATTTCCCAAACATCGTTTACGTGTTATTTATTTATTTAATTTGTCAAGCTGTATTACACAATCCCAAGACATGAGTTGATCACACATAATTTGTTTCANGTTATTTATTTATTTAATTTGTCAAGCTGTATTACACAATCCCAAGACATGAGTTGATCACACATAATTTGTTTCAATTTTTTCTTGATAAGTTTTATATTGGCAGTATACCTAAGAGTGTAAGGTAATTTATTATAAAGATTGCAGCCATGAAAAGTAGAGGCTTATACACTACCTATCTAAAATAATTAATTGGCTGTTGCTGTTTTGCAAGTGCTGCTGGTAAAATTGGATCATCTTCCTCAAAAGCTGGACCTTCAATATTTCCTTCTTCGTTTTCAGCATCGGGATGGCAAACATCTGCATGCGAGTATCTTGAAAAGTTGCACGATGCAACACAACACATAAAGATATTGGACTATAAATGTAGGTTGTACTCTCAGATAATTTAAGTAGGGATATTTTTCTTTTAGGATTCCCAGAGAATGTTCTACTATCCTCTTCGTGCGTTGATGAACCCGACTGAAACTATTAACTGCAGGGGTTGGCAGTTGGTTGCGTGCTGGTACAATTAACCATTCTTTCAGAGGATAGCCAGAGTCGCCAAGAAGTACTGTATTCCGACAAGGTCGTCAGCCTATGTCAAATCTGTGGCAGAGAGTACTATATATATCATACACACCCCCTGGCTAGTTTGCACTGACATAGTAAAATTGATCGGTACGACTGCATACAACCATACAGTTAATGGAGAGGTTTCCATTGCGATCAACATAATGTTCTTCATGCACATAAGGTGCGGTGCATCCATGGGTATCAATGTTCCGTTTACACAGCCACACACTTGAGGCATCCCAAATATTACATGGAACTGCTGAACTACCTCGTTGATGTTGTCGGGCCATTTAACTACATTTGGAACGAGGATGATATTGACTGCATTTACAAATATTTTCAAGCATCGATGTACAGTAGCTTTTGAAATACCATGCAGATTAACAACACAATGAAACTGGCCTCCGTTTCCCAACCAGTGCAGTAAAACTAGCATTTGTTTCTTTGGAGATAAATCTTTGTATCGAAGAGTGGGGTGCTCCAAATGATGACCTATTTCCAGCAATAGTGTTTCCAGCTTAACAGAACACATGCGGAAACATTCATTAAATTCAAATAATGAAACAAACCCCATATTCACTCTNGTGTTTCCAGCTTAACAGAACACATGCGGAAACATTCATTAAATTCAAATAATGAAACAAACCCCATATTCACTCTTTGTCTGAAATTATGTGCTCGCCTCATAAACCCAAACTTTTGTTCCTCCATATCTTCATCTGAATCAGTGAATCACTGAATCAGTGAGGTCCATTGTTTTCACACACGTACACTTTGATATCTGTTAACAAAAAAAAAACAATCTTCATTATTTTCTAACTCATAAAATATTTTTAAACCGTNCGTACACTTTGATATCTGTTAACAAAAAAAAAACAATCTTCATTATTTTCTAACTCATAAAATATTTTTAAACCGTACTGGTAGAGTAGTTTACGTAGGTATTAATACTAGTAGGAACTACGCTACAAGTCCTTGTAACTTGTAAGATTCTACTTGTAGCTACAAGTCTTGTACTTGTAGGTTTATGAAACAGCATTCTGTTCTTTACTTACAACTTACAGGTAAATTCACTTGTAACTTGTACTTTTATGAAATAGCCCACCGATCATCTTAACACTGCTTCATGTGTTGGGCCCTCACCCAGTTGCACCTCACATGTTTACTACTGGCTTGAATAATCATGTGTGCTACCAATGAGCATATCTTAAGGAAACTCCAGACGTACAAGTAGTTGTCATTTAAAAACTATCAAATATTTTTAACAGTGTTTGCGTAAGAATATCATTTAAGAAATTTTTCACGCCCAAAGATAGTTTCAGTTTCCTATTTTCATTCATAATTAGTATTTTTCAAACATGAAAATGGGTAATATAAGTATTTCACAATAATTTTCAAGTATGTAACTTCCAGTACAGGCTATTTAACGTACCACAGGGACACGCACCACACTTTTATTTTAATTAATACACCACCATAAAATTATAGGACCAACATTAACGTTTTACGAGACAAATAGATGAGAGAAAGACTGCATACCATTTCAGTGCCTTGCATGCAAAGGCGATCAGACACTCAATGTGCATACCAGCTTACCCTTAGCATACTCACGCTTCTAAGCCTCGGACATGCAAGATACCTCCAGCCAGACAGCACACTTAAGGAGTACACAGTGGCCTGAGTGCCTGTAACAATTCCAAGAGGATTTGCTGGCATTTGGGAAGGATAACGTTCAATTATGAATGATGATCTATGGTGAATGACCCTCTCCTCCTCAAGAGTTTGACCATGGCCACGATCACGACCCTCACGTCTTCATTGTCTCGTGCCAGACAGAGCTCTCACTAGCTGGTTGGCACCCACTTTTACCCGGTACCTTTCCTTCATCCTCAAAAATATCCTGCTCTTGCCCCCTGCCACAACCCAAATTAATTGACAAAATTAAATATACTATCCACTTTCTGTACACTGCCTGCATCTTGCATCAATATGTACTGCAGTGTACATATATAGTTCATTCATGGTCACTTTTAACTTTTCTGAAGCCTTGCTAAAGTTCTACTTCCAGGATATTCCTCCACTTCATGCAAACATAGCTTAACTAAATCTAGAAAACTAGGGACACCAAAGGGACAATGCACCACATTTGTGCATACTCAGTTTAATAATATTTTGCATGAGAACTATTGCTTTCTATAAGGCTGTTCAAAATAAAATGAGCACTTNTGCATACTCAGTTTAATAATATTTTGCATGAGAACTATTGCTTTCTATAAGGCTGTTCAAAATAAAATGAGCACTTTTGAAAGCTCTGCTTATGATCTACTTGTATGCACGTTGTATATTCTTCCGCTTGTAAAATTAACATTACCATGGGCCTCATCACTTTATTCATGCATCAGTCAAGTAAAACTGTACAATTATTAGAAAAGTAAATATTTTACGAATCTGCTTATTTTCACACTTTGATGCATTAAAAAAACAGAAAGCCAAATAAATAATTTAAATTATAACAAATGGTTACCTAACACTTTTTATTCAACGTTAAGATAACTACTTTCCAACCATTGTTACCAACTTTACTGGGCCCATGTCACTCAGTGCTCTCGTTAAAGTATATGAAGGTTAGGGGCAGTGACTTTTTCCTAAGGTTGATTTCATGAACAGCTATTTGGTATTACCAACATACCTATTTCATTTTGATATGTATTAATAAATTGTTAATATAAACTTAATGTGCTACATTTCTATACAAAATCCTTTCACATCCTACCATTGTGACGTCACGTATGTTAAGTGTTTAAATCTTGTCCAAAGGACATCTAAGACAATTGTTATATATTGTTGTTTGTTATATTTTTACACTGTGTTTTAATTGTAACTTCATTCATGATATATCTTTTTATATGTACAAACATAATATTTCTGTTCAATTAATATTCCAATTTTATTAGTTTAAACAAAATAAAATTTTTGTAAAGCCACGTTTTACGTAGGGAATACAGAACCTCAAGAGAGGCTGATGGGTCGCGTAACCACACATTCATATGCGTTGCCCCAGTTACTAAGAAGAAGCATACTTTGCACACCACAGCGGAAATCGAAGTTCAAGGGCCGCACCACTGTATACACTTAGCACAACACATGAGCCATCCCACCACGTAAATTTTTCCTTCCGNCACTGTATACACTTAGCACAACACATGAGCCATCCCACCACGTAAATTTTTCCTTCCGATTAATCATTCTACTATAGCGAAGAGAACTTCACTCTAACCATTTTCCCACTGCCAGAAGATACTGTCCAATTCATAATCCAAATGAAACATACTTATTACCACCATCCACCATGCGAAATGAGGACATCCCGCTTTTTAACAAAGGGGATAATATTATGTTCTTGCAATCAGGCCTTGCCAGCCTGATGGCATTCTCAAACATATTATCGGNTGCATACTCAGTTTAATAATATTTTGCATGAGAACTATTGCTTTCTATAAGGCTGTTCAAAATAAAATGAGCACTTATGAAAGCTCTGCTTATGATCTACTTGTATGCACGTTGTATATTCTTCCGCTTGTAAAATTAACATTACCATGGGCCTCATCACTTTATTCATGCGTCAGTCAAGTAAAACTGTACAATTATTAGAAAAGTAAATATTTTACGAATCTGCTTATTTTCACACTTTGATGCATTAAAAAAACAGAAAGCCAAATAAATAATTTAAATTATAACAAATGGTTACCTAACACTTTTTATTCAACGTTAAGATAACTACTTTCCAACCATTGTTACCAACTTTACTGGGCCCATGTCACTCAGTGCTCTCGTTAAAGTATATGAAGGTTAGGGGCAGTGACTTTTTCCTAAGGTTGATTTCAAAAGTGGTCACTTTATCATGAACAGCTATTTGGTATTACCAACATACCTATTTCATTTTTATATGTATTAATAAATTGTTAATATAAACTTAATGTGCTACGTTTCTATACAAAATCCTTCCACATCCTACCATTGTGACGTCACGTATGTTAAGTGTTTAAATCTTGTCCAAAGGACATCTAAGACTATTGTTATATATTGTTGTTTGTTATACTTTTACACTGTGTTTTAATTGTAACTTCATTCATGATATATCTTTTTATATGTACAAACATAATATTTCTGTTCAATTAATATATTCCAATTTTATTAGTTTAAACAAAATAAAAATTTTGTAAAGCCACATTTTACGTAGGGAATACAGAACCTCAAGAGAGGCTGATGGGTCGCGTAACCACACATTCCTATGCGTTGCCCCAGTTACTAAGAAGAAGCATACTTTGCACACCACAGCGGAAATCGAAGTTCAAGGGCCACACCACTGTATACACTTAGCACAACACATGAGCCATCCCACCACGTAAATTTTTCCTTACGATTAATCATTCTACTATAGCGAAGAGAACTTCACTCTAACCATTTTCCCACTGCCAGAAGATACTGTCCAATTCATAATCCAAATGAAACATACTTATTACCACCATCCACCATGCGAAATGAGGACATCCCGCTTGTTAACAAAGGGGATAATATTATGTTCTTGCAATCAGGCCTTGCCAGCCTGATGGCATTCTCAAACATATTATCGGTCATTGGAACACGAGCTGTAAGCGGTTAAACCACAACACAAGGAATCCCCTCCAATGGTTGGAAGGCGTGGCCATTTTTAAGTCAACACGCGCCCGATATTAAGGCAGGAAGTGCAGTTGGACGAGATCTTTTGTTGCCTAGGCACTGCACCATGAAGATGTCAGGAGATGGGGTGTACCGACCGCTGCAATACGTTTATGGACATCAGCTTTCAGAGCCATGATTAAGATGAAGACGTTCCAGCTTCAATATCTAATAATGTGCCGTGGCTTATTAATACTTGGGGGTAATAATTATAACAATATTATAACCTTTTAAGATAGCTTCAAGCTTGCCTGACTTAACTAATACGTATTGTAACGTGTTGTAACTGTTGTTTTGGTAATACAAAGATAGGCAAACATACCTAATTCATTCTATATCTGATCACGCATCCTCTAAATAATTTAATGTGTAATTTTAAAAACAAACCATTACAACAATAGCAGAATTGTATCCTTTACAAGTGTGTGAACAAAGCTGGTGGGTAAAATATTAAAGCTGTATTAATGCATGATACCAATGTTGATTGTACTTATTATTAAAAATGCAGACATAATGTTTAATTGTAAGGGTCAAAAAAATACTTACAAAATTTTTTTTTTTNTGTACTTATTATTAAAAATGCAGACATAATGTTTAATTGTAAGGGTCAAAAAAATACTTACAAAATTTTTTTTTTTAGGAAAATTTATACTATTATACCTGTATTTAAAGTAATGGTTTTTGCTAAATGGTTTCTTGGTTTNTTTTTTTTTTTAGGAAAATTTATACTATTATACCTGTATTTAAAGTAATGGTTTTTGCTAAATGGTTTCTTGGTTTCTCAAATCTCTTTTAATATTTTTTAAAAATGTACTGTATAGTGACAGTATTTACAGTATACAGAAAATTATACAGTTTAGTGTTACAATCAAATAACCTTACAAAATTTGTGGTTTTCCTCTCACTTTCTAAGTTGTTGACATTACGCCTATGTTTACCTGGGCCATTCTTTGTTGCAGAGAACTCCAAGGACAAGGCAGGACCATCAGCTGGGGTCAGAGTGATCGTGTGGTCTTGGCAGGCATTGTCCAGTCGGAGTGTGTAATTCATCTGACCAGGGGGCGGGTGCTCGCACGTCGGGGCAGTGTCCCCTGGAGGCAGTTGCTGCCAGCACAGCTTTACCGTCCCCGGCTGCTCCCATTGGACAGTCACTGAGTTTGCTGTGTAGTTGGTCACTGCAAGGCCGGCATCTGTCCACAGCGAAAAACATGCATAGTTGGTTCAGTGATAGTTAAACACTTTTCAAGGTTTAAGACCTTGATTAGGTTCTTTCAGCCCATTAAAATATAGAATTACTCTCCATACATTTCTGTAGGAGTTACTTTAGTAAGCTATGCCAGTCTGCGTTTACGAAACATTCTTGTCAGTACTACACATTTGCAATGATAAAAGTATTGCTATGTAGCACCAGCCAGGTGCTCCCGACGAAGCTTACAGAAAAACTCTACCAGCACATACTTCAACACAAGATTTCCAAAACTGTCTCCAACAAGCCAGGCAAAATACAAAAAGGAACAAAACATTAAAGTGTTTTATAATATCTTTCTATAAACCATGTTGATAAGAAGTGTACAAAAAAAATTTAAAAACTCGGTCAAATTTTTTCTTGCTTACATTTTGGGGTAAATGTTTTCAAATTTTTTGTTTTNCAAAAAAAATTTAAAAACTCGGTCAAATTTTTTCTTGCTTACATTTTGGGGTAAATGTTTTCAAATTTTTTGTTTTCGCTTAGCACTTCTTTAAAGTATGAAAATAAATATTATTAAAATCTGACGTGTAATTTCCTTGATCAGTAAGGTGTAAGAGTTAAGTCAATTCAGTGCATTCCTTTGAAAAATTTTACAAAAGTATAAATATTCCAAAAAAATTAATTTTTAAAAAGTGTATTGTCTCAATAACTGCCCTCTTCAACCAGGCACACCTGGAAAAATGCCCCATTTGCTCCTTATGATAAAACGGTGCTGAGTACCGGTAACTTATGTTTAGACAGGTCATTTTCTGTCTCCATTTCTATCCAGTCCCAAATTTATTTCCAAAAACGTATTTTAGAAAATAATAATCTCATACTTGTAAATTGAAGTCAGAAACAAGACCATTGTGTTGCAGTGAAAGTTGTAGATCTTAAGCATATACTAAAATTTATTTTACTGCTCGTCAGAAAATTTGGCATTATCAATTATTAAAGTCATTACAAAGGCAATTGTGGTAGTTACGATTGTCATAATTCATGGACAGAAAATCCTTATATAAATATTTATAACTAGCACGCAGTGAAGTAGTTACAAAATATTGTCAGAGTACTGTAAGAAAAATTGCCTGTGAAACTGACAATTCAAATGTCAGATATGAAATAAAACTGAAGCAGAAGTGTTTATAAAAAATGTTTTAATATATAGTTTTAAGCGGTTATTAATTGAAATACTAAACATTACAAAAAAAATGAGAAATCATGTATTTTCTATGTTTTGCTTACGTATTTTTTCCGCAGTTGTGTTATTGAAATTTTGACATCACTTTATTAGATGTGTCTGTTAGAAGGTTGGAAAGGGTTACAATAAGATGGAAAGGTGTCGTTACATCATAACGTTGAGGAGGGATATACACTTCTGTGAACTGAATTTTTAAAGACTTCATTTTAAAGAAACCAAAGATTTTGGTTTCCCAACAGTACAGTAAAGCTACAATGCCACTGGTAATGTATATGCATCAATCCAGTTTGTGGTATTAAGAACTTCACTGTACAGTAAACCATAGGTATTTCCATAATGTAGTTAAAACATCATCTCCCACTCCTCTAGGTTCAGTACATGTGCTTTAGTAAATTTAGACTGGAGAAAATGTTTAGGAATGGACAGCTTTGAAAATAAAAATTTCCTAGAGGTGCAAAACAATGTACAAATATGATCATTATCTTATATCAAATTCATGACATCCTAGATACTGTATTTCAACACCAAATTTCTTAAGAGTATTGATGAAATATACTGGTTAGGTCTCAATTTTTTTCCAAAAACACTAGTGAAAAGTAACTATTTAAATACTTCTGTCTCTCTATTCTTTTTATTTGTTTAAATAATGTTATTTTACCTGTAAGCTCTCCTTGAATCAAATGGAGGTTAAGTAAATACGGTTATTTTAATAATGAGCTATTTAAAAAGAAATCCATTTATCACTAAAATAAACATGTTTTAAAGTGTCAGTGTAGGATCCGTAGTCCTTTGGTGCTTATAAAAGCATTCATGTTGCATAACAAGTTACTAAGGGAGCTGATACCACAAAAAAAAAAACATTCTAAGTTTTAAAACATGTAGCAAAATAAAAATAATGAAACAAAAAATTTTTTTACAACCTGAAAATTTTATGGACAACAAGAAAACATGTGGAGTCAAATCCTGAATTTGCAAGGCCTCATCAGATACTGGTGGACATCAATAGCAAGGAAGAAGATGCACCAGTGTGAACCTCAAGGATTTCTGAGAAATACCAGTCTCCCTGTTTTTGTGTTCCTGAGTTCCAGAAGGAACTAAGTCATTCCCAAGTTGTGGGAATGTATATCAAAATGAACTCCATACCCAGAGCACCCTGAATAAGAAATATTTGGTCTAATTTTGAGTCAGCTGGTACATTTTCCGAAACAAACTTTTGAAAAACATTTACCAAGTACAAAATTTTGCTATGAACATCCACATAGATTTATTGCTTATTTCAAAATAAATTTTATTTTCTTTGGTAACCTCACTTAATAACCTTACGTGAGTATAAATATTATTGCTTATTTCAACATAAATTTTATTTTCTTTGGTAATCTCACTTAATAACCTTACGTGGGTATAAATGGGTGAAGTAATACATTTAAGTATTAAGACTTATATGTATAATGTATTCACGGTAACTTCAAGATTTTCTGAAACCCTGCTAAATATCTACTTTCAGGGAGCCGATTATGTATCCTTCCGCAGTATGTAAACAAAACATTGCCATGTGACACCTGTCAAACGTTTTGTAAACAGTGCCATGTGGGAACTGTCAAATATTTTGTAAACAAACAGTGCCTTGTGGGAACTGTCAAATATTTTATTAACAGTGTCCATGTGGGAACTACCAAAATTTATTTTTGAAGAGAAACAATGCCATGTAATCTCAACTGTCATATACTTTAATAAAATTCTCTAAATGTCTAAAAAATGCTAATCAATTTAGCGAAATGTTGTAATACATACAAAAAGGTAGATTGAAGTATATATTGGAACTGTTAATTATATAATTTAATTAAAGTTTACTTATTGTATTAAGATTTATTTACATATTTGCTGTAAGGAAAAAGTTAAATTTGACATAATAAACTTTTGGAAGTAGCACTCAGGTTAAAGATTTCACTGTGATAAATGGTACCGTATTTTATTTGCATATAAGTAGCACATTTTATTTTTAAAAAAATTTATTGAAAACTTGGGGTGCGACTTATAAGTGAGAAAAATTCCTCCAGCCCCNCAAAGAAAATTTAAAAACTCGGTCAAATTTTTTCTTGCTTACATTTTGGGGTAAATGTTTTCAAATTTTTTGTTTTTGCTTAGCACTTCTTTAAAGTATGAAAATAAATATTATTAAAATCTGATGTGTAATTTCCTTGATCAGTAAGGTGTAAGAGTTAAGTCAATTCAGTGCATTCCTTTGAGAAATTTTACAAAAGTATAAATATTCCAAAAAAATTAATTTTTAAAAAGTGTATTGTCTCAATAACTGCCCTCTTCAACCAGGCACACCTGGAAAAATGCCCCATTTGCTCCTTATGATAAAACGGTGCTGAGTACCGGTAACTTATGTTTAGACAGGTCATCTTCTGTCTCCATTTCTATCCAGTCCCAAATTTATTTCCAAAAACGTATTTTAGAAAATAATAATCTCATACTTGTAAATTGAAGTCGGAAACAAGACCATTGTGTTGCAGTAAAAGTTGTAGATCTTAAGCATATACTAAAATTTATTTTACTGCTCGTCAGAAAATTTGGCATTATCAATTATTAAAGTCATTACAAAGGCAATTGTGGTAGTTACGATTGTCATAATTCATGGACAGAAAATCCTTATATAAATATTTATAACTAGCACGAAGTGAAGTAGTTACAAAATATTGTCAGAGTACTGTAAGAAAAATTGCCTGTGAAACTGACAATTCAAATGTCAGATATAAAATAAAACTAAAGCAGAAGTGTTTAAAAAAAATGTTTTAATATATAGTTTTAAGCGGTTATTAATTTAAATACTAAACATTACAAAAAAAATGAGAAATCATGTATTTTCTATGTTTTGCTTACGTATTTTTTCCGCAGTTGTGTTATTGAAATTTTGACATCACTTTATTAGATGTGTCTGTTAGAAGGTTGGAAAGGGTTACGTTACAATAAGATGGAAAGGTGTTGTTACATCATAACGTTGAGGAGGGATATACACTTCTGTGAACTGAATTTTTAAAGACTTCATTTTAAAGAAACCAAAGATTTTGGTTTCCCAACAGTACAGTAAAGCTACAATGCCACTGGTAATGTATATGCATCAATCCAGTTTGTGGTATTAAGAACTTCACTGTACAGTATACCATAGGTATTTCCATAATGTAGTTAAAACATCATCTCCCACTCCTCTAGGTTCAGTACATGTGCTTTAGTAAATTTAGACTGGAGAAAATGTTTAGGAATGGACAGCTTTGAAAAAAAAATTTCCTAGAGGTGTAAAACAATGTACAAATATGATCATTGTCTTATATCAAATTCATGACATCCTATATACTGTATTTCAACACCAAATTTCTTAAGAGTATTGATGAATACACTGGTTAAGTCCTCGATTTTTCCAACAACACCAGTGAAAAGTAACTATTTAAATACTTCTGTCTCTCTATTCTTTTTATTTGTTTAAATAATGTTATTTTACCTGTAAGCTCTCCTTGAATCAAATGGAGGTTAAGTAAATACGGTTATTTTAATAATGAGCTATTTAAAAAGAAATCCATTTATCACTAAAAATAAACATATTTTAAAGTGTCAGTGTAGGATCCGTAGTCCTTTGGTGCTTATAAAAGCATTCATGTTGCATAACAAGTTACTAAGGGAGCTGATACCACAAAAAAAAAACATTCTACGTTTTAAAACATGTAGCAAAATAATGAAACAAAAAAATTTTTTTACAACCTGAAAATTTTATGGACAACAAGAAAACATGTGGAGTCAAATCCTGAGTTTGCAAGGCCTCATCAGATACTGGTGGACATCAATGGCAAGGAAGAAGATGCACCAGTGTGAACCTCAAGGATTTCTGAGAAATACCAGTCTCCCTGTTTTTGTGTTCCTGAGTTCCAGAAGGAACTAAGTCATTCCCTAGTTGTGGGAATGTATATCAAAATGAACTCCATACCCAGAGCTGGTACATTTTCCGAAACAAACTTTTGAAAAACATTTACCAAGTACAAAATTTTGCTATGAACATCCACATAGATTTATTGCTTATTTCAACATAAATTTTATTTTCTTTGGTAATCTCACTTAATAACCTTACGTGAGTATAAATATTATTGCTTATTTCAACATAAATTTTATTTTCTTTGGTTATCTCACTTAATAACCTTACCTGGGTATAAATGGGTGAAGTAATACATTTGTTTCAAGTTAATTGATTTGAGTATTAAGACATATGTAGATATTATCCTAGTAGATACAGCCTGTCATTCATAAAATGTTAACTAACATTATTTTTATTTAATTATTGGACACAATTAAGAAATTTCTTTTTCACCTCAGAACCCAAATCATTCAAATTATTATTTCTCATTTGCAATAACAAAGTTCCTAACACTAGTAATCACAAAAATAATTGTAACACACTCCTATACTATTCACCCACGGACACAGTGGTAGCCTAGTTTCATCAGATAGAAGAATTTATCATGGTGTCTATTAGTACCACACATATTTTACGAAACACACTAGGACATAAAATGTGTAGTCCGTATAGTCTATTTCATCTACACCAGGCTCCTCTCAGACAACTTTTGAGTGTCTTTTGACCCAATTTTGCTGCATCTTTATAAATACAAATTTTCAGTGGCAGATTTTCTTTGTTGTAAGAACACAAGTGAACTTAATAATTTTTTTTTTTAATTAGGATGCATTTTGATGGCATTGCCTGCAATCTGTACACATGTATAGCTCAATGTTATTAACAAATGTAGCTGTATCTTTTATAATCCTTTTATTTATTGATAGTCAATTCATGCAAAAATAATTCTGAATATTTAAATAATTTCATTATGAAAGCCACATTAATTCCTAATAGTATTTTCTATTAAAACAAAAAAAAAAAAAAAAATGTTATTATTATATTAGACTAGCGAATCGGCCCGGCTTCGCATGGGCACAATTGAGTTTTACAGTGATACACAAATAAATTAATTAATTGGGAAAAGACAATTCATTTATGTGAAAACAGAATTATAAAATTATACTATGTTGGCTTAGGTTTTTAACTGATTACGGCACCCCAAAAGGAAGGAAATATTTTTTACCCGATAACCAAGAAGTAGGGCATTGTTTTTTGAGTGTATCTGTGCAACTGTCGCATAATTACCACATTTCCGCTTTCTATGTATGAAAATCAAAACGTGAGTTTCATCAAGTTGTAGCTTCAGAAATAAGTGTACCTAGGTACTACTTTTTGCGCTTGGCTGAGGGATCTTAATCGATCACCAAAGTTAAGCAATGTTCACAGCGGCACACATTTGGAAGGGTGACCGTTCAGTGGCATAACGTCTGAGCACTTCCAGGCTTCGGAGGGCACGTTACATATTCAGTGCCGGTTGTTATCGATTGATAGCAGTCGTTAAGCCAATTCAGAGGTCCTTGGGCAACCTGATAAACTCTGACACCAGAGGAAAAAAATATTTCCGTCACGTTCCCAGCCGTTGCAGAGTTATGTTTTGTTGTTGTTCCACAGGAACCGTACAATTCTCCGGAATAAAAGGTATCCTATGTCCTATTCCAGGACCTAAAGTACCTACATACCAAGTTTCATCAAAATGTGTTCAACCGTTATGAAGTTGAGTTCGGTCACGTTCCCAGCCCTTGCAGAATTATGTATTGTTGTTATTCCACAGGACCCATATAAAAAGTATCCTATGTCCTATTCTAGGATCTAAAGTACCTACATACCAAGTTTCATAAAAATCCGTTCAGCCATTATGGAGCTGAGTTTGGTCACGTTCCCAGCCGTTGCAGAATTACGTTTTGTCGTTATTCCACAGGACCCATACAATTTACAGGGATAAAAAGTATTGTATGTCCTATTCCAGGACCTAAAGTACCTACATACCAAATTTCATCAAAATTCATTCAGCCGTTATGGAACTGAGTGGTAACAAACATACACACACACACACACACACACAGACTTTCGCATTTATAATATTAGTAGGATGTAGGTTATCTCATTTTCAAATACACTTAATTCTGTTTTACTGCAACAAAACTCTTCCACCTCTACATACAAAAAGGCCATAGTAATGTAGTGGTTAGACTACTCGCCTCCAACATAGGCAAACAGGGCTCAATTCTTGGTGGGGATGCTCCCGGATTTTTGCATGTGGGAATTGTGCTGGACGATACTGGTCAGCAGGTTTTCCCAGGAATCTGCCATTTTTCTTATCCTTGCATTCTAGCGCTGCTCCATGTTCACCTCACTTCATCCTCATCAACTCTCAAGACCTCGACGTTAAGAGCCGCCCAAATTGCCTCACTCCACTTAGGTGCTACTCGTGGTGTAGCACCTAGTGTACACCGGTTAAAATAAATAATTATTTATGATTGGTCAGACATTATATCCAGTCTAAACAATTAACTTGTGTAGTTCTTTTTACCTGAATGTAGCCTGTATACTTGAAGGAAATGAACATGTTTACATTCCTAACATTAGTACATTTTCTTCATTGGAACACAATAAAGAGATTAGATTCATGACCATGTAAAATTTTATAAACGGTGAAAGAATACAAAAAAAGTAGATCATCCACCGGGCTTTCATAATGCTCAACTAATGGTGAACATCCTGTATTGGAAAGATATAATGAATGCATATTGCACTGCAGTCCCATTTGTGGTCTAGTCTCGTGATTCTCAAACTTTACTCTGCCATGCACCACCAGGTGTAGACTGTCAACCTTACAGGGACCACTTCATCGGCACCGCTTCCATTGAAGTAGCACAGAGTAGGAATAATTATTTAACTTGTAAAGTTGCAGTCGCCAAAATTAAAGACCGGAACTCACAGCTCGGTTTACTCACTTGGAAGAAGCATGAGACTTAAATAAAGGTGTCATAAAAAGAGAAAAGAAAAAAGAGTGTTGGATTTATTCAAGTTAATGCAGTTCACATTCTTTAAAAAGCAGAGACATTAACAGATTGTGATAATAATTCACATTGCTAAAACTTGCAATACAAGAAAATTAAGAAGACACGAGGTAACTTTCCTTCCTGGCACCCTGATGACCTCCCACACCGGCAGAAGTAATTTTGTAGGAAATGTTTGACTGAAAAACAAGGACGAAAGAACGAAGGTAGCAGGTGTTTGCCGGTGTGGGCGAAATCTGTCACACTGTTTCTTCGCTGTTTCTTGGTCGTAATCTGTTAGGTGGTGGCGAGCGCTCAGACTTATATCGCCACCCCATGCTAACCCCACCTCTCACATCACTGCGCCAAAAACCAAATTAAATAAGGTCACTGCANATTTAACTTGTAAAGTTGCAGTCGCCAAAATTAAAGACCGGAACTCACAGCTCGGTTTACTCACTTGGAAGAAGCACGAGACTTAAATAAAGGTGTCATAAAAAAAGAAAAGAAAAAAGAGTGTTGGATTTATTGAAGTTAATGCAGTTCACATTCTTTAAAAAGCAGAGACATTAACAGATTGTGAAATTAAGAAGACATGAGGTAACTTTCCCTCCTGGCACCCTGATGACCTCCCACACTGGCAGAAGTAATTTTGTAGGAAATGTTTGACTGAAAAACAAAGACGAAAGAAAGAAGGTAGCAGGTGCTTGCCGGTGTGGGCGAAATCTGTCACACTGTTTTTTGGTCGTAATCTATTAGGTGGGGGCGAGCGCTCAGGCTTATATCGCCACCCCATGCTAACCCCACCTCTCACATCACTGCGCCAAAAACCAAATTAAATAAGGTCACTGCATGGTACAAAGTCCCTTCGGACACTGGTGCGAACTCCATCGCCACCACTTTTCCACCCGAGCCAAACTGCGCCAAAATTAAACCACTGAATTTCCAGAACATCTTGAAAGTAAAGAACATCTACGAACATAGAAACAGTCTTATTATTAATCGCTGATTCAACCTCAGCTACGACTTTAGAAAAAGCAAACTCATGACAAACACACATACTAACATGGCCAAAATGTCTGAAATACTGAAAAACAATTATATTCCCTCACAAAACAAAAGAAAATTAACAAATGTTCCTATTAAATCAGTATTAACTGCATCATTATTAACTATTCATTAAAATATACATTACCACCATAAAAACTCAATGATAAAAAATTTAATTTGTAAAAAGTAAACAACAGGAAAACTAAAAAATTGCTTTCACAATTTATTTTGAGAATCACATAGGACTAAGCTATGAATCACCAGTGGACTGCAAATCACAGTCTGAGAACCACTGGTCTAGAGCAAGGCAATTTAATTGGTTACATTTATTGTAAAATACCAACATGCTTTAAGTGTACCCCATGCTATAAATATCATGAGTCACCAAGGCTACATAGAGTATGTCCGAACTACTTTTTCTTGTTTACTTAAAAAATAGGCGTAAAAGAATTTACCAATGGGTGTACTAATTTACTAAATAGAATACAAAAATCACCATTTCACTGTAACATTAATTCAACATACAAAATTAAATGGTAAATCACAATTTATTTACTCTGGAATAAATAAATGTCTTTTGTGAAATATGTAATTAGTGTTTTAAACAACCAGGTCTACTGCAGATTCATTTAGAGTTGCTATGTGCTGTGCTTACAATTTTCAAATTAAATATCATCCAGTTATTCTGGAGATTTACATAAATATATTTATTTATAAACATTAAAAATTTCCTTAAAAATATATTTTTCAGTTGCCATTTTGACGAGTTACAAATGCTGAACAGACAACTACTTACCCAAATTGACACACACCATATCTTAAATTAAGCCTACTAATTAACAAAATATTGATGCTAATATTTACAAATAAAATTTAATTAAAACTTGCGCAAAATATAAGTTAACAATAAGACTTACAGCTTTCCACCGGGCAAACCAGGAATAATTGAAATTAAAATTTGAAGTTTAGTAAATACACTACCTACACTCAAGATGTATTTTCACCAGATCACAATAAACAAATCGTAGTATAATGTTAAGTACAATTTTTAGAGTATGCACATGCATTAAAACAAAGTATTTTTGTCACAAAACGTACATTATTTACTCTACGCCTTACAGTAATATATAGCNTGCACATGCATTAAAACAAAGTATTTTTGTCACAAAACGTACATTATTTACTCTACGCCTTACAGTAATATATAGCAGGTGACTCCCCGCTTTAACATTTAACATTCCACGCCCAAGGTCATATCCAACCATAATTGCCAACATCGGAATACTCCTGGTCACTTGTGGCTTGAATTTATTTTACATTATGTAACGTAACTTAGTAAATATAACTTGAGCAATTCTAAAATTAGTACAGAATATGTCTTGTGGGTACATAGTTCCCTAACCTTAAATTCGACATTTTTCTGGAAATAATTCACAATGACTCACTTCACGTGAAGCATTATTTATTCTCCAAGATTCCAGACGTATGTCGTTCAGCTGAAGAGCAAAATTTGCCCNCTCACTTCACGTGAAGCATTATTTATTCTCCAAGATTCCAGACGTATGTCGTTCAGCTGAAGAGCAAAATTTGCCCGGAAGTAATATTAGTTCTACTCAGGTTAGGAATAAACCGAGTTTTCATATGGGAGAGTTTGACGTAGGGAATATTTTCACCGCTAGGTGCGCGGTATTCCAAAGAGAACATTAAAATAAAATTGTTATGTACGTGCACAATAAAAAAAATATATTCTCACTTTCTAAGTTAATTTATATTGAATTTATGTATATTGCAATCATTATCTATTTTAACATATCAAATAAGAGATATTATGATACACATGCAAAACTAGCGCTTACCTTGCCAAACTTTTAACATTGATATTCTCAACCTGAGTAGAACTAACCTTATCGGAAGAAACACATAATTAATGCTTAATTTTTCCATTGTAAACCCAACTAATATTTATTCTCCTCATGTTACTAACAAAACGAAAATTCTTATTGGAGTGTTTGGCATAGGCAAAATGTTCGTCGCTAGGTGTGCAGTGTTTCAAAATGTAACCTTTAATTAGAATGTTAAGATACTTGAAATATAACAGAGAAAGAATATTTGACTTGTGATTGTTGTGTTATCCTGTTTTTAACATAGAGAATAGAGATAAAATCTAGTACCTTTTCGACCGACCTAGCGCTTACCTAGCGACAAAACTATGGCAAAAATCTTTCCTTTGCCAAAATTTTAACATTGATCTTCCCAACATGTAATACAAGCGGCGAGTCCAACTTTGTAAATTCAGTAGATTGATTTTTCACCAAAAAATGGTGGATTTCATTGGACTCGTGGGCAAAAATGACAGGAGTACATTTTTTTTTATTGTTGGTGGAATGTGGTGGAGTTTTCTGTAAAAAAAACCAAATTGAGCAAACTGGAGTGTTAAAGATAAAGTGAGCACTTTTGAAAGCCCTGCTACTCTGTGTCTCATATAACTGACGTGAACCATGCGTCCACGAGTTCCTTGTGCCCACTCTGACTGCCGCAGTCACAGTAACTACACCAGCTACACCGGGTCGCACCAACTACCTAAGGCCATGAGTGTGTAGTGCGGGTCGACAAGAACAAAACTCGCACCTTCTTGCCAACAAGGATTATGCAACTCAAGAGACCACCCTACTAATTTATTACAAGAGGTAACTCTTTTAATAAATAAGTAGGCGATCCGAAACAGTGTTTACCCCAAAGCCACAGTCGTTAGGCGCACTGGCAATTGGTAGTTGCGTCCTCACAGCTCGCGCAGCTAAATATGGCACAACACACCACCGGATGATCCTAACTGGCTGGTAGGCCAGAGCTGAAGAGTTAAGTGCCCCAAAGTGTTGTCCACTAGTGTACAGAATTTTTATAAACATATTGAACAAAGTCACCGCATTCACGGCTACAGCCAGGGGTGTTTTTCATTGTATAAATGGCAATCAAGCATGGCACCCCCCTCCCCTTTTGCCCAGGAAGACTCGTCCAACCCTTCAGGAGACAGCCACCTGGAAAGGCTGTAGCCAGTGTAATGAAACGCATCATCGGAAGTAAATTCAAAACACTTTTCGGATAAAATGCAATAACATATTTAATGTGTATTTGTATAACTTGAGTTAACCGAAACTTGTGNTCAAAACACTTTTCGGATAAAATGCAATAACATATTTAATGTGTATTTGTATAACTTGAGTTAACCGAAACTTGTGCGTTCTCATTTAGTGTTGTATTTCGGGCCCTGGCCCTATCCAGGAAGAAGTCATCGATGCCTCAAGGAGGCATCCTTTATTTATAAGATAAAATGGTAATATTAAGGCATTCTGGGTAGTCTGAATACCGTAGCTATTAATTAAGTTTTCCTGTAAATTCGTACCGTGTGTGCCAGGGGATACAGCCACCTGGTCGTTCAGCCCACTATCCTGAAAACGGCGACTTTGTGCTCACCCAGTGAGCTGGCGCCCATTCTATTCGAAATAGGAATATTCTGTAATATTCTGACTTTTCTTAACATAGTCGCCAGACGATGTCAGCATTATTATACCCGACCACACAGGTAACATTGGTGTGTTGACAATGCTTAGTAAGAAATATTTCTAATTCAAAATATTATTACACTGAGTGCACACGAATGCGGTGGATCGTCCCTGTGGTGTAACTTTCTAAACTCCATTTAACTTTGTTTGCATTACAGGAGGAATATACTGGAAGTTCAGGGTGAGTATAAAAGAATATCCCAACTTTGAAGGTCTATAATATCAAAACCAAACAACCTACAGCCTTGATTGACCAATAAAATGAACCGTGGAACCGTGAAGTTTGTTTACCATACATTCATAAATGGTAAATGTGACCACCAGGAGTGGCCCGAACGACATCTACGCGAAAATCAAACTCGTTCCACTCTCTTGTCAGCATGGCCGGTGTTACGGTTTGGATGGCGGCTGTAATTCTCGTTTTGAGGTGGTCAATGTTAGCCGGCAATATTGGACGAAACACTTGATCCTTAATGTACCCCCATAAAAATAATGCACGTGGTAAGATCCGGGCTTCTTGGGAGCCAGCGATAAAGTCCTGGTCACCAGCTGCTCCTCGACCAATTCAGCGTTGCAGCAACATCCCGTTCAGGTATCCGCGAGAAGCTAGGTGTCAATGGGGTGGCACACCATTCTGTTGGAAAAATGAAGTCCCCCGCCACCTCTCCTAACTGAGGAAACAACCACTCTGTTAGAATGTCCAAATTAGGGATTCCAGTAACGGCGGCCTCTTGAAAAAAGAAAGGGCCGAAAACAGTGTCTTTGGATACAGCGCAAAACTCGTTCACTTTGGGAGAAGCGCGCTCGTGTTCGATGGTTTCATGTGGAGGCTCCTGACCCCATATCCACGCATTGTGCCGGTTCACCCATTTGTATGGAACGTCGCTTCATCACTAAAAACCATCTTAGACATGAAGGCATCGTCTACCTCGTTCTGGGCAAGAATGAATGCGCAGAAATCACATCTAATTTCTTTATCCCTTTCGGTAACAGCCTGTACAAGTTGTAACCTGTATGGTTTGTACAGCTATCGCTTTCGCAACACTGTCCATACTGTCGATTGAGGCTAGCTTGTCGAGTTGTTTTTCTCGGACTGTGAACGAATGCTTGTTCAATCCGTTGCACATTCTCTTCGGACACATGCGCCCGCCCGGAACTTTTGTCTTTGCAAAGGCACCCTGTGTCATGGAACTGACGAAACCAATGTACGATACTTCATCTATCGGGAGGACGATGTTCGTATTTGTGACGGAATTCATGTTGAACAGTCGTAACCGATTCATATTTAGCAAACTGAATAACTCAGAACGCCTTCTGTTGTTCCGTCGCTATCGTGATGCGGAGTTCCACGCAACACAAGTTATAGGGCGACGACAGACGCTCCCAGTGTCATCTCTTGGCACATAAAGGAAACATGAGACCATCCCTTCACTTTGACGTGTCGAATGCGAACTCGCTACCCCCTCACCACCACAAACCGAGAGTTACGAACGCCATCCAAACTGTAACACCGGACATGCTGACAAGAGCATGAAACGAGTTTGATTATCGCGTAGATGTCGTTCGGGCCGCTCATAGTTGTCACATTGAACATTTATGAATGTATGGTAAACAAACTTCACTGTTCCACGGTTCATCTGATTGGTCAATCAAGGTTGCAGGTTGTTTGATTTTGATATTATAGACCTTCAAATTTGGGGTATTCGTTTATACTCATGCTGTATAACTTGAGCAGGGATTCAGAAAAGTTCGAAGTGATCGTGAATGAACTATAACATTGTGTAAATACTATATCCTTTTATAAATCTACACCTATTTTTTTAATCTTTCAAATGTTAAAGGCGTTGTTTTCTTGAAGAACTGCAAAATAGTGCAGGGAACTAGTGGGCCCTTTAATGTTGAGGGCCCCTTGACGTTTGCCAGTCCAGCCTCCCTGTTGTTGCCCACTAAACGTATATTGTGAAACACTGAGAAACACGGTTTTTGTTCTTTTTTACACATCATAATTCTTAGCTTAATGCATATTTTTTATATAAAACCATCCTTTCCTGGAACAGTGATCTACAGGGTTTGGTGTCACAATCCTAAGCACTACCCTTAATACCACAAGAGCTGTCTGTTGTGGCAAGATTTGGTAATTTATACTAATAGTTACTTTATTCCTACTGGCCGAACTTACTGAGCTATTTAAATATTATTTACATTTTTAAAAACTTGATTAATCCTGGGATTAAAAATTACAATTTCTGTTAATAGTTTTCTACTCACTTAGCAACATTCGAAGAAAAGTTATTTACAAATATATCCCGTGTTGATTCAAAATATTTTACAGGCTTTACATTGTGAACTGCTTTGATTCCGAGTGGCATTATAAAAAGCGAGTATCTGACTAATAGTTTTTAAATGTAAAAATTATTAACTATTTACTACAAGTGGTATTGCATTTCAGGTGAAAACTAAGATTTCATAGATATAGTATAACTCAGCTTTGAGTAATTTTTGTTAGTTTTGACATTAATTACGCAGAAAATCCTTACAATGACTTCAAAGGTTCAAATAAACTTACACTTGCTAAAATAAAGATCACGTGTCAGAAATTTCGTGGACTCCCCTCCTAATGCATGTAATTAAATTAGCCGTTTATGTTGAACAACAGAGCAGTGTGCAAATATTTGAGAATTTCTGAATTATAATATACAGTCTTTGTAAATTTTAAGTTTGCAATCCTAAGAGTAATTATTATTGCATTAAAGATTTTATTCTGAATTTTATTTGCAGTTAGGTGGTTCAAACGCGTCACTTACCTTTTAGGTTCAATACACTGCGCCACACCGCTGAAAGCTGTTAGAATAGCATCGTTTTTATGATCTGGTGCGAGAACCTTTTCTCTCTCATCTAAAGATACTCGAGATTCTATATAATTTCCGCGCCATACAATCAGCCATCTGTACTTTAGGTTTATTGCATGTAGTTACATACTTCAAATAAAAGAGCAAACGTCAGCCGCAGGGTTCGAAGTGTGTTGTGTTGCGATATACTCCACAATATTTACGGTCCGTATACTAACAATTGCCTGCTCGTATATTTTCCCGATTCTCCTTATTTTCCAAAACACGTGGCTGTTATACATCGTAGTTTAAAAATTACAAATGTTTATAAATTTATATTACAACTTTCATGGGAAATTGTAGGGTGTAAACACTTGTTAGCCCCAGGCCCCGAGAAACCTCTGGGCGGACCTGTCAGGGAGTCAATAAAATCTGCTTATGACGCTGCAAATTACATAAACAACTTTTTCAGTTCGGCAGCTAACAAAGTGAAAGCTTAACTACCTTTCCAAGACATATTTATACGGTAAACAAAAATAACAGTTTGAACACTATATATGTACCGTGTTACAAATATGAAGTGATAGAATGTATTAAAAAAATACTTTGTACTAAAAAGTTTACTGAAATTGATGGGATTTCTATTAAAGTAATTAAATACTGCTCTGAATTACTTCTGAAAACTGTTGTTCACGTAATGAACGAATCCTTTTTAAGTGGTATTTTTCCTGATGACGTATGCTATAGTTATTCCACTGCTCAAGAGAGGTGACCCTTAGATAATTGAAAATGACAGGCCTCTTTCTCTTTTGAACTCATTTTCAAAAATATTCTAATCTACAGTAAATAACATAATAATACATTGTCTGCCTTATTATAAATTACTCAATTCATCTCGTAGGGCCATGGTGGCTCAGCAGTTAGACTGCTCGCCTATCAAGGAGGGCCGGGTTCAATCCCCGGCTGGTTCACTTCGCACGTGGGAATCGTGCCGGAAAATGCCGCTGGTCGGCGGGTTTTCTCGGGGATCTCCCGGTTCCTCGCTTCTTCATTCCGACGCTGCTCCATAATTACCTCACTTCACCCTCATCGGCTCTCAAAACCTCGATGTAAAGAGCCGCCCAAATATCTTGTTCACTCACTCAATACATCTCAGCATGGATTTCTGAAGGGCAAGAGTACCACAAAGTCAAATATTGGTGGATTTGTAGAACTTATCACAGAGTACATGCTTAAAGTGTTTCTTGACATGTCTAAAGCATTTGACGCTGCCGATAATATATTAATTTAGATAAACTGTATAATCTAGTGATGTGGAAAATTGCAAATGAATTAATAAAATCATATTTAACAAACAGTAAACAGATAGCTCAAGTCAAAACGAAAAACAAGTATATTATAGAGTCTTTCCACGCTGGGATTTAGAACTGCAAACGCAGGTGTTCCACAGGATAGTGTGCTGGGACCACTTCTGTTTTTGATACATGCTAACAAGTCTATATCTCCAACTAACCAATGTACCTGTAATTTATTTTGCAGATGATACAATTATTATAATTACGTCCAACAAAGACTGTAAGTTAGAAGACATGGCTAGCAACATTCTATACAAAACAAACTCCTGGTTTTCCTCAAATAACCTGTTACTAAATCTGGATAAAACCAATTATATATATATTTTTTCTCTACTAAACCGAAATCCAAAGAACTAGACATGTTGATAGATAACACAAAACTTAAGTCAGTCGAGCACACCCGCTTCCTTGACATTGTAATTTACCATTCTATGCCATGGAAGGTGCACGCGAAATGGTTAGTGAAAAAATTAAACAGCACTTGTTATATGATAAAAGTTTTGCCATCTATAACCATCAAACAGAGTCTGTGGTCTGTTCACTTTGCATTCGTTTACTTTCATGTCAGTTACGGGATAATTGTTTGGGGGCAAAATAGTTCAAATTTTACAACCAATCTTTGCTATCCAGATAAATAATTAGAACTATATTACAAATGCAGCGTTCTGGCAGCTGCCTCAAAATATTTAAATTTTCCCGCATACTTACTGTGCCATGTAAGACATATATCTACACAAAACAGTACTCTTTATGTTCGAAAATAATTATAAATATTATACGAACACTGATACTCACGAAAATTATACACGTCAGGGCTAACAAGAAAAAAACTATGAAGTCTTTAAACTAAGCTGGTACAAGATTCGTCAATAAACTACCCCAAACCCTAAAACCTTTTAATCAGTAATCAGCATTTAAATGCACGTTATTTGAATTCGTTCTAAACAAATCATCCTATGATACAGATGAATTTCGTGCATAATTATTACAGTATCGCATATTGTCACTATGCATTGTATAATTAGTAATGCCACCGTAACCCCTGAAACTTTAATGTATGTATGAGTATTTATTAAGTACGTACATATATGTGATCTTGTCTTGTTTGTACTGAAATGTATCCACTCAATATACTAGACTTCGCTCTCGTGTATTTGTATTTTTTTGCTATGTAGGTTAGTTCGAGTGTGTATCTGTGAAAATGTCTGCATACACCTATACTTGAATGCATAGATAAATGTACTGCACAGATATTACAGTATCGTATACTGTCAGTGTGTGACATTCACAATGCCACAATAAGAATTTTAAGGCCATATAAATCCGAGTGTGCACTCCTGTATCTACTAAGTTGTTTCCACTTCAGTATTTTGTATTTTAATATTATGTGTTTGTACTATTTGTATTGTATATATGTGTTTGTATATGTACGAATAAATGTGTAAGTGTGTGTATATAATATATTGTATGTAATATACTGACGAGTTAAATAACATGCAAATTCTCAACTGAGCAATAAATCTGAATCTGAATTTGGTTGACAAATAAAGGCATAACTGCCAAAACAAGATCAATGAACAATACTTTTTTTTTTTTACATATAACCAACCTATCAATTTAAATAACTACCACAGATAATGAAAATCTGCAAGGTCATGCTTCGTTAAACGTAACAACCGAGGCTCCTGCGTCCTATCTGAACAAAAATTTCTACATTTATAGTTTTTGTAATATTTTTGATGAATAAATAAAATATTTTCTGCTCATGTTTTGAGGTATTTGTGACCAGAGACACGATAGCAACAAACATATGAGCCAACACAATAACTAAACATTTAACAACAAATAATTTTCTGTCACGTGGAATTACAACACAATCCTCAAAATTGTTTGATAAAACAATGAGAGCATCGGGTATAAATACCGACGCAAGAATGAGTTCCAGTCACTTTTGTTGCTACGGTGATTGATAGCGGATCTGAGAATTCTAGGAAGCGAATACTGCGAGATACTTGCGAATATTACGAGATACCTGCGAATACTAGGCTACGAGATCACATACTTGCGAATACTACGAGATACTTGTGAATAGACCTACCAAGAGATATTGATTGATAATTATGAGAAGGAAGATGCTGCTCTGGTGGCTGCTCCCCTTGCTGGGACTCAGCTTTGGATTGCCAACGGACAGGTTCGTCACAAAAATTAGTTTTACTAACTTCAAAGTTGTGCTTTGGATACTGATCCGCTTTTGAGGCTTTGCTAAAACTTGTAGCTTTCTATATCATCGGTCATTATTGGGGGAACGTTTCTGATGTGTACTGTTGTAACTGCTGTGATTGCTGACTGGAGATCTTGCACTATTTTTGTAATTTAGCCGACTCCAGTCAACTACAGACAATCCTTGTTGGTGCTGCTAGAAACCAAGATGTTGTCACAGACTTTGTGTGTTTACTCCGGGTTTTCTGGAATAAAATCTGAACTAACAGTGAAAAGTGGAGCTATAAATCAAATGCTGCAAACACTCGAAGTTCATGTCAGAGTCGTTCTTTCTTCTCGTGTAAATAGAAATTTCGATACGTTTCAGCTGGACTCTCTCCATTTTTCTCTGTCGCATACATTTTCTTTCTTTTCTCTAAAGATTCTTCTTTTTCGTACTATCAAGAACTCGAGCCTTTCTTCCTCCCTTTTCTTTCTTTCCCTCTGCCTTTAATTATATCATCCTTTACCGCAAATATTTCTAAGTAATGTATACCAAAACCAAGATGATTTTCTTTTGCGTATTACTCCGATCAGTTTTCTTTCCTGTCCTGATTTCGTGTGTATTTATTCTTTTCTTATCCTATCAGTCAATTCAACTTATATTTTTTGTCCACGAAAACTATTCAAGATTCTTTCACGCGATTTTTCTTTATTTTAGACTTCCCAATGTTCCGCCGCTCTCATAAAACCACGTTCCAAAAAAAAAAATCACTTTCTTAGCTCCACCGGAGTACCTTTTGCTAATTTACAGCGAACTGATTGCAGAAACTGAAATACAGTGGCTAGTCTTGGGAGTTATCTTGTTTCGTTATGAACCCTGGACTAGACACGGCTAATTTGCATTCGTGAATTATTCTTTTGTGTTGCTGTTTTATTGTTTTGAGTTTCCGGTCAGTAGTAGTTGTAACATCCTAACCAAGAGAAACGTGTTTCAGGGGACGTCTGGACCAGGATTTGATAACGACAGCAGCCACCTCTACAACTGAGCAGCCAGCTGACCAGGGCCACACGTCGTGGGTGAGTCACTCATACTACTGTTTGACACGAAGTCTTGCTGACTGAAACCAGTCGCTCAGGCAATGACAGCGAATACGAAGATGTGAGGTAACACACTGAGAAACAGGCTGTTGAGCTGGGAGCGTAGGTGGCCGTCATCCATCTCTAAGACAGGCCCAGGTGGCGCGGCGAAGTAATGCAAAGGTTAGAGGAGTGGGAGCACCCCAAGAAAACACACTGGCCAACATCAGCGTCTGCTACGTTACCCACACGCAAAAATCCGGGTGTGAC
>NQII01003816.1:0-27787 GCA_002778355.1 Clitarchus hookeri | reverse complement strand
ACATGACATTAAACATTGGTCTTATGCACCATGTTGGAATTTTTTATTTTTCGTTCATTTAATTTCATCCATTAACTTTTACTTCTTTCGAGAATGCAACAACGGTAATTTTGATATTTGAATTTCTCCTTTCAGTGCAGTCAAAACCACGGAACTTTAAACATTATACGGAATTCGCGTTTTTACGGCTACCAAATAACACATTACAAGAGTAATGTGGAAAATAATTAAACCACTCGTAAAATGGAATGTTAGTAGAAGGAGGGATCGTCATGAACTAACATAAAACAGAACCATACAAGTCTTAATTGCAGAAATACAATAATATACAATAAAAATATTCCACAGTTTACTTTACAATTTTATAACATTACAAAATTTAAAGCGTTAGCAGATTTTTAAATCGAATATAAAGAAAACCTTNGTTTACTTTACAATTTTATAACATTACAAAATTTAAAGCGTTAGCAGATTTTTAAATCGAATATAAAGAAAACCTTACAATTTGGCTACGTGGAATATCATGAATTATAATAAATAACTCTAAGCAGTTTTGAAATGAAATATACAATAGATANCAATTTGGCTACGTGGAATATCATGAATTATAATAAATAACTCTAAGCAGTTTTGAAATGAAATATACAATAGATATTTCAGATTTCCAGTTTTTGTTGTATCGTTTTGTATGTTTTCGTTTTTATTCTGATTTTACGTTCAAACAATTATACAATTTTGATATGTGCAAATTTCAAAACTATTCAAGATTTATTTTGTTGGAAATTGCCATTAACGATAGGCCGAATTTTTAAAAGTTTAATAATTAAGCATAAACATAAGAAATATTTTCAGTAGAAGAAATATCGGTCAAAATTCCAACTGCGCATTAACCATTTTCTGCGACCAAATATTGAACGGATTTTTGTCTACACAACTATTAACATAAAATGACTTATATGTTACAACACGACCACATAAATAATTGATTGGAATTCTAATACTTTTTCCACTGACAAAGTTTCAGTTCAAGTAAACTACCCTTATGTTAAGAAAAATATTTGTTAAAACACACCCCATTACAAAACCACATGAACCAAAACATTTACGATACTGTTTATGACGTGTGACTTGAACAATTCTGATTGAAGTTCATGAGATAAAAATGTTGAAGTCACGCGCAGAACATGAAAATAAATTAAAATCCATATTCAGCTATCGATTACGATAACGTAATTTGAATGTGTCATACCACAACTTTTATTAAATGTAAATAATTTGTGTAACTTAAACAAAACATTATTTGTCTGATTCTTTGTCATTGGAAAAGCATATTTCAAGGAATAAAATGTTTTACGAATAAAAACGTATATTAAAAAGTGAGGTATTTAGTTCTACTAATAGCTACAACTAACAGTTCAGTTAAATAAACTTAATTGTATTGTACCTCAACGACATTTGAATTTACACAAAATTTCTCCTTAATAATAATTAAAGCAGCACTAAAAATCTTAAAAAACTTTAAATTTGATATAGCAGGAACCTGCGATTTTCCGCTAAAACTAGCGAAGTAAAGTGCTACAAGAAAACCACTGGCGTATTTTAATTCATAAAATAATACATTCCCTTTTAATTAACATGGCAATTACGTAACAAAATGAAATCGATTTCTACAACAGTGCGCAAAAACAAATATAAAGAATCTCAATCTCGAAACTTAATGTTTTTGGATGTAGTCTAACAGCGTTAACACTCCATCACCTCTTCACAGGGCATAGAACGACGNCTCGAAACTTAATGTTTTTGGATGTAGTCTAACAGCGTTAACACTCCATCACCTCTTCACAGGGCATAGAACGACGGAATACTAAGGCATTGATTGTTACGTATACTCTTGGACACAGAAATCGAAACACCTCCATGGAGCAATCGAAAAGTTACTAAATCAATTACACAGAACTGCATACATATTTCTTACGTAAGGATAAGCACTGGTGTTTTAAAAATGTCTGATATTATTTTATTTTAGCCTTAAAACATTCGCTGGATAGTTTCATGTAAATGTAAGTGTTGCAGAGGGTTAGGCACATACCTGGATGGATTCAGTTTTATCTTCCTTGTGTTCAGTTTACCGACAGAGTACATTACCACTTATTTACTAGTGTGCTTCCTTGGTGCACAATACATCAACTTGCCATATTTATTCATGCAGGTCACCCGGACTCTCACACAGCACACGAGTCTTTGCACATTTGAAGTACAGTGAGCACTATTCGTTTTTCACTCGCTTATCGTTCAGTCACACATCGTGTGTATTGCGTGCTTCCTATTCGTTAGGCCACCCACCCTCTGTTTGATGTTAATGCATTGATTTCTCGAAAACTGTTCACCTGAGAGTGTTTTCCCGAGGCAACCTTTGCTATTAATCTAGACGTGCTCATTCATAAATTGTCTTAAATAGTTTTCAGATTACTGTTACGATATTTCATTGGTGCAATGTTTCACGCAAACGTAGGGTGACAACTCCCATTTACCTAATGAAGGGGTATGATATTACCAAACGTGCGCACAGAGGTATTAAATCTTCTTTATACANACAACTCCCATTTACCTAATGAAGGGGTATGATATTACCAAACGTGCGCACAGAGGTATTAAATCTTCTTTATACAAATAACTATTCACCGATTTGTAACTTGATCGCAGGTACTATCTGATATTTTTAACTAACAGTATTTAAAAATCGATTTTTGGGAACGCATAGCTCCCTTATAAAAGACTTGTGGGAAAAGTGGTACATACATTATCGTCTTATATTTTCGTAAGGAATAACCTGCCGGAGTTACTCGGTGTTGTTAAAAAACATCTTGAATAACTATTTTGACTGAAAAGTGTACAAAGCAATTATGTATAAGTATTTTGACTGAAAAGTCAGCAATCAGATTCCTGCTTATGTTCGTAAATTTATTTTAAAATATTCTTACGTATGTAAAAAGCTATTTCAGTACTTGTAAGAGAAGTTCTTTGTTCCAGGACTCAGTATCCACCGAACTACTGGTGAGAGAGTTCGGCCAGGCGGCGATCGGCGTACATAAACACAAAGGCCGGACAAAGGGAGCTGCCCTTAAAGAGCATGGCTAACATCCCATCATAACATCTTCAAGGGAGTCGGGCGAGACCGAAAACTTTTAAAAATATTTTAACATCTGCAATAAAAAATTTTAGACACCCTTTACAAATTTATTTTGTTATTTCTTATCCGTTTTGGTCTGAATTAATATACAAACAAGTAATGAGATGAATTAAAATTCAAAACACAAAGCTCAAAATGCTCATAACATTTTAAAAAAATTTTTATTTTCGTATTTTTTAATTAAATACACAATGAAAACTTAAACATATATTCAAAATTTCATACATATATATTTTTAATTTTTCTATGACTATTTTCATTTGCATTTTATGGTAAAAAATTATGGTAAAAATATTTATCCAACATTAATCAATTGTTATTATGATCATTTTTCTTTTTTAAGTAATGCAAATGCTCACTGCATTTTGAGTGCACGTTTCAGTGATATATATATATATATAAATGCACATGCATATATTTTAAGTGCTAAGTTAAAAATGTAAAGCATATCCGTTTTTCTCATGCAACAAAGAGATATGTCTTTGTAGTTTAAATACAATTGCACTCCTGCGATTACAGAACTGTGTTCTTCCATATAAACCTAAGTAAAAAAAATTTATTATTGTATTCTTTTCCAAGACAAACTTTTTTCCCGTGCCCTATTAACAGTTCAGCTCAATACAATACCTAAAGATGTGTAGCTATGCTTACTGCTCCTGAACTAATCAGCAGAATGAGTTTTCTCTTAATCCACATACGCATATGTAAATACAAGATTGTTTAAGTGCAGTCATAGGCATGCTTAGGCAGTTCCTTTAGGTGGAAAGGGGGGTCTGTAATTTAATGTAGCATCATCTTGAGTTAGAATTCGAGTTCTTGCTGTTGTATCGTGCCAAAGTGTGGCTCCTCCAAGAACCAATATTGAGCCCAGACAAGGGGTCGCAAGGCAGCTGTGAGCAAGGCAGGGACCGAGGCGGACGAGTTGTACCGCAGCATGCGGCGAGTGGTAAATAAAGTTCTTAAACATTGATAAATACTGTAATTGTATCGTGGCTATATGCAGTAGTACAGTTAAGTAGGTTGACAGCGCGTTTGAGTCAGAGAAGCGAGGGAGCGATAAGGGCTATAGTGACAAGCGCATCAACTGCGCCATCGCCGCTATGTGCAAGGCTCTGAATTGGCGTGCAGTGTTCCCGACATGCTGCGTGTACCTATACGACTTTAACGTGTATATTTTGAGTTGAGGTGAGAGATTTGGACGGCCCTTAACAACGAGTTCTTGAGAGCCGATGAAAGTGAAATGAGGTGAGAATAGAGCAGCGTCGGAATGCAAGGGAGGGGGAAACAGTAGTTCCCCGAGAAAACCCGCCGACAAGTGGCATCGTCCAGCACGATTCCCACTTGTGAAAACCCGGGAGTGACCCGGCCGGGGATTGAGCCCGATTCGCCTTGTGTGTATTCTGAGATATAGCACNCACTTGTGAAAACCCGGGAGTGACCCGGCCGGGGATTGAGCCCGATTCGCCTTGTGTGTATTCTGAGATATAGCACTTTGAAAAAAGTTGTTAACTATGTTGGGGTGCTCTGAAATGGTGTTCATCATGTGCGTGTTGTCTTGAAAGTAATCGAGTTTGAAGTGTGTATTCTTTTCATAGTTCAGCACACTGGATGAACGTTTAATAGTTTCGTCAAAAAACCTGGTTTTCAAACACTCTGAAACGCAATTCTAGACTGCACCTGTAGGCGCCTTGTGCATTCTCCAAGATTCCAGACAGGACAGTCGGGCATAATCCGAGTGACAGCTGTTCTACAATGCATCAGTCGTTGGTGCTAGAGTGAGCTAAGTACACACCAAACTTATCTGGTTCAATCTCTTATCCTATTTCCTTGTTTTTGGTGTTCTTTCCTTTACTATCCANTTTCCTTGTTTTTGGTGTTCTTTCCTTTACTATCCACTGTTGCAACATGGATGAAAAATACCATAAGAAAGTGATTTGCATAGGAGTTTCCACAAAGGGTAGTTTTACTCGCATGTCCACATTCTTAGGCAAGTTGGAAAAGGAGTAAAATGTGCATAGTTAGAGTACGATTAGATGAGCTCCCCACTATCCGAAATAAGTACGGGGCAGTTCAAGAAGAACTATAGTTTGGTGAAGGACCCAAGGCGCACTCTGAAGGTAGGGAATCTTTCGAAACACTTTATTATGACGTGAAGACAAAAATGGTGCAGTTGATCGGTGAGTCAGATGGTAGTTCGCATTGTAGCACACATTCTAAACACGAGAATCCATAGAATTATTCATTCGCGAGTAAGAAAGAAGTGAAATTTCCAACTATTACACTTCCTTGTTTTTGAAGAGAAGTAACACAGTTCAGCCACTTCTGCGATGCATTCAGTAGCTTAATAAAAAATGACAACCTGACAAAAGTCACAAATTCCATTAGGCCTACCGGTTACGCTCGTTCACTTCAGATTCACGCAAGGTAATTAAAAACGTGCCAGTTATTGGTGACAATTTTAAAATTGCACGGGATTTTGTCTACCGTAGGTATAACAACCCACATCTTATCGTCACTGCACATTTAAGATGTTTGTTAAATTTGCTTTATGTAAACAATGAGTCAACCAAGGATCTTCAGCTGCTTATTAATCGGATTATGAGCAATCTTAAAGCTATTAAGGCTGTGTGCATAAATTTTCCCCTGGAGGAGTTGCTGATTTCCCAATTGATGCTAGAGAGGCTCGATGCGACTGCTTGCAAAGGGCGGGAACTACACGCATCAACCGAGATACAGATGAAAGGTCATAGAAATTATACAAGCTACCCAAGCTGTTATTCTTGAAAATTTAAATGCCGAGCATGCCAAACAATACAGACAAATCAGCAGCAGTCAATACTGGTTTGGAAGGAACAGCATGCATTACACAAGTGTGAAGAATTTATGAAGACGGTCATTCAACAGCGCACAGTATTTGCTGAAAATAAAGNCAGCATGCATTACACAAGTGTGAAGAATTTATGAAGACGGTCATTCAACAGCGCACAGTATTTGCTGAAAATAAAGTAACTTTGATTTAACTTTTTTAAAAGGGGTCATTTCATTAGGCAGTGTATATCAGGAACCAGTCGCGAGTGTTCAGAGAAATAGCATACCATTCTTTACGTTCACCATCGCACGCACTGTGACCAGTAACCACACAGTAAGGGCAATCGTAAAAACCAGTTGCAGCCACCAAAACTATCACACTGTGATATTATCAAGCTGCTTAAGTTACAGCAGCCCACAACTACTATAAACAACATCCAGTTATTGCTCACTCAAAATTAAACCACAAATGCACATACTACTTCCCACTGCCTAGGTGAAAATACGAGATAGCAGCGGCCAGTTACCAATATGTAGGGCAGTTCTGGATTCAGGTTCAAAGTCTCATTTCATTAGTGAAGCATGTGTGCAATGCCTGAGATTAAAGAAACGAGGAAACACGACGCCTATGTAGTGCATAAATAAGGTAAGTACAGAAATCAAATACAGTGTTGCAACAACAGTGCACTCCTGTGTGGCAGATTATAATGTTGCTATTGAATTTTTGGTTATACCTAAGATTTCTGGCTATCTGCCCGGGAAATATGTGGACTGCCGCCACTTGTTAGTAATGAATCCTTATTTTTTGTTTTGACTAATGTTTGTGTACATGGACTCATTTGTGTTTGCCAAGAGGGGCGCTCGTTTTTGTTCCGACAGTTATGGCCTGATTTTGTTGGTAAGACTGCTGAAGTATTCATGTTCCTTGGCTTAGTGTATACTTGACTTCAGTGTGGAATATTGGGATCGTAAAGAATACAATGTTGATATGAGCGGGATCGTGATTATTATTTAGTAATTGTGTTTTGCGTGGTTTCAGCTACCGTTTGCACAAGGGAGGAGACGGAAACGTGACCCCTATTTGATTTTCGTGATTCGTCGTTGTAAAAGTGGAAGTGTGCACAGCACAATGGGAAGTTTAGTCAAGAAGCGAAAGTCGGCGAGGATGTCCTTTACAAAGACATTCCATTCAATACCTGACCAGCTAAGCTGGGTTTACAATAGAAAATTTAAGCGTTAAATTATGCTTTAAGACATGTGCAGAAGAAACGAATGTGTGTTATCATATGTATTGGTTTCCAATGGTACTTAGCAGGTCGTGTGCGTTGTTGGGATTCACTTTAGCGCTAAAAGAAATAGTTATATTTTATATAGAGAAACTTATGAGGCAACGACTAATCAGAACAGAGCAGTCGTTGTTGGCGGGTATAATGTATTCACGGTAACTTCAAGATTTTCTGAAGCCCTGCTAAAGATCTACTTTCAGGGACCCGATTATGTATCATTCCGCAGTATGTAAACAAAACATTGCCATGTGACACCTGTCTAACGTTTTGTAAACAGTGCCAGGTGGGAACTCTCAAATATTTTGTAAACAAACAGTGCCATGTGGGAACTGTCAAATATTTTACTAACAGTGTCCATGTGGGAACTACCAAAATTTATTTTTGAAGAGAAACAATGCCATGTAATCTTAACTGTCATATACTTTAATAAAATTCTCCAAATGTCTAAAAAATGCTAATCAATTGAGCAAAATATTGTAATACATACAAAAAGGTAGATTGAAGTATATATCGGAACTGTTAATGATATAATTTAATTAAAGTTTACTTATTGTATTAAGATTTATTTACATATTTGCTGTAAGGAAAAAGTTAAATTTTACATAATAAACTTTTGGAAGTAGCACTCAGGTTAAAGATTTCACTGTGATAAATGGTACCGTATTTTATCACATATAAGTCGCACATTTTATTTAAAAATTTTTATTGAAAACTCGGGGTGCGAGTTAGAAGTGAGAAAAATTCCTCCAACCCCGCACTAACTTTTCATTTACTACGAACTCACGGCCCGCGGCTCGATTTCCAAACTCTTCAGCGAACAAAATCACTTTCATTTTGAGACCTGCGTGTAGGTACATTGCTTTTCCATCAAGAAACTGTCGCACTTCTTCACTGCAACATCAAAACAACACTACCTGCGGCGTAAAGACGTGTAAGTGACGGCTAACATTTGGTACTCAAGAACCAACGCTACTGTTCTGCTATCTCTTATGCTCCACAAAAAGCTTTCAAAAATAATCGATTATCAGTTATTGACCAAAAATCGATTCCTTTTCATTCTTTTAATATATGTTTTTCTGTTAAGGATTGCGAAGGGAATTACGTAACGGAAATATTCAAATGCCTTTCTATATTTTGCAAGTTTATTTGATAAACTGCGGAAATAACAACGCTAATACTAAAATTACATCTTAACCTAGAATTATCTTATAAGTAGAAAGGATGTGTTACGCTAGTTTTATAACCACAATTCAGCGTCTCCAATATCCAATATGGCGTGGTTATACTTCTGTGAAATGTGCTCAAACGGACAAGATGGAGTGTATGAGTCCGCTGGACAGACACTGAAATTTATTTAATTTCAATTAATAACAGTGAAATCTTTACCCACGAGTGCAACGTTAAAGTGTAAATATATAGTTTAGCAATATTAACTTTACAATTACGGCATTAAATTTATATATATTAATATTTAACCTACGAACTATTTCTTTTCAGCTATAACCAACATGTCCCTTCAAAATCCGTTGTTAATTCNTTAACCTACGAACTATTTCTTTTCAGCTATAACCAACATGTGCCTTTAAAATCCGTTGTTAATTCGTATGGACTTTTGACAAATTATTATAATTTATTTAAAAAATATACTTAAAACTTAAAACAACCAATTTATATAGTGCTTCAGTGCTAAAAGCAAGACAAAACCTTTTTCCATATACCATTTTTTTATAACCAATTGAACATGTAACTCCTAGGGTGATTTTTCAAAGGTTCTTTTCAAAAGTATCGAAGATACCGTGAATGGATTATAACTGTTATTTACAGTAATTTAAGTGTTAAAAATATTTAAAAACGTGTGTGTGCACATGTTTACTCTTATATTTGTTCACAAAAATAAGCTTCTCTGATATAAAATGTCAGCTTTGAAACGAACAGTTTTAAATTATTTACAATCAAAAATAAAAACGCGTTTTTTAAATTGAAACTTACATTACTAGTGCATTGTAAGAGTAAGAATAAATGACAATCTTATAAACGATATTAAAATAATAGCAAATAAAACTAATAACTTTTTCACAACCACCCAAATTAAACTGCTAAATGACAAGAACAGAACTGTAAGTATATCAGTGCACACAAAAAAAGTAGCTTTTATGTCAAAAAATAATAAATCACTATTTTTACCCTGATCACAAAAAATGACATCGTAAAATTTGTTAAAAAGTTAAAAAACAAAAAAAAAACTTCTGGTTTAGATGATTTCTGTTTTCCTAATCAAGGAATGTTTCCACAAAAAAAAAAATTCCACAGGGATACATATGTAATAACTATCAAATTGTACCTTTCCAGATAGGCTGAAATAAGCAAAATTCCGATCAATATTTAAAAAGAGGTGCTGAAACTTGTGTGGACAACTACATACCTGTATCTATTCTATCACCAGTCTCAAAAACCCTAGAAATGATAATTTCCAACAAATTATAGCAATTTTTAGAAAAAGTAACATTCTGGCACAAAATCAATATGACTTCATGAAAGTCAGATCAACAAAACCAGCAACTTACAGCATTTGCTTTCAGACAAAAAGAAACAAGCTATTTTCATATTTGCGGACCTAACAAAGGCACTTTGTTTGTGTTGACCACAGCATACTTCTAAAGAAACTAAAAAATTACGAAGGTAGGAGTATACCACTAGAAACGCTAAAATCCCTCTTACAAAGTAGAAAACAAGTAACAGCCATACGTTTATGTGGCCACCAGGATAAAATAATTTCTCATCCACTCCCTATCGCAGTAGCGGTCCCTCAGGGCTCAGTATTGGATTCTCTCGTATTTATATTATTTATCAATGATTTTCCATTGTCAATAAAAAGGGGTGAAGAGATATTGTTTGCAGATGATACCAATAATCTAATAACAGAAACAAACAGACCAAACCTAATAAATAACATTACTGAAATACACTTAATATTCTCGAAAACAGGTTTCATAGCAACAAATTAATACTCGATTTTGAAAAATCCTGTGTAATTGAATCCTCTATAATTTAATTTATTCTGTCAGGAGCGAAAAGCAAAATTAGTGCAGAGGACATAATAGCTATTGGCAACAAAAAAAGTATAAAAAAATGAAAACGTAAATTTTTTAGGACTACAAATATATGAAAATCTAACCCGGCAAGAAAATTAGTGCTACACTAAAGATGCACTTAAACGGATATGTTGCCTAGAAGTAATTCTGACTTTATATTTCTCAAACATGCAATCCACCCTAGAGTATAAATAAATGGTCATTGCAAGCCCTTATTTAAAGAGCTAAAAATTTTTACATTTCCTTGCTTATACATAAACCATTAAGTGCTGTATGCTAAACAAAATACCACATTTGAATTCACAAAAACATCCATGGTTACAATACAAACTGCCAGAATGATTCACATGTTATCTCATAAAACGGAAAAAATTGCCAAAAGACCTCGCTGTAAAGGAAAGTAGCTCAAAAACCAATTATCAAAAACTATTTAAAAAATTGAAAACCTTCAAAATTTTGGAAAGAACTAAAATATTATTTAAGACATTCCTTTTATTCCGTGAAATAAAATCTAAATAGCTAGATGCATTAAAAGCCTTCCAAGATGGTCGTTTTTAGAATAACTTAATTTATATATTTGTGTATATGAGTGTGTATGTATATGTGCTTGTATGCAAGTATGTGTATACGTATATTGCACAAATATATGCCTACAAACAAAGTAAATAAAAGTGTTAATATATTAATATAAGAAGTGTTGTATTTGTTAAAACATGTATAGTTTATTCGCGGTTTCTTCACACTTTTTGAATCAAACCTTTGGAAAATCACTCCACGTATGAAACGTCTGATTGGTTCCTAAATATGTTAAGTATCACAAGCGTTGTATACTTTTGTTATCATAAAAGTATCTTATTTTTGATTAAATTTCTCTTTTAATCGTTTTTAATATATACATTTTATTTTATTCGTAATTAATATTAATGAAAACAGTGAGAAAATAGGTGTATTGTTAACGCCTAGTAAGAAATAGTTCTTATGCAAAGTATCATTGCACTGAGTGCGCACGAATGCGGCGTGTTGTCACTTGGTATAATATTCTACACTCGGTTAAGCTTTGTTTGCATGAGGCACAGGAATGTCCTGAAAGTAGAACTTCAGCAGGGCTTCAGAAAAGTTGGAAGTAATAGTGAATGGACTATAATATTTCAGTGCGTATGTATGTATGTATCAAGAAGTATGACAAATATGTCATAAATGTATGTAAACATGTGGCGATGCTCAGTCCAGTAAGTACTGGGAAAATGGGGCTGCTGAAATAAATAAACGTGACCTCTAGTGTGAGAAGGATTCACTTCTGCGAAATGCGAGAATAGCAGCGTGACGCTTGTTGATGTAGCAAAGTATGACTATAAGAATAATTGTGAATTTTTGAGACAGTTCAATTTCTGGAATGAAACTTGTAATTAATATAACAGCAGTACTAGTTACTTGTNAAAAAAAAAAAAAAAAAAAAAAAAAACAGGATTGTACAAAATGTTAAAAAAAAATTATGTATTATAATTTTTTTCATATGTAAATTTGATTTTTTATAAACACACATTTATTTATTTAAAGTTTTTGTAGTTTTTACTCTATGTCCAAATTAAAAATACAGGTTACACTGCTTTAACAAAAAGTATATTAAACATGGGTAAGTATACTTTTTACAACGATTAAAAAACAAAATTGCATTTAGTAGACTTCAGCACTTGAATTTCTGGATAACTGCCCACGAAACNTTTTACAACGATTAAAAAACAAAATTGCATTTAGTAGACTTCAGCACTTGAATTTCTGGATAACTGCCCACGAAACTGTTCCAGTATGTTTATGTGCTAAGTTACTCTGGTCGTGTTGTAATAAACCGCAGAATATTGCTTAAATACAATTTGTTGCCTGTCTTTGCAAATATATAAGTTTATAAAATTTTGTTCATATCATTTTAGAAACTGCCACCCACACATTTTTTATTTTTTAACTGACAGTATTTTAAGTTATACATGAGTTTTCTCATGATGTAACCAAATAAATAACATTTTTTTTAAGAGTACAAGTAAAATATATGCGTATTTCGAAGAGCAGAACACTGCATTCTATTTCATACGAGAAAAAGCATACATCATAGTTCCAGGCGTTTCCTATTGGCTGAGATCAACTGGCGTCATGAAGTTTGAGAAAGCTCGATAACCTTCGTAATTTAGTAACCATTCTAACTAAACTTCATTAAGCAGCACGAGGCTTAAACTAAAATAGACTTAGCATTCGAAATTTAGTGGTGCTTGCAATCTACACTAGAAGTAGTGGTGGAACTTATAAGCTAGTCTGTGCATATCACCCAACGCCTACCACGTTTGCCACATGCGAGAATCCATGACGACCCCTCCGGGGTTGGAACACAGATCGCAGTGGCGGGAGACCGGCGTGCTAATCGCATGGTCGCCAGGGACCCAAAACGCTTCACATAAGAATTGTACAGGCTTGCGTATGACTTTTTATAATGTTTTTTTTTTTGCCGAGTGATAAATCTATAATTTCTTTTTTGCTTTCATCTTCTGCAGAATCAGATGATGGCTGAAGCTAATTGGTTTGTGATACGGCCGCGGTTCCACAGTCACCCGCACTTGCCTCAAACAAGTGGCGTGCCTCGGATGAAGTTGCACAGTCATTGGCATCGGGCTATTAGAGTTGCTTCAGAGGTATGGCACATGTGGTCGGGGAAATGTCTGAATTTAAGGGTACAATATGTACCAAGTTTCAAATCACCATGTCATTTAATCCAAAATGAAGTCAAGTAAGAAATGTATTCATGCATTTATATCGAAGCAAAGTTATCTGGCGACCTCAGACTCGTATGATATTTCAATAGCAAATTAATTTCTCCTTTTTGTCTACAGTCTGCTTCAGTTCAGCATTTTCTGCCATTAAACTATGTAAAAAATGAAAAACACGTTTAAGTACATTTCAAAGATATAAACTAGTTTTCAACCAACAATACCATTACACTTTGATACATAAACTAGTTAGGAAGGGGAGGCCCAACATATCGTCGACACAGAGATCATTAAAAATGGAACTACCGATCCAGAGAAGCAGAAATGGGGGAAGGAGGCGTTCATGACATAGAGTAAATAACTTTTCCAGCATTCACTTAGAGCGATGTAGGAATATCGTGGAAAACCAAACTCCAGTGGCCGGAGAGGGAATCGAATCCAGTTTTTTCCAAATGTAAGTCCATTGGGTTACCACAACGTCACCATGCTTCGTCAACTTAACTAGGCTCGAGTGGAGTATTCAAAGGCACGAAGGTAACATGCGAGGTAAGGAGCACTGAAACTTATTACATTCAATTCTTCAAAGCCCTCGCAGAAGAATAAACTGTGAGCGAGCTCCCATGTATATGCCAGTCTGCAAGTTTGCCAGTTTACCGATGACGTACATAATTTCGCAGATATCGAAAAGAGGAGATGTTCTTTCACAGATCATCTGTCCATACCGTTTAACATGACGCATCCAGATAGGCATAGCCAATCACCAGGGTGCTACTTAGAAGAGATAGCTGTAATTTTTCAGATGGCTCCCACGCCATACAAACATGGCTATTATAATGAAAATAGTCACATTGACTTGAACGTGCCTAGAAGTTTAACCCACTNTTTTACAACGATTAAAAAACAAAATTGCATTTAGTAGACTTCAGCACTTGAATTTCTGGATAACTGCCCACGAAACAGTTCCAGTATGTTTATGTGCTAACTTACTCTGGTCGTGTTGTAATAAACCGCAGAATATTACTTAAATACAATTTGTTGCCTGTCTTTGCAAATATATAAGTTTATAAAATTTTGTTCATATCATTTTAGAAACTGCCATCCACACATTTTTTATTTTTTAACTGACAGTATTTTAAGTTATACATGAGTTTTCTCATGATGTAACGAAATAAATAACATTTTTTGAAGAGTACAAGTAAAATATATGCGTATTTCGAAGAGCAGAACACTGCATTCTATTTAATACGAGAAAAAGCATACATCATAGTTCCAGGCGTTTCCTATTGACTGAGATTAACTGGCGTCATAAAGTTTGAGAAAGCTCGATAACCTTCGTAATTTAGTAACCATTCTAACTAAACTTCATTAAGCAGCACGAGGCTTAAACTAAAATAGACTTAGCATTCGAAATTTAGTGGCGCTTGCAATCTACACTAGAAGTAGTGGTGGAACTTATAAGCTAGTCTGTGCATATCGCCCGACGCCTACCACGTTTGCCACATGCCAGAATCCATGACGACCCCTCCGGGGTTGGAACACAGATCGCAGTGGTGGGAGACCGGCGTGCTAATCGCATGGTCGCCAGGGACCCAACACGCTTCACACATGAATTGTACAGGCTTGCGTATAACTTTTTATAATGTTATCTGTTTTTTTTTTTTTGCCGAGTGATAAATCTATATTTTCTTCTATAATCATCTTCTGCAGAATCAGATGATGGCTGAAGCTAATTGGTTTGTGATACGGCCGCGGCTCCACAGTCACCCGCACTTCCCTCAAACAAGTGGCGTGCCTCGGATGAAGTTGCAGTCATTGGCATCAGGCTATTAGAGTTGCTTCAGAGGGATGACACATGCGGTCGGGAAAATATCTGAATTGAAGGGTACAATACCAAGTTTCAAATCACCGAATTATTTAATCCCAAATGAAGTCCAGGAAGAAATATGTTCATGCATTTATATCGAAGCAAAGTTATGTGGCGACCTCAGACTCGTATGATATTTCAATAGCAAATTAATTTCTCCTTTTTGTCTACAGTCTGCTTCAGTTCAGCATTTTCTGCCATTAAACGATGTAAAATAATGTACATTTTAAAGATATAAACTAGTTTTCAACCAACAATACCATTACACTTTGATAAATAAACTAGTTAGGAAGGGGAGGCCCAACATATCGTCGACATAGATATAATTAAAAATGGAACTACCGATCCAGAGAAGCAGAAATGAGGGAAGGAGGCGTTCATGGCATGGAGTAAATAACTGCTCCAGCATTCACTTAGAGCGATGTAGGAAAATCATGGAAAATCAAACTCCAGTGGCCGGAGCGGGAATCGAATCCTGTTTTTTTTTTTTTTTAATATAAGTCCATTGGGTTACCACAATGCCACCATCCTTCGTCAACTTAACTAGGCTCGAGTGGAGTATTCAAAGGCCCGAAGGTAACATGCGAGGTAAGGAGCACTGAAACTTATTACATTCAATTCTTCAAAGCCCTCGCAGAAGAATAAACTGTGAGTGAGTTCCCATGTATATGCCAGTCTGCAAGTTTGTCAGTTTACCGATGACGTACATAATTTCGCAGATATCGAAAAGAGGAGATGTTCTTTCACAGATCATCTGTCCATACCGTTTAACATGACGCATCCAGGTAGGCATAGCTAATCATCAGGGCGCTACTTAGAAGAGATCGCTGTAATTTTTTCAGATGGCTTCCACGCCATACAAACATGGCTATTATAATGAAAATAGTCACATTGACTTGAACGTGCCTAGAAGTTTAACCCACTTTTGCTGAAGCTGGGAATTATTTCTGTAGAAAATTCAAGGACTATAAGCCAGGGTCAAGAACGTGCACTAACATCTGTAGCTGTTATTGTGACACACCTGAAATACCTACGAAATATGAATAGTGCACATGTGATGCTAGTAGGGGTAAATATACAACAAAAAGTGTTGGCAGAATAATTTAATGTATATTTTACAAAAAATAAATACTTTTAAATGTACGTATATAGCAAATAACATATATAATAATTCATTAACAACTTCGTTTGATGCTTCTCGCACAATCTAGCGTTGTGAGATAAACATAAAACCGGAATTACTGGACGTTTCCCGTTTTCTGGTTCTGCCTATAAAGAATAGAAAAAAAATTTAGTTTTGTGGTTTTTTTAGGATTCAGGTTTTATTCATGTACATGTTCATAACTTTAAAAAATAAATTTTAGTAATCGGAATATTAAAAAATTTAATTAGTAGTTTTTAATGTTGTAAAAATAATTAGATTACCAGTTTAACTTTCTTAGTGAGCTGTTCTTAATCTAGGAGTAAAAAAATTTAATTACGTCTTATATTTATCGCTGAAATGTAACCTTTCACTCATATTATGTACTAATGAGACGATGAGTGAATGGAGAAAGACATACTTCCAGAGGTAAGTTCGCGTGCTATGCTCGTTTTGCTACTGCTCTTTAGATGCTCTTTCTGCTCTTTTGTGTTCTGACTACAGGGAGCTTTTTGGTGTGTTGTTCGTGTGAGAAAGCACAGCCTTTTCTGCTATCAAAGAATAGCTATTTCTGCTCTTGCTCGTCGATGTGAAGCATAAGGAGCAAAGATGTGAAAATAAGGCCCAAAGCAGATTGTCAGTGTCATAAGGCATTTGTCTCAAAGTTTGCAGGTCGGGAGGTTTGGAGTTCAGTCTTTCTTGAAGGATAACTGATAGTGAAAGTCTTGTTTCAGGGCGAAAATATTTGAGAATAATTTAATTAGTAACATTGGCTGTACGCCTATGTTACTAATTAAATTAATTCATAGAGCCTCTTCAACTACTCTTCTTCACTTCTTATCACAAAACTAAATTAAAACTTTTGTTCTTTGTCATTCGGGTCGGCATCGATGAGAGCAACTGCTCTTTTCATTCCTGCGTTTCTCCTTGAAAAAAGTCTTCGAGAGCAGAAGTAGCAGCAAGAGTATACACCCGAACATTCCTCATGATGAAGAGTGACAACGTTTCGCACAATCTGGCAACAGCCTATATGGAAAAGGAAGGGTGTTAAGCGAAAACTTTCTCTCCTGTTTTCGTGATGTGTGTTAAACTAGGGGCTTGTGCTCGTATAGGAGAGTCGCCCAAGTACCATCCGAGAGACTCAGCTCAACTGTTTGAATTCCGAAACCACGTAAATTCCATCAAGTGAAGAATCCGTCTTATGGTGGATAAAATTTCCTGTGGAGCAGAAATAGGCTGAACGCGTGCCGTACCTACCGTTACGATAGAGTCAACAGGCTTTAATTCAACGGCCTGCCTGATCGTGCCGCCACACATCAACTGTAATTAGGAGAGCCAGTTTCCGCAATCGGGACATGCATTGCCCAAACCCCGGTAAGCAGGAATCCCCTCTACCAGCCAGGGAGTCAGGCTATGTTGAGTAATGCTACGCCGATATGAGGGTAATGCAAAGCGACAGTAGACGTCTTTCTCCATTTGACACTACTTCATCAGCCTTCGAATACTGAGCAAGGTAGGACAATTACTTCCATGTACTAACGTGGCTCCCAGTAAAGTAATTGGTTTAGTACTCCCTCCGTAATTAAAATTATTTAATGTGTACCACCATATGTTATTTTTATAGCCACACAGTAACCTACCGCTTTATATTAATTTTCCCTATGTGCCCTACCATAATGAGTTTCCCCAAAACCCACCTTAACAAAAAATATGGTTTTATTACAATTTCAACAAACAATAACCCTTTGCAATATAATAATTGAAATTAAAAACTTATAAGGCCACGTTACACAAATACATATTAAATTTTTTTTAAATACTACAGTAAGAATTTTTGAAGCGATTATGAAAATATTTTCGTCAGTTAAAATGAAACATATAAAACAGATTTTTCTTCGTCAAGTCATTTTGTGAAACTAGCCTTAATTTAATATATTTGTAGAAAATATAACTGGTATCCATATTAATATAATTAAAAAACGACATACTTTAATTTAAGAGTAATTAATGTAAAAGTAATATTATTAATGACAACATTTTAAGCGGAGAAGTTTCCGTAATATGTATTAACTTGTTTGCTAGAAAGTTTTAAAATTTATGTTTTACAAAAAAAAAACCATACTGCTATTTATACTGAAAATATACGCTCGTAGGGATCTTCTCCTAAAAAATTCGTGAAGAATAGATTTTTTTTAAAACGCCTATCTCTAAAATTAAAGCACTGAGGTGAAATTTCTTTAACATGGGATTTCCTATTTAAGTTTCGCAGCTGCCAGGCGGTAGACAGTGCCCTTAATGGCCAGAGTAAACTATTCACTTGATGCTATGCAACAAAAGAAATTACAGTTTACTTTCCTGCATTCTGCTAATATTCTTAAAAGAGTGGGGTCTGGCAGACCCCGATGTTTGTTTCTGTTGCCCACCAAACGATGTTTGTAACGAAGGGTCAAAAAGAAAAGGCAAAGTAAGAAAATATATAAGATGGGAGTCGAGGAAAGTTTATTACCTAGACAGAGAATGGTCAGAGATAACGGTAAAATTCAAATAACGTGATGGAACTAAAATGCTGTTCCACTCATTAGCCCTAAGTATGAAAAAAATATAATAATGAAAATTAGTAAAATAATATAAATACCCAAAAATATGCTCAATTAAGATATCATTCCTAAAAAAATTTACTGAAAGATTGAATTCTCAAAACAAACATAACTGACAAAATGACATCAAACTTAAAAATTACATTTTTTAGGCAATTTATTTCACAGATTCACTTCACAAAACGTACTCTAATGAATATCTCAACTTCTGAAGATAATCTAACGTCGCGTAACTGAAAACATATGCACATAAGTCCTTAAAACCTGTGCTATGATAGCTGTAGCGTTTTCGTAAGAAAATAACAGCGGCGTTACCATGCGAGACTGAAAAATTGCAGTCTACAACCCAGTGTTCAGTAAGTTACGTTTTGAAAATAACTACCGTTAAGTTACTATAAGGGATAAAGTAACTTCCAATAACTTTTCGTGACTTCCGAAAAGAAATGTATTTGGGCGTTAATTTTTCCGTTACTCAGTAGGTGACTTTTATATCTGTAAGCCTACTTTAGCTTAGAACACTGTTAATTATAGAAAGTAAAATGTAAAATATTTCTTGAAGGATACAGTAAATAACATTTGGATAAGAATAAAACTAATAAATATATCGTTAAGAAACATACAAATTTACCAACTACAAAACCACTGAATTGACATAAACACCACAGTTTTTTAAATATTATTCCTCCCTAACAATGTATAAAGTCACTGGCATAGTATGGTTCATGTGTTTCCCACTAGGGGAATTACTTTTCAGTAATTTGAGGTTTAGTTCTTCTGACTTTTAATCATAACCTCCTATTATCACAAATCTGACACCCCCATATACAAAAATCTTGCACTGTATATACTAAATGTTAATATCTTGTATTGACCAACAGTGTATTTAACAGTACAGTCATTGGATAATAATAGTGTCAGGAATATAATAAGAGTAATTAACTTTATCTCTATACTTAAAATAAGACTCATGTTATTTTGTCGATGTATACATCAGTTGAAGCATTCTTATGAACAAGAAAGGAAAACATTTAAAACTAGGCAAAATTAAAATTGCCTCATTAACAAAATTAAAGAAAACATGTTAAAGTGTGACAAATAAATTTTTTTTAATTATTCCATTAGTAATTATTTTATACGTTTCTGTTCGGATTCTGTTAGTAGTGGTTACTTTCGTATTTATAAAAATGCACTTAAATGTTAATATCTAAAAATCTTAGAAATATATACATTTTAAGAAAATAAAACGTTTATAAATTTAATTTATTTACATTATTCTTGAACTACATAGATGTTACTACATTTCAAAATTAAATTTATAGCGCTAATATTTTGCAAGAAAATTATTAATAAATGTACATAACCATTTAGTTTACTAAATATGTCAAGTCTACCACCGCCTTATTATGTGCATAGAATACATAAGTGCACACACGCGCACTATATGGGCATTTTCTTTCATTTAATTGTTTCATGTTAGGTGAAGACGCCCTCGATCTAAATAAATATTTTTTTAACGCATAGTAAACATTTGCGTAGTAGTTCTTTATACAGGATGATTATAAAATTATGGGACAAACATTGGGGGGTGGTAGAGCTCACTAAAATAAACAATTATTGTATAGGAATATATGGGCGGAAGTGACGCGTTGAGGCACAAACACAAAAACATAACACATTAACGGAAACATAAAATGTCCATTAGCAGCATACTTAACGAGTGATTCCGTACAGAAAATGTTAAAACAGTTGCTGGAAATGCATCCACCAACAGTCACGCATGCTTGGCGACCTCTACATATGGCGTGATTGGCTGACAATGGTGGCGATAGTTGAGGGCAGTCAAACGGTGCGCCAGTGACCTGCTGCATCAGCGAACAAAGCATTTGCGCTTGAGAGTTCGGCCGTGATGGGTGATTTTACGAATAGCGAAAAGGCAGACATGCATCTAATGTACGGTGCTGCTAATGGTAACGAGAACGCTTTCCACGTAGACGCAAGCCGAACCACAAAATGTTTGAGCGATTACATCGGCAACTTTGTGACAATGGTTCATTTATCGCCAGTACTGATGGAAGGGGTCGATCGAGGACTGTACGACGTTGTAAATAAACAATGTGTTGCATTTCTTGTGTTATTTTTGTGTTTGTGCCTCAACGCGTCACTCCCGCCCATATATTCATATACAATAATTGTTTGGTTTAGTGAGCTCTACCACCCCTCAATGTTTGTCCCATGATTTTTAGAATCATCCTGTATACTACCAAAGAAATAATGTATTTTATTTTTTTTAAATGTTAAACAGTTTACTTAATTGTCCTCGGGGTTTCAAGTTTCAGGTCTCACATGGCAAGGAAACATTTAACGGGAAGGGCACAGGCAGATGGCGGCGTAGGTAACGGTACTAATTCTAGGAACGTGGACCGACGTCAAGCGAGTAACTCCTGCTTCTTTAACTCGTGACTCATGAAGTTCCACCTACAGTGGCCAGCAGTTATTATCTGGGCGTGCGAGTTAGTCCCCAGTCCTGTTTTGAGGGGTGTCCAGTACAGACTGGTCAACGGCTGTGCGGCAAACGTCGCGCGCCGGCCGTATACGAGCAGAACGGAAAATATTCGCTGCACAGCTCGAGAAACAAAGTTTGAAAATTTCACATCATAACAATAATGTGCGTACTTATACACAAGTAATGAACCATACGCCGTAAAATAACATCATACTTTCAGTTATCGTGGACAGGTTTTACCGAATGTGATAGGCCCCTATGTATAAAAAATTTTACAGATTTAATAACAAAACCTTTTACCTGCAAGCACTTCATAATGTGAAAGGCGAATAGATAAGATACACAAATAATCTGTAGACCTTATATACTCTACACAGACTGTCGCGATTTAATTATAATTCTGGTGTGTAAACATGTTCCATATGAAAATGCTTAAGCAGTTCTAAAAAAAAAAAAAAGATTTTCAGTAGCATTAAATTTCAAATCCTCCCCANCAAAAACTAATTGTACTGAATTTATAATAGCTCTACTAAAGGCGAACCATGGTAAACATCATCAGTATCGGGGTCTTTATTGTTTCCCGTTCTCTGCTGTGGATGACTTTGCTGCATCTCTGCGAGTTATTATTCCCTTCCATCTTCAGTCACGTGCATTATCTGCTACCGATGTGTTTCCAACAGCTAGTACACGGCTGTCAGCTGCGCGTGCATCCCCTCCCCGCCCTTTTCTACCCCTTGCCCGATATTCTCGCTGCACATGAGATGAAACTATTGTGAAGCGGAAAGTAACGTAAAGTAACTTTTATTTTTCTGGCCGTTACAGTTAATTAGTACCTTTGTTAAATTACAAGTTACCTTGCAAAAATGTAACCAGTTACCTCAAAAACTTTACTTTAAAGTGATTCGTTACTGAGTAACTTTACTTTCGTTAAGTTACTACAGAACACTGCACAACCCCAGTAAGGAAAACACTTCCGGGATCAATTAGAAACGAGGTTGAAAAATTACAGGTTTTACAGTTATCCCGAATATTTGAGACCAGTGTGTTGGCTAACCTTATGCTATAAAGACGTTTTTATTTTTGTTTTTATGTGAAAACTTAAGATTCTCTTTTTCCCCATGGAAATTATTTCTGTGGGCTCGTGGACATTAACAGTGATCGTGGTAAAAATGCAAACAAATCCTCAGTAACTTCGTACTGCTTTAATTTGTATTACATTCGGGTCGCTCAAAACTGCCAAGAGCTCAACACACGAAATTTACAACAAATCTTTATTATCTTCTTAATACAGATGTGGCACGGACAGAAATGCTTGTGGAAATAAACGGAATGCAGAAATGCAGGCAACTATGAAGTTTATTTAAATACTCTTATACCACAAGTTCGTTTAGCTTTGCTCCCGTGATTGGAAACTCGCGATAGGCCGGCATAGAACACAGTATAAAAAATATAAACTTTTCAATTCTTCTTATGCTATTACTGATAGCAGGCAGCCATTTCATGCCATTATGTTGTGTTATAGCAGGCCTCATGGGCAAGTGCGTGTACAATTTGTTACTGTTATTTCCTACTGCAATTATTGTAGCATCAGAATTTCGAGTCGTAGCTAACTTCATACAATGCTGTGCCAAAAACATAAATTAACAAAACTCTATCTGTCAATAAACCACATTTACAAAATTTTTAAACCTAGCTTCTTACAAATATTATCTAGTTTCCTAAAGGTATTGCCATCTGTTGACTGGTTAAGTATGACACATTGCTCGTTACGAGTGCTATCGAGTTTCGATGAAAGCAACTAACATACAAATCTCACTATTAAGGTTTTTATTTAAATAAGAAAATTTTAGGCCAAATAATTCTAGGATAAGTGACTTTAGGCCAAGTGACTAGGCCAAATAATTTTAGACCAAGTGACTTTAGGCTAAATAATTTTAGGCCAAGTGACTTTAGGCCAAACAATTCTAGGTAAAGTGACTTTAGGTCAAATAATTTTAGGCTAGGTGACTTTAAGTTAAATAATTTTAGACCATGCGACTTTAGGCTTAGTAATTTTAGGCCAAATGACATTAGGCTAAATAATTTTATGCCAAATGATTTTAGGCCATGTGACTTTATGCCAAATGATTTTAGGCCATGTGACTTTATGCCTAATTATTTTAGGCCATGTGACTTTATGCCAAATTATTTTAGGCCATGTGACTTTATGCCAAATGATTTTAGGCCACGTGACTTTATGGCAAATGATTTTAGGCCTGTGACATTTCTGAAACTGTTTAGGCCAAATGACGTGCTTCTGGCTGGCCATTGTGAGAGTGTTAATTATTTAATTACGGTTGTTTATAATGAAATACGAAAACATAAACACAGATTTATTCAAAGTTTACTTTGAAAGATTTAGTTTGTAAATTAACCGACAGGTAGTGCTGAAGTGTAAATAATTCTTGGGAGTTTACAATAAAATTACTTTCCCTTGAAAATTTGAGTGAAAATTTATATCATATTGGAATTAATACAATCGACTAGAAACACGACGGCGTCTAGTTTTTGTCCATTGCTTATTTTATAATCTTGGTATTCAAAGTAACAAACGAAACAGCGATTTAGTAAATACCTAGCTTGCAACCAAACAGCAAAATGTTCATTGAGAAAAATTTTTGTACATGGGACAACCAAAGTTCTGTCTACTCTCTCTTATTGGCGTACATGCAAGTCAATTTTAACAAAGTGCAAACGAAATTACAGCATATTTATGTGTAATACATCACGCGTCCAGCTGAGCTAGAATATTATACGATTTCGACAGCAAATTTGACACACTTGACGAACGAAATATACCTTTTCCATAGAATGTATTATTTATTTAATACTAATATTTAAAACACACCAAATGCAAACATATTTTAAGGTTTTTACTGTTTTGGTTTATTAATGTTTTCAAACTAAAGTATTCATAATTTATAAACGAACTCTTGTAATACAGTTACAGTTCATGTGGATAGTGTTGCTATCTTGCATTCGCTAAAGAAAACCCGCACTTTGCCAACGGTTCAAAGGCCTGTAACAAAATATGACTTAGAATACGGCCTTTCTCGAAGATTTTTTTCGTTCCGAGAGCTTTCGAAACTTAAAGAAGACGAAAAATGAACAAATAACTTAGGATAAGCCCCATGGACCCGTTTATGTCCCAGCAGTATTCAAACACCAGTGAAACCACACTACCCCCCCCCCCTAAACAAAATGCCGAAATCCTGCCTATGGTTTCAGTACCTACTTAATTCAAGCACCAGTTGCTGGCATTAGAACTCGTGAAATTGTAGACAGTTTCCCACCAACAGCAGAGATAAAGCAATCGATGGTTTGTGTATGAAGTTAGGGTCGGNCCCACCAACAGCAGAGATAAAGCAATCGATGGTTTGTGTATGAAGTTAGGGTCGGAAGAATTATAAGCTAAGTTTTATATCGGAGAACTCTCAGACCTTGTTATTATGAATGTAATACTTGTTAAATGCAAAATTGATATGTCTGAACTGCATTACCGGTAATAATATCATTTGAGAGCCTTAGAATATATAGAAAGGACCCAAGATAAATGTGCTGCTATGCTGTTCCCACTTGTGGAGTCGTGTGTTCCAGAGGAAATTCTGAGGGCTTGGTTGAGATGTCCTACAAGTCGAACTGAGGGTGAAACGCAAACACCTACAGCGGAAAATTGCAACAGTTGTTAACATTTCTGGGGAGTGAAGTAAAGTGTGAATAGGGGGGATTTGTATTGCAAAAGCTGGTTTTAAGGTTTCAGAAGAACAAGAAAATAAAGTGAAACAAATCAATTTCAAGAACGTGTGCCAACTGCAAACAATTTGTTATCTGGGGAGAAATACAAAAAATGTGACAATTGTGTATTCTGTGAGAAGTCACACGAAAGCGAGGAGAGCTTTCAGGTGCGGGAGTTACCGCTCAGCAAGAAGAAAGGTGCCGTAATTAACGGTAAAGCATGTTTTGTGTGCTTGATAACTAGACATAGGTCAAAGGACTCTAAAACCAGTGTGAGGTGTGTGATTTGTGCACGACACCATGCGATAATGTGTGCAGGCTTACCTGTTATTAAGGGGGGCCCTGAAGTAAAATGTCATGATGGAAAATTGGAAGAAGAGAATTATAGTGCTTTTTCTAAACAGTGTTGCTTCCAGGAAGTATTGTTGCAGACATTTCTAGTGAAACTTGAAGCAAATAACAGGGAAAAACAGCAAGAGACTTAATTAACAGTGGTTCTCAGCATTCCTGTATCTTGAAAAGGACTGCAGAGGAGATGGGTTACAAGCCTGTTGGCTCAGATATAAGTGTTATTTGGGGGTGCGAGATCTAAAAGAGAAAAACATCGGTGCTGTAATGTGCCACTAGGCAACTTGAAGGGGAATATATCACACCACATTTGACTGTTAGATCTGTAAAATATCCGGGGATCTGTTCCCAGAATGAAACATGAACCCATAATCAGAAAAATGAAAAATAAGGGAATATGGTTGAGCGATTTTGNATCAGAAAAATGAAAAATAAGGGAATATGGTTGAGCGATTTTGGTGAGGAAGAACTATTTATAGAATTATTGATTAGTGCAGACTTTGCAGGGAAGTTCTTCACAGGAAGGCACAAGGAGGACTCTCAGCAATGGTAATATTATTTCGATGGCTGATTATGGGAATAGTAGGTACTTGGTAAGAAAACTGGTGTGAATTATGCTACCATGGTGACTTCTAAACTAATCAACAGCCCAAACCTACCTGATCTTTGGATTCTATATATTATTGGGATTAGGGACCCATGCGAAACGAAAACAATACAAATGGATGGAGCTGTATTGGTTCACTTCAAAGAATCTGTAACTATAAATAGTGAGGGCAGATATAAAATGTACTTCCATGGCTGGAAATTCACAACAACCTTGGGGAAAACCAAGAAAAATGCAGAGAAAAGATTATTGTCTATAACCGAAAAACTCAAGTCTGGTGGAAGGTTTCATGACTATGGCGAATTTTTCAAAACCTTGCTTGAGGAAGTTCCAGAGAAAGAACTTGCTAATTCTAGACATTATTTGCCTCATGGAGGAGTTTTCAAGAGCAATTACACAACAAAAATTAAGTCCTTTTTTATTCTTCTTGTAAAAGGAAAGTATCCCTTTTACTTAATGACTGCCTGGCAAAGGGTCCAAATTTGTTAGAGTTGATTCCATTTGTCCTAATGAGATTTTGGGAGAAAGGAATAGGGGTAATTGCTATTATTGAGAAAACATTTTTTACAGCTGCCTGTATGTAGAAGTTATCAGGTTGCTTGCGATTCTTATGGTGCGCAGATGCAGACTGCAGGAAGGCCGGTGCTTGGTGTAGTTAGTTTCTACCTGCTCAGCTAGGTGGTGTGCGTGGGTCGACAAGGGCTCTGGTGGAAGCCGCGGTCGGCGTCAGTGTGCTGATAGTTTTGAAATCTTGATAGCCAAATTTTGTTAAAAGTCTTTGGATATATTTATATACTTTTATACAGATGAACATCCTGATCGGCCCCATATATTTAATCTTAAATTGAGACATCAAAGCCTTTTTTTTTTTTTACAATGTTAAGGTTTAGTCTAATTAATATAATGTCATTGACAAAAAAAAAAAAAACCAATATATTAAACATTTCAAGCGGAAGAAAAAGCTATATTCATGTCTGGATATGGAAAAATCCCAAAGAAAGGACAAATTTTGTAAATTTTTCATTCCATTTGGAGTTCTGTTTCAACAATCCGTAAAGTGCTCTTTTCGATTTTCTGGCTTATCGAGATTCCTAAAAGTGTTCTTCTGGTAGTTGATTATAAATCAGCTCTTGCAAGTCTCTATTCAAAAATGCTGTTTTCACATACAAATGCTCCACTTCCAGTTCCTTAGAATTTGCGATAGCTAGTATAATAAGAATAGTACTAATATCTGCCACTGGTGCATATGTTTTTCGGTAATCGACTTCATATTGTCGATTAAAACCTCTGTCTACTGCTTTGTAGACTTCTCGGTTAGCTGGATCTAACTTCTTTGTAAATGCCTACTTGCATGTAATCGGTTGCTTTTCAGGTGAAACTTCTTCCTGAAACCATGTCTCATTCTTTCAACGAGTATTCATTTCTTCCCTGACTGCCCTTTCCCATTTTCTTTATCCTTTCCACACATGACCTCTCCACGACATAAGAGACTCATGTCATAATCCGCGAATTTCAGTGGGGGGTTTCTAATTCTTATGCTTCTTTTCTTAAATCGAGTTGATCAGTTTCCTCAAGACGATGATTATTTCCTCTTTGATCTTCTTCTTCCTCTGCTTCAAGTAGAGGTACCTGAGCTGATGGAGATACATCTGTCAAATTCCTCTGTTTGAATTTATTCTCTCCTTCTTGGTTCTACATGTGTGATTCCATGCCTCTTTTTCTGGTTCTACATTTGTGGTTTCTTCCTTCTTTTTTTTTTTTTCTAAAATTATGTTTCTAAGAATTTTAATGTTATTTTCATAAGGGAAATGTACTTTTAACCCT
>NQII01003815.1:121349-242077 GCA_002778355.1 Clitarchus hookeri | reverse complement strand
GTATGTGTCCATACATAGTATGTACACCTGACTTTTATAGTTTTCGACGACGTCAAACAATAACCTTCAAAATGGCGGTCATTTTAACATTTACGGTAATTTGTCATATCTCGGAAACCATGCTATCGATCTCAACTAAATTTTGTAGACAGGCAAAGCATCATGTAAGAATTTAATTTTTTGATGGATGTTGTTGTTGGTCCTCTATTTTTGGAAAATAGCACCAAATTAAGAAATATATATTACATTATATCTCGAAAACTATTAAACCAATTTTCGCCTTATTTAGCAGGTAAGTAATATTATTATAGGCCAAGTAATCTTGCGTGATTTAACGTGATAAGGTACTTATTTTCGCAATAGGGGGTCATTTTTTTTTTTTTTTGGGTTTATTTGGTATATCTATTATACCATTTAAAAAATTTCAATAACATTTTCTACACAGAAAGTATTTGCAACAAGCATCTTATATATCAACACATAAACACATTTCTATGCAATTTTGGAAGATAGCGTCATACGAATAAATAAAGTTATTTACTCATATATCAGTAAAAAAAATACCGATTTCTACCAAATTTGGCAAACAAGTCGTACTGGTGTATATAATGTTAAATTATATATTTTAAGTATGTCGGACACTTATTTTTAAAATGACGGCCATATAGCCATTTATGCTTACAATGCTATATCGTTGAAATTATGTTATCAATCCCACATAACTTTGTATGCTGGCAGTAGACACTACAAGTATCAACTGCATCTTCACGGAGCATATATTGTCCGCCATTTTGTAAGATAGCACCATGCGAATAAATAAAAGTTGTGTCGTATCTCGGGTTACAATAGACCGAATCCTATCAAATTTGTCAAATATGTAGTACTGCCGTAGATGATGTAAAATTGTAAGTAAAAAGAACGTTTGGCACTTTATTTTCAAAAGGTCGGACATTTAGTTATTTAAGCTTTAAATTCTATATCGTCGAAACCACATAATCATTTCCAACCTATCATTATATGCTGTTAGTATATATTACAACTAGCAACTGTATTTACATGGAGCATCTTTTTACGCCATTTTGTAAGAGGTCACCATGTGAATAAATAAAGTTCTCATGTCTTCTCTCAGGAATCAATAAACCGATTCCTATCAAAAAAGCTCAGCGAAAAACTTGTCTGGAAGAATCTGCTGATGAATTAACTGCATTGTAATGTGATCAAGGAACCTGATCAAATTTCTGGTTGAATGGAGGCATACAAATGCTTTTATCTGACCGTTGAAATGTGTTTGTATATAAATATATAAATATATATATATAACTATACCAAGGCCAAGTAGATACATATGTTGCCACTGTGGAAAGGACTTCAGGTTTTTTCATGAAGATGATGCAAGCCAATGATTGTATTAACTCTACTGTAGAGTTTACCTCTATGTATGTACCTTCTCCCACTGCAAGAAAATACACTTAAAACAGTGTATCTACTGTGGAAAGATCTTCAGCAAAATATGTCATGCTTGGCGACATGAGAACACCGCCTGTTCGAAGAGTCCTTTTCTCGTGATAGAGTAATACAACAATGGATACATGCAGTTTATGCAAGGTGATATATTGAGGAACCACATCAATAACTGCAATGGTTCGTCTTTTGAAAGGCAGCAAGTGATGTCGTCAATACCCCCTGCTGCATTGATGGGCACTGATTCCACAGACGATTATGACGAGACCGTTAATGCTAATAACGACATGGGAAACATTCGAAGATTGGTAGCGTCAGTATGTGTGGAGTGTTCACTTGCAAGACGTTCGCGTGAAGTCGGCGTACTTCGGAATAAACAGCCATCGGCTCTAAATATTTATGATGACTGTGTGACCCATACAAAGAAAGTTAAACTTGACATTGAGGATGAAACAGGAGGCGAAGACAATCATTAAGACAGCATTGATGAAAATAAACGTGAAGACAGCTCTAGCGCTGAAAACGATGGCGATTATCTCGATGCACTGGCACAGCCCTCGACTACATCTGCTGCAACGAGCGACATGAAGGAGGCATAAGATGCTGAGAATACTGGTTACCTATTTACCGAAGACTCGAATGAACTTGTTGATAAATTCAGACATTTGTTTGACCTGAAAAAAACACGGGGATCTCTCACACATTGTTGAGATTTGTTCGCTGATTAGCAAGGGGTTATATCACATGATGTGATGACCTGCATTCTTCTGAAATTGTAATTACAAAGTAATAAATACTTTTCTTAATAATTGTGTTTTAATATTTTTGTTCTCATATCTTGAAAGTGGTTCTATGATTACTCATTTACTGAAGTACAGATCTACGCACAGAATATTAATGACATTTTTAAACATGAAATGCATATATAGTGGACTGCATACAAAATATTAATGCAGTCGTCAAGTACAAATGTGTGGAGACAGTTGGCGAATGAATGTTTTTTTAATATGTATGGATGGGGAACAGACGACACACACAATGGACTGATTATGGATTGATGATTGATCGAAAGATTAATGGGAAGATTCTAACATCGAGGGAAATATTGTGAAATTGATGGAAATATTGCTAAATATTAATGAAATGATTGCTGAGGAGGAGGATTGCGAAAGATTTATGAAATTAATGACCGTAATATGGATGGGAATATTGGAATATTGAGGGGAACTGGTGAAGATTAATAGGAAAATAACTAAAGATTTATGGGAATATTGCTAATAATTTATGGAAATAATGCAAAACATTGATGGAAATATTGCGAAAGATTAATATAAAGATTGCTAAGGATTGATGGAAATATTGCCGAGGAGGAGATTTGTGAATGATAACGAAATATTAATGGACAGTTTGTGAAATATTTCGAAAGATTGATGGCATGATTGGACAAAATATTGATTTTGAAGATAGCAGAAAATTTATGGAAAGATTGCTTAGAAGGAGATTTGCGAAATATTGCGAAATATAAATGGAAAGATTGTAAAATTTTGCGAAAGATTGATGTAAAGGTNTAGAAGGAGATTTGCGAAATATTGCGAAATATAAATGGAAAGATTGTAAAATTTTGCGAAAGATTGATGTAAAGGTTGTGAAAGATTATGAAATATTGATGGAATGATTGACGAAAGATTGATGGGAAGATTGGAACATTGAGGAAAAAATGGGAAGATAGATTGAAACATTAAGAAAGATTGTGAAAGATTAATGAGCATATTGGTAGATATTATGGAAAGTCTGCAAAAATTTGATGGAAAGATTGAAAGATTGATCGAAATATTGCGAAACATTGATGGAACGATTGCTAATGATTGATGGACAGATTGCTGAGGAGGAGGAGGAGAATTGTGAAAGATTGTGAAAGATTGATTGAATGATTGGATGATTGAGGGATTGATGTTCAAGACAACTCTGAGATAAGACTGTTTATCACCCTCGTGCATTCCAAGTCTGAAGGGGATAGGACTATTGGTGTTTCTATTAATGCCTTGTATGTCTATAAAGTGTTTTTAGATACTGATCCATACCATGATTATAACATGACATGGGCAGGTGGTTGCTACTCGTATGAAGGGCTTGTATTAGTNTAGATACTGATCCATACCATGATTATAACATGACATGGGCAGGTGGTTGCTACTCGTATGAAGGGCTTGTATTAGTAACATAGAAATATATTAAAAACAATTCTGAGTAGCATACTTAATACCTACAAAAAGTCGAGCTGTGTGCATGGTTAAAACATGTATGCTGTTAAGTTTTAGAGCAAGCAGAACAACATGAGCAGCAAGGTATGGTAACCTTCTTTTTTCATAAATAAATATAGATTTAATAAATTTTTTACAAATTTTTAATTTTTTCAAATAATTGTTTTAGATTATTTAATGTTTTTTGAATATTTTATTATTTTGGGGTTTAAGGTCATGTGTCAAGCGACAAGGGTCAAGGGTATTGGATCAAGCATCTAGGGTCTTGGGTCAAGGTTCAAGATTATTGGGTCTTGGGTCTTGAGTCTTGGGTCAAGGGTTTTTAGTCTTGGGTCAAGGGTCTGTAGTCTTGGGTCATGAGTCTTGCTTGAGTCAAGTGTCAAGAGTTTTTTGGGAATTTTTAGAAATGTTTTGGAAATTTTTTGGGATTTTTTAGAATTGTTTGGCTTCAAGGTCAACCAAGGTAAAGGTTTAAGGTCAGAGTGATTAACATATGACGTGACTGACGAGATGGACACTGGTAGACCTGGCGAGGGCCGGTCGTGTCGGGAACTAAGTCGATCCACCTGTCATCGAACCCCGGGCCTCCTACTTGCACATCTGTAAATAATAATTTTTCAGTATAAAAAGAAATTCGTAATTATTTTTGGGGATTTAGTAATTTTTCTGCAATTTTTTTATGTTTTTTGTGTTCAAGGTTATCCAAGATCATGAGTATAGGGTTAAGGTCAAGCTCAAAGTTCAAAGTCAATGTCACGCAGACTCAACGTGGCAGCCGGCCGGTGCACGGCGCCTACGCACCGATTCCTGTGAGTACCTTTTAAAATACATTATGCCCGAAAAGGCATAATCATTCTACTACAATTTAAATATTAAAATTTATAGATAAAATATTAGTTGAAATTCAATTTAAACTAAAATTAGGTGCTTTATTCTAACACAATTACAAAACGCTTGTGACATATGACGTATTAAGAAAACAACCAAACACGTCATATATGGGGTGATTTTTCAAAGGTTTGATTCAAAAAGTAAGAAGAAACCGGAAATAGACTACACTCCGTAAGTGCTTCCTGGTGAAACAGTCGCTGGTACATCCTTCTCTGCAGGAAATGACAGAGACGGACCGGCAATGTGCGAAGTGCAGTCATCGTTGGTTAATAGGGGAAGTTTCACTGGTATTGGCAGACAACGCAGAACGCCACGTGGCAAAAATTACTACGTAGAAGCCAAGTAACCTGAGTTATGAAGTCACCCGTCATTAGACTTCGTGCCATTTAACTACCACATGTTTATACATTTTGAGTCACATCTCGACGGATACAGAATGTTTAAAAACAAGACTGGTACGCGGAGTACTTTTCTAGATTTCCTCGCTCTGCGGATAAGGTCGTTTTTTTCAGGGACGGGACTGAGAATCTTATGAATCGCTGACAAATATATGTCGTTGTTGACGGAAATTATTTTGAATGATGCGTGATATATTTTATTTCCATTCAACGTCTCAATAGTTGCATAAGGTGCGAAAACGGAAACATTTTACTTTAAAACCAACGGTTTAAAATGTTTGTAAAAATTAGATTCCCTTCCAGTTAACTTTTTTGCATATGAAAGTATTTAAAATTGCTTCGTCGCCCTTTAAATCTGTGCAAATGTGGCACTTTTTTAATGAAAAAATTAGCGTATTAGAAGCCCATTAAGATCACTGCATAATGGGAAGTTTGAATTATCTGAAAATAAAAAGTTACAATAATATTGTAGTGGTATTAGATTAAAGACCCTCAATACAAATAATTTTTTTAAGTGTTCTTGGCTCAAATGGTTTTAAGGTAGTAGATTTAAATTTATAATGAAATTGGCAAACCCGGCGAACNATTGGAACAATTAAATCTATGAAAGTTATTGGAATCTTATAAATTGCATAATAAAGATAAAATATAAAGAATATGTAATATTTCAGGAGTTTTATAAGCTTAAAGTTGTAACGTAAATTTTTAGGACAATGCAAAGATTCAAAATAGCAATGTAAAGTTGTAAACATGATAGATTTACAGAATTTTCATGTAAGTGTCTGTTGTTTGTTTGCATTTTAACTGTACGTTACAGTTTCTTATCTTTTACATAGAAGAGAAGTCTGTATTTCATAACAATATTATTGTTAAAGTTTCATTTTTTTTTGCAAAAATCTCTTTTTTTTTTTGTCTGCGAATTATACCTACAAACTCGGAATATTCAAAGAGAAAAATGGCAAGTTTCCTTGTCGAAGTTCTGAACATCCATCAAGTTAATGAGAATGAGTAGGGAATGAAGAGGAACAGGTATAGTCCATTTCCAGTTACACCCAACTTTCCTGAAGCCCTGATAAAATTCATCTTTCAGGCAATTCCTTCGCTTTAAAGAAACAAAGTTTAGCCGAGTATAGAAAATTACACCGAAACGATAACTTGCTGCATTCCTGCGCAATCAATGTAACAATATTTAACATGAAAACTATTTCTTACTAGGTCTTATCATCACACCTATATTGCCTCTCTTTTATTCACATTATTAAAAATATAATTATTATAGTTTATAGATAAAATATACGTAAAAGTTTAAAGTAATAAAAAAGAAAGTATTTTTATATTTACACAGGTATAAAACGTTTGTGATATATGACATACTTAGAAAACCACTAAACACGTCATAGATGGGGCGATGTTTCAAAAGTCTGATTTAAAAAGTGTGAAGAAACCACGAATAGACTATATTCATGGTCACCCCCCATTGAGAATTCAGTTTTCCAGTCTTGAAAGCCTTTGGTAGTTTACAGATTGTGTTGTTTTTACTGTGGCTTAGGAGAACTTAATAATATAGAAAAGAAAATATTTAAAACTTTAAAGGCATAATAGATCACTCTGCTGTATTTTCCTTATAAACTACACTTGAAAGTTGCTGGAAGGTTCATGTAAATGAAAAATGACTTTAATAGAGTACCGAAGCTTAAACGAGAATTACTGTCGTTTTACGTAAAATGTAAAGATTTCCAATAATTGTAGCAACAAACTCAAATGTTCCCTGTAAATGAAAACTGACTTTAATAAAGCACCGATTCTTAAAAATTAATTACCGTAGATTTACGTGAAATATACCGATTTCCAATCATTGTAGCGACAAACGCGAATGTGAATTAGCAGATGAACATACATCGTCAGGATGTGCGAAATATTCTTGATTAATTATTTTTTAAGTGAAGCTGGCCCTCAATACAGATAGGCCTATATGTATAAAACAAAATAAAAAATTTAAAATATTCTTTAAACATTTGTACTGAGGAAAAAATTCAATTCAAACACAATTTTCTATCAGTACAGAATTTGCCAAAGAAGCTCATATGAAATTATTTATTTCGCTGACCGCATAATAGTTTATTGTAATCAAATTGAAAACTAGTGTACGATACGGAGGCAAACGACAGTTTAAAAATCCAAACATGATTAGTAAACTTTCAGAACTGATTGTATTTCCTGAACATTTTGAAGCAAATACAAAAAAATCTCTCCTCCTCCCCCTTCATCATATGAGACAGTCATTCTTGAAACCCAGGGAAATTTACGACACAAGAAATAACTGCACTGGAATGCACTGCCCCAGACGAAGAGAAAAATAAAAGTAGGAAGTATAACATGGGATTGCTTCTCCTCAGTTCTCTTTCTAGGGGCCGAGGCACCGCAATAAAATTAATTTAGCGCGAGAGATCGTTCAGTTCTCTGCGAGCACAAGGGTAGGATGCGCTCAAAAGAGACCCGAAGGCGGGCAGACAGTCGTTACGTCGATAAGAGGAATTGAAGTCTGCTCACGGTACAGTAGGCACCCCAGCAATCAACTTTTTAGAAATATCAGTGGCCACAAATGCATTTATACTACAACATGATCTGGCACGCAGGTTCCCAGATGAGTTTGTAACGGATTAACAAAAAATAGTTTCTAACACTTGGCGTTGAATAAGAAGTGAAATGTGTATATCTGTGGCCACCTGTTTCACACATATATTAATAAGAACTTTCATAACGGCATTACGTTTACATTGCTAACAATCCCGCCTTCATGAAGCTTAAATAAAACGAACAGGCCCATTCCTGTGTTACATTTGNCAGGTTCCCAGATGAGTTTGTAACGGATTAACAAAAAATAGTTTCTAACACTTGGCGTTGAATAAGAAGTGAAATGTTTATATCTGTGGCCACCTGTTTCACACATATATTAATAAGAACTTTCATAACGGCATTACGTTTACATTGCTAACAATCCCGCCTTCATGAAGCTTAAATAAAACGAACAGGCCCATTCCTGTGTTACATTTGCGTATGGCGAATCATACAGCAGTGAGAAAATAAGTATATCTTAACCTAAGGGGGTGGGGATGGTACAGTGTTTAACTACTCGCCTCCTACCTAGGTGAACTAGGCTCGATTCCCGGCGGGGTCATTCCCGGATGATGCTGCTGGGTTTTCTCGGGGATCTCCCGTTTCCCCCGCCCTTTCATTCCGGCGCTGCTCCGTACTCACCTCTCTTCGCCCTCATCGGTTCTCACGACCTCGGATATTAAGAACCGCCCAAGTCTGTTCACTCGCTCGCTTAAGCAGGGCTTCCAGAAGTTCTCTGCTAACTGTGAACAAACTATACGCCGAAGACACCGCGGGCTGCAACGTTTGCCCTCTCATCTCAGGAGGGCGCACGAAGACTATGGTGTCGCGGCCCCACTTCTCGTCAATTACCTCTGCCCGCAGGCGGCCTCGTCCTTGTAAAGGCTCTCATGGACGGCTTTAGTACGTCGCCCTGCGTAACGCGTGCTTCCCAAGGCTGACGAAGAAGCCTTTCCACCCTCACATTCCATCTGCTCTACCAGGAAAATACAGGATGATTCACGAGGAGTTACCGTTACTCACAGGGGCGTATTTCTTACATCATTTGGTGCAAAATACGTCAAACACACGTTGGTACTATTCCCAACATTTACAGAGTAATTGGAAACATTTGAAAAATGACCAATAAAAATATAACCCTTTCAGAAGCCTACATTGATGTATTATCGGACCGTGTTGTTTACAGTTGGTCATCACAATTGCGTCTAACAAGCTTACAAAAGATGTTCAAAAATGTTTCCGTCTACATCCATACACTTGGCCGCACGCTTATGAACTGCACGTGTTGCTCTACGTAGCTGCACACGGCTGTCTTTCGTTTCTGTAGCGGCATGAATGATACGCGCAGGTAGTTCCTCGCGTGTTTGTGCAGTTCTTTGGTAAACAACATTCTTCATCCATCTGAATACGTAATCATCTAGGCATTTCCAATTTGTCGAATTACTCTGTAAATATTGAGAATAGGTCCCACATTTATATGACAAATATTTTGCTTCAAATGATGCAAGGAATAAGCCATGCGAGTGGCGGTAACTCCTCATTATTCAACCTGTTTAAATGCAAGCTGCCCACACATCTCTGGTTTCGCCATGGGCCGGAGGTTGAATTACCCTTGAATAACGCATTTTGGTTCGGCTTAGCAAGATACTGGTTTCCTCTTTCCTGAGCCCATATCGTTCTCGCAGCCTGCCCCTGGCAGTAATCTTGCGAAAGGTGAGATTGGCTCCAGAACCAGATCTCAGTATATTTATCTGCATAGGATGGGTATTTCCACGCTATTCTTCAGTGGAAGTAATGTAGTAAAAGAAACGGGGTGAATTCCTAACGTTTAAATGACTGTCTGGCCTATGCACGCTAATGCGTTTGTATCAGTCATTGTAATCTACTCTCTGGCTATAGAAATATGTTGTTACACATACGTAAGAAAGTTTTGTGCTCTCAAGTACGTTGCCTTGAATTATTAGCTGTGGCATAGAGGTTTCATGCTAAAGAGAGATAAATTTATTTTTAATTTATTTTAATTTTGGTAAATAGCTGCTATTATGTCTTGTTTATTTCTGATGTAGATACGTAATGATTTTTCTGATTTAATTTTTTCCTTGCGTTCAGTTTATTAAACTTTTCGTTGTAGTCGTACTATATTATTGCCTCGGAACTTTTATGGTAATATTGCTTTATCAATTCAAATGTTTTGGCCCTTTCCTCCGCCATGTACGTATTTTGTTTTCACCGTGGCCTATCTTGATTTTCTCAGAAATACGGAAATATGTTTCTAATATTCTTTAAAATTTTTGAAGACAACAATCAATTTTTCTAAGAGTCGAGTAATTATTAAATGAGATTGTTGTGTCCCGCCTTTATAAATCATAGGGTCGTATTTTATTGTACTTATTTTGGACCGAGTTATTTAAACTCTTTCTACATTCATGGTTATTAATGTAATGATAGTGAAGATATCCGGGTAGATTCGACTGATCTCACCATACGATACAATGACTTAGATTTTTAACAACTACTGTAATATTGTACATGAACTGTTTCCGTCAGATACTTATATGGAGGTAATCGTTTCCCATTAAAGGAATTATTATTAATGCGTTTAAAAATTATTTGTTAAGAAGAGGTATTTCGTTTTTTAAGTGTTATTTAGGCGGGTAACTTATATCAATATATATATGGTTTTGCTGACTTTCCAGCGACGCACTATATCTTACAGCACCAATTAATTAAATCGGTTGAGCTCAATAAAAGACCGCACACAGACAAATATTTGTTTGTTCAAAACTACAGTAATAGCCAATCAATCTATTATGAAATCAAATATTTAAAAAAAAAATTATTTTTCCATAAAAATATTGAGTATATTAAAATGTTAAAAATATAACAACTAATTTCAAGTCTATAAAAGGTTTGGTGACAGCGATGTTCGTTAAACGTAATTTAAGCAGACTTATATCGTCGGTGAAATCTATTCGCGGGTGTAACTTTACGTGTATGTATTTGAAAGAACAATAATGCTTCCAGGTGCTCAAAAAACCTGCAAAACAGCTGTTTGCTTTGATGTATGAACTCATAATACCGTAGAACTACTGTACACGAAAGTTATACCTCTTACACTGACAGCAAAATAGAAGCAGTGGCTTACAGAAGTGAGATCCTTTCTGAAAAACTTTTGCCATATTTACTATCACAATTTTCCAGTCATATTATATGCTATTTTTCTGGAGGTATGCTGTTATGAGTTCGGATTCGGTCACTGGTGTCAAACATTATTTAGGAATCCTTTTTATGGCAGCCACGTTTGTAACCATAATGTTTTAAACAAGACTGGCGTGTTAGTAATTGAATTTTTTCCTACCAATTCCATTTAATGTGCACTAGACTCAGTTGTTAAGTAAATGGAAAGACGAAAAATTAGGTTTTTGTTAGATGCATTGCAAAGTTAAAATACAAATTCCTTCAAATTTTATGGGAATATCACTGCACTTTATAAGTAGCTGGCAATGAGCTGAACATATAACATATTTAGGTTATTGCCATAAAATAACAATGAGAAAAATAATCTGAAATATTTAACTGCAGTAGGTAATTAACACCGAAACTTTAAGTTCTACCCTCAATTACTTTTCTTAACTACATGAAGTGAATACATTTGCAATTAATGAATTGAAAATATTTTACAGCTATACACTCCATGCATATCTTAAGAGACACGTGAAGACAAACAATGCCTCATGTATGTTTTTCACTAACATGTCAAGAAATTTTCCTCCTAGGTATCCAAGAAAAAGCGGTTCACCTTTATTTAAGGAATTTACATGTGATGATGAAACTCTTTGGTAAGCAACAAAATGCCAACAAATGTTCACAAAAAGAGAAAAACATCAGCAAATATTTATGCTGGAACATTAAGAGCCAGTTGAAATAGGAACACTACTTAAAATATTAATATTCCCTTTGTTTCAAATACTCTCATAACTCTTTTTTCCAAATACATGTCGATAAAGAATCCAATTGAGAAATAATCACGACCATAATAGTAACGTCATGCCGATTTACCCAGTCAAATATACAGAATCCTGTCACAAAGACAGACTACCAGTTACTTAAGGAAAGTGGTTAAGTTAGCGCGTAAGATACTGAAGACTAACTTCTGCGGGAAATGTTTTGCTAAAAAATTAATAAATAAAGCTTTCCTTACCTAAGTGCATACTGTTCTACTGTATACAATATTTTATATTTAAGATAGCATTATGTGTAACCTAAACAACGTGTCCCTCAATGCAAGTTACGCACTTCACAAGGTGGTTCCTGATGCAAACTGAAACAGAAAGCGTAATAAGACTCATATNTAAGTGCATACTGTTCTACTGTATACAATATTTTATATTTAAGATAGCATTATGTGTAACCTAAACAACGTGTCCCTGAATGCAAGTTACGCACTTCACAAGGTGGTTCCTGATGCAAACTGAAACAGAAAGCGTAATAAGACTCATATCCTAAAGTTATCTATCGCTCACTGAGAGAGGTATGCTCCCTTAAAGCGATTAGTTTTTAAATGGATTTAATTTAAAATATCACAAACTACACGAGATAAAAATGATGTTTAGTTTATTGAAGATCTTAAAACTGTAAAGAAAATTAATTTGGTATAGTTATTACAACTCTGTTTTGTTAATTGCGATACACTTCAATGGAATAATTATATTATTACTAGGTTTGTTATCAATAAATTTCATACAAACAGATTAAAATGTCTTCATTAGTTAAAATATATATTTTGTTTCATGTACAGGAAAATCTGTAGTAAAATTTTCAATGTGTTAGAAACACTGTAGTTTTCATACCTCCATGAACTTCCCCACGTTGAATTGCCGCACAGACATTCGCGAGTGGCAGACGTATTGCCTGGACCAACGCAGCTTGCCGACGAACACTTTGAAAATTGGTGCACTCATTTCTTGAGTATTACTGACTATAGCGTGTTTCAGTAAGGCGACACCATTTGTTAATGTGCACATGTTAACGTAGGTGTACATTATAACGCCGAAGAACGTCAGAACTGGAAAAATGCGACACGTTTAAATGTTTTGTTTGCTATCAAAAACTGGCAACGCCAGTTTAATTTATGAAAGGGTGAGATATTACAGACCAAAACTTCTGAGGTTTTAAATATTTTATCACGTAAATTAATTGTCTTTTTAATTTAAGTAGTGTCTGAACTATTTAAATAAATTCATTACAAAACCACTTGCTTTAGGGACGCGTTTCTCCCTCTGTGATCAATTTAAGCTACGAGTCGTGCTGTTTTTTCTGTGTCGTTTTACATCAGGAATCACATCATAAAGTTTGAAACACATATTCAGGGAGACGTTGTATTAACAGTACGAACAGTCAGACATATTTACCTAAGTTGTTAAAAGTAAAAGGCTCTGCCCGTTTATCAGTAGACTGTACTTTTTTGTTTCGTGGCCAGCCAAAATCCAGAAACGCATTCTTTTCACCCCGCACCTATTCACTTTCTTGGTAATGCAGGGTATAGTTATTTCACTAATCTTACTTTCGTGTTATCTATCTTACAACTTTTTTTTTCTTTGGCTCTCTCGGGTCACATGACTTAAACTTTTGGTTTTTATCACTTTGCATACCACCATCCTTTGATTATTGTTGTATATGATTACAAACAATATTTTATTTTACTGCCAAGCTGCTCGGAGGGTGAGTGTGGCGCGGTAGATCCTGCCATTCACCCTGACTCTCCTAACAATCTGGCCGTTATTCTCTCTATACTAATGTATATATTTCTACTCTACTTTTTTAAGCCATTGTATAGTGGCCCTACAACATATTAATTATAATATCCATCTCTTTATTTGTCAGCAGCTTGGAGGGGAGCCTGTGTCAACTGTACTACCTTAACGGAAATTTCGATGATCGTAAATAGGCAAATCTTTATACTGTTAAAATATTGTAAATATAGTATCTGTAGGATTGGCCAGAATTTCGTTCTGCGTATTTCACATGTTGGTTTCGAAAGTGCTCACTTTACAGTGGACAGCATATAGAGGCGAAACTCGTCGGGAACTACCACGGAAGGTACACCGCTGAGAGTGTCGCTCTTAACTCCACTCGTGAACTGGTTCGCCCCGCGCCGTGTTTACCAATGTTAAACGCCCGTGCTCGCTAGGCGCGACCGACTGCCTACATTAGGCTAGTGTGTCTGACACGGCAGCGGACACCGGCGCTGGAGTTAAAAGCAGCATTAACAGAGTAAACACTGTCCGATGGCCAAGTCATTGTGGTCCAGACATGAAGTATTTGGAGTTCGCCAAGTTCGTCCTCCCCAGAACTCTTACCGGAAAAAAAAAATACTACCATTTCGCTTTCCACGCGCAAAGAGCTGACCGGAATGCGACGTCGAGGAATGTACGATTGTTGGTCGAGACTTGTACATTCCCTCCGTGTCTTGTGAGCTTAATGTGTTTAATAGGGAGTGGTGGAGAGACTTGAGCGGCTGTTAACAGCGAGGTCTTGAGAACCGACGAGGGTGAAGTGAGTGAGTGTGTAGCGGCGCGGACTGCACGTGTGGGGGAACAAGAGATCCCTGAGAAAACCCGCTGACCAGCGGCATCGTCCGGTGCGATTCCCACCTGCAAAACTTGGGGAGTGACCATGCCGGAAACTGAACGCGATTCGCCTATATGGGAGGCGAGTGGCCTGACCACTACACCACCGCGGCCCCGGGTATTTATAATGCATTTTCAATACAAATTTGAATGAAATATTGTAATGACATTTATAAAGGTTAGGTTCCCTTCGGACTCATATCGAGAAATTCGCATAATGGAAACGTGACGAACTTTGCTGCTTGCTGTTGGGTTTTCTCGGTGTACTCCCTTTTATCCCCTCCACAGTATTCCGTCAGCCTGTTACATTCATCATTCTTTTTTATGGTATTTTTGCAACTTTTAGGTGTGATCGTTGTAATTTAGATTATTGGATGCGTTATTTAATGAAGTACGTAATGTCAAACATTTCCCTGTGCGGAAGCAAGTACGTTGTCTTGCAGCTTTGGGATATTTTTTTCCTTATTTTTGGAGTAAAAAGTACAAAGTATCAACTGTGGTGTAAGATGACGGACGCGGCGGTTCGTGCTGCAGTTTTACCCAGTGTCACAAACCTTACAAGAGGCATACAGGAGAGCATTGGCGTGTGGCGAAAGTGTGTAATGGTTCCCTTGCTGCTCGCTTGTGAGTGGTAGGAATGAACTCACTCTGCCTAGGCTGCACAGTGGTTACTGGCTCGTGCTGCGTGCACCAAGAATGTACAGCGGCGAGCAAGCACCAGCTTACCTCGCAACACTCGCCACACGCCACTGCGGAAAAGACTGATGATTAATGCATTGAATAGCTGCCGATGCCATAAGTAAATCTCTGCATTACAATATGTAACTAAAGTAAATATGGTATTTATAATTTGGAAGCGAAGGGGACGTGATTCCGGTAGCTGACAGCGACGAGACTTGTGTTGGTGGCTGTCATCACAGCGAATTCTCTTGCAACTACGCAAACATGAGGAGTAATACAAACTTCCACCTTTTAAATGGGTATACGGCACGCAGGGAACAATTTGCAGCTCTCAAACAGGTACTACTACCATACCACCGAACTTAGAAGTTGTGTTTAGGTTCCCTCGTGTTTAAAATATTGTGAAATGCACAGAGCCTTTTTAAGCGCCGTTGGGCAACCAATGATAAGATTTAGCCTCCCAGTCATTCGTGTATGCTTTTGCTGTTCCTAGATGTTTTTTTTTTTGCAGTTGGTACAAATGCATTTCAATTATTCAATTTACCTCGAACGGACTCCACCTAGCAAAAGGGACTGAGTATCTTGTTCGCCAAAGAAAAATAAACTGATATCTTTGAAGTGAACCGACACTGGAAATGCGCTATTGACACACACTTACTGAAAGTGGAATAGTCAATTTTTTTTTTCAAGGACGAGAAAGGGATGCATGCACCTAAGTGCACCGAACATTAGCGGTGTCACTGCGCACGTAAATTATACCTATTCCAATGGAAACCATTACTTCATATTCTAACCGAAGGAAATATACCTTTTACGTAATGCTTTTTTTTTGGCCCGCAAAGATTGCAGAAAGTATTAATTGTTTGACAGATACAAAAATTTTCGTCAGCTTAAAATGTTACACAAATATTTTTTAATTACCCATTACAACTAAAAATACAATAAATTTGTTGGGTTTTTATCTTAATAAATACAAAGTTTGTAGAATTTTTAGAATATTATTAAAAGAATAAAAATTAATATATATCACTTGCCGTGATATTTAAAATTTTAATTTTGTAGAAATAGACTTGGATTATAATCTTAAAGTGTTACAGCCTCTATATTACATTTTCTTTAAACCACTACTAACTTGATCGCGTTAAGTTTATGAACCTTGCAGTTTCATGTTAAAATTTGGTGGCTGGGGCTTGGAAATTCAGGCGGACGTCTTGGTTTTTCGTCGCAGTTTCCCGTCTTTCGTCATGGAAGATGGGTTCAGCGATTCGCCGCTTAAGGAATTAACGCCACCGTGCAAACACACATATTCTAGGAAAACCTATTATTTTCTGAAATACTGCGATCTTAAATTGTACCTCTGCGACGCCATGCCATTGTTTGCTGCAAACGTTCGCACTATGGTGTAAAGTGTACAGTTCCGACAGTCTAACTCCCTTCTTATGCAACACGTTCCCTCACGTGGGAACAGGGACTTTAAGAGTAGCACGTCCAACGTGTACCAGTAAGAGACATGGGGCGCAGTGAGTGATGCCAATTGACATGCATTCTTATACAGATATACGCAATTCGCGGTAAAGTGAGCACTTTCGATAGCCCTCTCATTTGGAAGAATATTCAAAATAATTTTTTTTATTTCAGCCTTTGACGTATACTTTTGAGTGCGGTGGAATATGCACATTGTGTTTATTACTTACATGACAATATTTGTTTAAAAATATGGTTAAATGATAAAAAAAAATGGCTGAGAGGATAAAGTAACTAGTGCCTCAAATGTGCTCACTTTACCGTGAACAGCCTGTACTTGAAAAAATATTTGAATTAATTTTGTTTAGTTCTAAATACTGTATTTCTTTGCAGAGTACATTGACGCAGATACTACGAAATCCAATAAAGAATTATGTAAAGTGTAGAGTCGCGAGGGTCGCCGTTTGACAAAATATGAAATCATGTACGTCATGCTTCGTCCTCAAAAACTATACAGAGTGTTCACAAAAATCACTGACAAACTCTATCAAGTGATTCTTCACATAAATATGTACGAAACTTACATAAACGACATTTAGCCTAACTCGTTTTTTCAAAGATGATACACGCCCGACAGAATTTTTTGCGGACAGCGCGGTATCTCTGAAAGTACGTGTAGAGTACCGGTAAACGCAGACACACATCTACAGGAAACACCGTCGGTGTAGGTAAATAGCAGGTAATGGGAAAAGTGGTGGTTTCCTCCCAGATGTATCCGGTCTCAATGGAGGCGACGCAGTGTATGTGTGCGTCGTATGGCATTTACCGGTACACTACACGTACTTTCAGAGATCTGAGTAAATTCGGTCACGTGATATTCGCAATATACCTGTTGCGTATATTCACCTTTCTGCAGTGTACCATTCTTAGGAAGCGAGTTAGGCTAAATGTCATGTAGAGGCTGTTCACAGTAAGCTGAGAATTTTTGGAAGCCCTGCTTGAGATCTACTACATGTATGCACATTGCATATTCTTTCACCATATGTAAAATTAACATTGCCATTGGCCTGAGCACTTTATTCATGCGTCGGTCAAGTTAAATTCTAAAATCATTGGAAACGTAAATATTTTACAAATTTGTTTATTCTTGCGCTTATATGCATAAAAACAGAAATAATTTTTTTTTTCTTCCCAGTGTTCACAATTGTTAAAGCTCGAACTTCTTTCCCAATGTCGTCACCAATTTAACTGGACGTATGCTACTCAGTGTGGCCGTTAAAATATATGCAGATTATCGGCAGTGTCATTTTGCAAAGGTTTAGTTCAAAAGTGCCCACTTTTATGTCAATAGCTTGTATATACTTTTTATCTACATTTATGTGAGGAATCACTTAATGGAGTTTGTTAGTGATTTTTGTGAACATTCTGTACAAGGAAATGGAATACACTATGGTTTTCCAAAATAAATCCAGTTCTCACATCTCGATAACTGCGCTCGAAAAATTATTGTACCACGCTGGATTCTAAAATATATTTGTCCGTTAAGACAAAACTCACAGTCTTACGTGTATATCATTTCTTCGTTAACCTATAATGTATGATTCTTGCGATAACTCTAAAACTCGTCTAGAATAAATTCTGCAAATAAAATAGATTTTCGAACTTTTGCTTAAATGAAAGCTGTAGATTCTATATAATATTACATATTAATGGGAAGTTTAATTTGGTTACAGCCAACTTGCTATAGTCTGTTCACTGTTTCTTCACACTATTTGATGGAAACCTTTGAAAGATCACCGCATGCATGACGTGCTTAGGTTTTTCCTAATTATATCGCATATCATAAGATTTTTATACTTGTGTTAACACAAAAATTCCTCATTTTTTATTGAATTAAACTTTTAGTCATATTTTATTTAAAATTATAATATTTCAATAATAATGAGTTTGAATAAAAACTGGAAGAAAATAAGTGTGTTGTTAATGCCCAGTAAGAAATAGTTCTTAAGCAAAATATTATCCCATTGGTGTAATTTTCTAGACTTAAGTCAAGCTTTGTTTGCATGAGGCGAAGGAATGTTAAGGAAGCAGAACTTGGTTGACAGCCAGCAGGTAATGAACATTGTATGGTGCAGTAAGCGGGCCCAGTTGGTGTTGACTAGTATTGTTTATCAGGAGCATATTAAAATCGTGTAAACAATTATGGGGTGATGGGATGTAGGAGGGGTGGGGAAGTTGTCATGGCACAAAATGCAGTGGTCAACTGCCTACCACAATATCGTAAACTCCTCTACGCCCGACTAGCAACACTTACGTGATTGGGCACCCGTTAAGAGGATAAAGAGAATGAGAATAGGGCCCCATACCTCAAACTGTTGTCCTTTATATAGACGAAGAATTTAAGAATTTCCGCCACGGATGTAGCAGCTGACTCCGCCTGCGTTCGAACTCCCCGCCGCGCGGCGAGGCCCCGTATTTTGGGTCGTCTCGAACGCATCCTCTCCGCCCGTCCTTCTCATTACCAAGGCACGTACGCCACTTCGGCACAAACCCGCTAGCTATCCTGCATTTACGGCCAGGAAGATCACGACGTCCCGAGATGCGGGCTTGGTCCTTTCACCGCCCGTCCTAACACGTACACATGTCTTAGATTGTTGCCGACCTTACGGGCTCTGCCCCAACCCGACCTCACCCCTCCCTCCCCCAGCTCCAAGCTCCTACTTACAAATCTCGCCCCGCGCCAGTGGCGTGTGGTGAAGTGTTGCGAGGTAAGCTGGCGTCGCCTGTGTGCTGTGCCCTGTTGCTTGCTAGTTTACGCTTCCGCCAGTAAAATGTAGCTCGGCAGTTGGTTCCACAGGACGTGTGTAGAAGGTCCCTTGGTGCTCGCTTGTGAGTGGTCGGGATGCATTATGTTTCACTACACTGCGCTGTGGTCACTGGCTCCTGCTGCGCGCACCGAGAATGCACAGCAGTGAGCAAGAACCAGCTTACCTTGCAACACTGATACCGTGATGATGTGTTGGGCGACAGGGTGGTCGGTAGAACTGGATTCACAAGTTTTCATACAATGCCAAGCAGTCAGAGCAGATTGTATGCACAGCCAATCAGGGCGGTTCTCCCCACTTCGGCGTTATTCGCGTTGTCTGTGGTGAAAAAAAAAATTGGGCCGATCTCAACTTTTCTACTTGCAATACCACGCAGACAACGGCGATAATGCCCACAATCCAGTGTGTGGTGGCTAAGGCGAACAAAATGGTTGCCATCGAAGACTACGATTCTTCCTACATATCACATATACTGTGAGCAGGAATTGTATCGCAAATAATAGCAGTACACATGCAATATCACGTATTTATAAATCACTACCTAAGTGATAAGTATCAGCAAAACAATCTCTATTTCTGTGTTATAAAATGTATGTGTGTGTTATATGTATTTAACAGCTTCAGGAATTATATTTGAAATTTCCTTCTGATACATACGTGTTTCTTATCGTGAATAGTAGGAACAAAGACGACATTTATGTGCCGTATCGAAGAGAACAGTATCGTGGACAGTTATAATACATTTTACGCATTAAATTTTGTTACGATTTGCACTATCTAGTTTTGTTTTGCAACGTACGGAGAAACGGTGTTATACGAATGAAAATTTCGTTCGAAAAATTGAACAGCCTCAAACATTCAGAATTTATCATATCTCTAGAATTTCAGTTTGGTAAATACAATCTCAAGGTTGGAATGTGTAAATTTATGATCACATACGCGACCAACTCTTAGCTTAATAAAACGGAAGTATTGTAAACCGTCACTTTGCATGAATATCCACTTGTTGGAAGTTTAGGGAGGAATTAAATTATGGGTACCCGGATAACGCAGAAAATCTGGAAACGTGTGAATGGCTACCACCAAAATCCACTCTGTCTGCTCTGCCAGGCCAAGGTGATTTGCGAACTTGGAATCCCGCTTAAGATGACTGGGAAGTCTTGGGAATCTCGTTCATTCATTCTGCTCGGAGAGCGGCCATTTTGAAATTTTTCTCGTTCTCTTTCGAAGCCACGCTCACCTTCCCAGTCAAACCACTTTCACTCCCAGACCCTGTGCTATCTCACCGTTCGCTGCACCACTCGTATCTCATTTGCCCTTAATGGCAGTGGCAAGGAAAAAAATGTTATTTTATATTTTCACAACAAAGTGTTCAACTTTTATACATTATCAGTAGTTACTTTTTTTCCAATTCTGCTAAACTGGTAAACGTCAGGTTTCTAGAAGTAGGACGTTAAAAATGAACCCAACTCCAAAAGTCTATTTCCTGCTTTAGCAGTTATACCTTTAAATACCAAATATATATACAAATAGCGTAAAACAATATAACTCTCTTTTACACTAACTACTTTACGGTGTCATCATCCTTATCTACATCATTATTGTGGTACAACTGGCAATTTTAGTATTCTTGGTCATATGGAGCCTGTGTATTAAGCATAAATGTCAATATAGTTTGTTTGGCGGTAATGGGTTCCGTGTTTCTCATTTTATCTTTCAAGGTTATGGGTTTAGAAAATTTCTCACCTTTCTAGCACGCTATGTTTGTATTATATATAGCGTGCAGCGTTTTGCATTTTCCTAGCGTAAATTTTACATTAGAGGGAACATATTGTAGCTGGGAAAGTGTTATTTTTTTTTAGCTTATATATTTGCTGCGGTTTCACATCGCAGCCCTGTTATCGTGTTATCTATGACGTAATATATTATCAGTTGCAAGTTCGTACCAGCCTAACCATTTGCCCATCCGCCTTTGCATAAAACAGATATACTCAAAACCCGCTCACGCGCCTTGCAGCACAAAAATACATAAATTAATATGTAATGAAAGGGCTAAATAGCTAACAGATGTTATTCGAGTATTATGAATGCGACATAGCCTGCAGTTTACAAGTAGGGTCGCACACTGAACTACAAAGGGATTTGTCACTTTCTGTGTCAAACAACCATCCCGGCATTCTCATGGCATGATTTTGGTAAATCTTGGAAAATGGAAATCAGAATAGCCTGATCGTAGTATCAAACGCGAACACAAAAGAAAATCCAGTTTATTGCCCCTGCGCCAAACTGGCTCGATTTTCTATAAATAATCCAGTTTTGTCTACCTTCGAATACTTATGTACTGACACAAGCAATGGACTTTAAAAAGCTTGTTTCCAAATATCATTAGTTTACCATGAACTATACATATATGTATAGAAACTGAGCCATTGTTTTTTAAGTAGTAAAACCTTGTAACGCACCTACTGAAATAGCCTTTTTAGTAGGAAAAAGCATAGTAATGTTAGTGGAGACGGTGTACTATCGCGGAAAAATTTGGTTGTTTGCTAGAATTAAGCTAAATGTACACATGTCCGAGAGATTTTCTTCCGTAATTGGACGTCATGCATGTATAAGGCTACTATTCCACTTCATTAGGTAAAAGAGGATTATGATACTTCTTTGCGATTGGGTGCAAGGAACTTGGAGAGTCAGAACCTTGGTCGAACAATCATAATGCGATAAACTAGCTATAGTGTTATCGAAGATAACTCAGCTCAAATACTTTTCGCGATTTAACCGTGTCTCTTATCATTAAGTAAAACCTTATCTTTATTGTGGAGCTTTTTCCCTTTTGATGTAAAACTTGATGATGAGGAGAAGATATATTTAAATCTAGGCCATTGACTTTTCCTTCAATGTGCTGCAGCAGTGTAGGTGAATGAAGAAAGGATGGGAAGGCCGGACGCTGATGCTCGTGGAACACCCCGAACACATGCCAGTTAATGTGGTTGTCCTGTCTGGAGGAAGAAGAAGGCGAACAAGATTGCGCGAGAGAGGATGGTGCCATCCAATGGTATCTACCAGGCCTCGTTAGAAACCGAAATTCCCCTCCTTCCCTTTGTGCCACACCATCCCGGTGGCCCAGTGACAAGGCAGCTACGATCTACACAATAGGCGGCCCTGATTAGCTGGGAAAGTATGAGGGAAGGCGGGATGGAATCAATTTGGTTACGAGAGGAGAGAGAAGGGAAACTGTCGGCTTGCTTCAGCCGCCTCCCCCCAAATGCGACAGTTTGACTTGGCCTGCGACTTTAGCTGGGTGGAAACTAAGTTCCTTAGTGGCAACAGAATCTTAGTGAATTTTGCAAACACGAATTACTCACGCTTATTTTACGAACCTTCATCTTCGAGCATGCTCCGAAGTTTTAACGCATAATATTAATTTCTGAAATTTAAATTTTCATTAAATTTCTACTTAATGTATATTTTTTCGTAATTAAACGTCATTCAATATTTATAAAAAAAAATTTTTAAGTGTTGCAAAACCAGTGTTAAATATAACCCCAATAAACGTTGTAAATATTGGATTTTTAATCACTAATAAATTTTTTTATCCTTGTAAATAGAACGTATGGTTTTAAGCCAGTTATCATAGCAAATGACGTCACTATTGGCAGTATGCATCGAAGGCATGAACTCATGTTATTGATAATAGAATACTTTTTATGGCCCATTAGTATAAAATGAATACAAAGCAGTAAATGATAATGCCAATCATCTGGAAGTTAATTTTTTATTGACCATGTATCACTGTTAATCAAATAATACTTGACTACAGTAATTATTATTCAATTAATTCTACAGTGTCTAGTAATGGCCCCACAGCACATTTTCTCTCATGGTTCGTCATGAGTCATACTTATAATGGAAACAGTTGGAAACCCACGTATCAGAAAATACATATTTTTTTTAAAGTTCCAGGAAACTGGAAATGCAGCGAAAATAATCACGAAGTAAAGGACGAATTTTAAAATTGTGATGCAGTACTATTGTAATACGCAGTTGTATTTTTACAAATTTTTCCCCATCCCTGCAGTTTCCTGAAAACCATTTTTCTTAATATATTATAAACTGGGTACAGCTAATTATTTCTATCAAAGCAAAGCTTTTTCAGGAATTGTGAAGTGAGATTGTATTGTCAAGTGTGGAGGAAGATGTTTTCTTAGCGAAAATGGTAAGAAATGAAAATGAAAACCCTAAGTAATCAATATTGAAGTAAACAATTATGTATGTATGTAGATACACATATAGATATATATCTTCATTGGACTACACATGGTTTGAGTTATTTCGGGAAAATTTGTGAATCACATAGATTGCGATAGTATTGCAAATTGAACTAAATTTCGAGGGCTTGAAGTTTAAAAAAGAATAATGAAGTTCTGGGGTATTAAGAATGTTGATGAACAACTCAGTAAGTCTACTGTAAGGAATACATTCTCAGCACAGAATCAGTATTAACGTTTTCGTTCGTAAGATACATTTTTAAATCCTTTTTTTGGCCATGACTCAAGACGAATCTTTCCTTCTCGTTTGTAGTTTTTAACAGAACACGATCAATTAGGGCCTTAAATAACGCCTGCGTGTTAATGCAAAGCCACAAAAAAATGCAAATACCAATTTTTTTGGTAACACTGGCTTTTGTAATTGTCAGCGAGCAAAGAAAATTTGTACACATTATTACACTAAATATTTCGTGAACTTCCAATGCAATATTAGACTGACAATTTGTCTTCTTGAGTACTTTCAAAGATCATCTCTCTTGCTATTCATAATATTAAGACAAGTTAACACTATAGAATACTTGTAAATTAGCTTTAAATAATGGAAGACACACATTTTGTAGATAAAAAACCTGGCAGATTCATAAATGTACACTGACTGCCCATCACTGAGACCCTTAACGATTAAATTTTTTTCGAGTTTACATAATTGCAAAAAAGATGTAGAATGCACTTCTATTATAACAAAATTATCACAAGGTAACAATGACGTAAAACTAAGCATTTATTGCATTAAAGCTCCATGCTTCTGTGGTAAGGTGATCGAAAATGGTGGAAAGTCAAGGTCATTACGTATAATTTTCCACATTTGGTGAACACCGTGTTAGGAGTTTCACATGGTTCAGAGCCCGGTAATACTAGAGGAGCTAATCTCCTAACATAAACTTGAACAATTAGTAATAGTTCTCTACAGTCAGATGGTCAAAGCGCTGGTCCGACGAGACACCATCATTGGTACACCCCTGTATAATTGGAAGCGGAAGAAGGGTCTGAGGGGACGCCATGTTACACGCGCCAATCAGTGATACATTCGTTGCGAGATGGCCGTGGTGTGGCGCCCGCTGGAAGATGCGGCGAGGCCCCCGCGGTACGCGGCACGTCAGTGTTCATTAATTGAACATTCAGGCCGGCGAAACAATGGGTTTGATTGAGCGGCGCGTTGCCTGGTCACACCTGGCTAAAACTCCTTTTCACGCCGCCAGGCTGGGGCGCGTGGTTAGTCGTTCCCTACTAGCACGCTCTGCCCTTCCTTCCGGTGCGCGAAAACTGAGGCTCGCTTCACGATGGAAAACATGTACGTAATGAAAGTGTGCATATCAGAATGAAAGAAAGATGTATTTACCAAACAATTAATGGTCAGAAATATTTTCTGTGCGTCAAATCAGTTAAACAGACAGACAATAATAGCGTGTGTGAGTTAGTGAAGAGATTTGGGCGTTTCTTAACATCGGGGTCTCGAAAGCCGATGAGGGTGAAGCGAGGTGAGTAAGGAGCAGCACCGGAATGAAAGAGCGGGATAAACGGGATATCTCCGAGAAAACCCGCTGACCATCAGCATCGTCCGGCACTATTCCCACATGCGTAAATCCGGGAGTGTCCCAACTGAGAATAGAACTAGGTTCACATAGATTGGAGGCGAGCAGTCTAACCACTTCAATACCACGGCCCTTTTTGTTTACGTAATGAAAATAATGAAAGTGTACGTATTAGAATGAAAGAAGGAATTTTTATTTTAGAAAGAAGAGGTGAAAGAAGTAACTTCTCCAAGAAGAAAACTGATTCTTTGTAACACTGACAAACATTTTGCTAGAGTTTTTTTAAAGATTAAAAAATTAAATAAATAAAAGAGTATATTTATAATCTACATTTTATAATGTATTTCCACTCAGAAAGCTAAAAAAAAAAAAAAAAACAATATTTTGCAAAAATTACCTTAAACAAGCAATTGCGTCAGAATAGTTACTCCAACTGCATGTTATAAAAATAAATAATAATATTTACAAATATTTTTTATATTTGACTTTACTAACATCCATTTCAGATAATAAGGAATTACTTTTTTGGGTAAATAATTAATTATAAATTTTTTTTAAAAAACCGCATTACATTACAGTCATTATTACGGTGTTCTTGCTTGATAAAGANCATCCATTTCAGATAATAAGGAATTACTTTTTTGGGTAAATAATTAATTATAAATTTTTTTTAAAAAACCGCATTACCTTACAGTCATTATTACGGTGTTCTTGCTTGATAAAGATTTTTTTTTTTTTGCAAAATTAGCATTTTGAATCACCCAGAATAGATTTACGCTTAAATAATAATTTACAGTGTTACAAAATATATGCTTTATTCTTTTGCAAACAACATAAATCGCACATAAATTCGTTCTCATAGTTTTTATACTACTTTTTAATGAACTCTGCATGTGGTACAGTCGGGTGCAATATTCCATTGACAGCAACTTGACATTATAACCTAAGGGACCCGCCTACCTGGCGCTTGAACTGCGTTGCAGTTGTTAGAAATACGCGTTTTCCCACAAAACTATTAAACGTGCGTCCAATGTTGTGATCTACGAAAAGAACACACGCTTCATACTAGGCCTGTTGAATGCTTTCAAGACATCACTTGCATTATAAACACTACTTCAGAAGAACCCAGATGATCTAAAAACAGTGTTTTCAATGCAATTATTCTCACAATATAAATGCCTGATATATACAAACATTTCTAGTACCCTGCATTGAACGTTGCTATACACGTCCTACGAATAAAATGATAGGGTCATCGTTTGAAGTTCCATAGGTGCTCTCTGCACGATCAAATCACTGCACGCCATGTACGAGCCTTGCACTTAGTGTCGATGGCGCACTTGACGCGCATAACAGAGTAGCCCTTATTGCTCCCGTGCTTCTCTACCTCAGACGCAGAAAATAGCTACAGGTAGGCGGGTTCCTTAAAATCATACAATGGCTCCTATGTACGCAGCCATGCCAGACAGTGCAAGGGGCTGCAAGAAGTATTTAACGTACTGCTGCGCATTAACAGTTCAGTCTATCAATACCATCATGACAGTAGTAGCGGAAGTTTGCCACTGTAAATTGTAGTAGCGATTTTAGTTCTTACCTGCGAATCTCCAAAACACTCACATGGGTCTTACCCTTTCCCAAAGAAAACTTGACTCGTCGTTTTAGAAAATACGTCGCTAATTCAGTGTTAATTGTAGAAAACGCAAAAGTCGTCACCTTCGCACACTCGCACGTTGTTCTAACAAAGCGGCCGCATACCGCTGAATTGTGGGCATGAAATCCTCTGTCTCTGTTAGTGTCTGCTTGACCAACAATCCTCCTCCCTGGTTGTCAGTTGGGGCCATCGATAACCAGTATGATGTGTGTGTACGTAGAATAACGTGTTGACGGCTTTCAGCACAGTATGGTTGTGAAGAAGGTACGTCCCGAATGACGGGAAATTCTGCGTTTGCGTCTATAGTACCCGACAGATGTCTGGGGTTGTCTCAGAGGGTTGAAGTGGGGTGAACATCGCAAGGGGAAAGATAATGGGCTTGCAGCACTGGTCGTGCTATCAACTGTCTTACATACATCCGGCGGTGCGTCTGTATTGCTGTTACCGAAGATTGAAGACCGGATGCTTGTGGGACGGCACATACGCTGCGGGCCGTTCTGTTGCCGCTCAGCTACATACCGGTCCGTGGCGAGCATTAGGGAACTCGCTTGCCCAGACGTCTGACGAGCACTGTACACTTTCACCCTACAGCCATATTGTCCAGACTATCTCAGACACTTATCAGTTGTTCGTACGGGTGCAGATGGCGTCTTCTCGGAATGCCCGTCTTTCGTCGCGCCTTGCAAGTATCGTGTGAGTCTTATTGTAGAGGTTCCCACTCTTAGATTGCAGTACATTGTGAATGGCGCGCACAGTTGCCAGATTACTCCAGCTTTGCGACGTGACTGGCAGGTTGAGTGACAAATGGGTGGCGAAGAAAATGGCCTGATTAGGAGAATTTTATATGTTTACCTCCCTGACAACTATCAAAGGAATCAAATCATGCGACGCAAAACTAAGCGACTGCTTTGAAACTGAAACATGTGAGATACCCTATTATTGTGATTGCATGGCACGCACGTAATGAAAATGGCGTTTTTTTTGCGAGGCTGCAAAAATATAACTTATCAGGCAATAGTGCACGCGAACAAGGACGGCGTTGACGACAGAAATAATGTATTGGAAAGAGAAAGTGAATGTCCATTACACCGCACACTGCAATCTAAGAGTGAGACGCTCTATAAATGTGTTGTTTTACGACTTTAATACATGTGACTATGGCGCCCTCTTTTAACGCATGTGCCCACGCGGACACACGGACATTGAACCGTCCACATTTCATCCATCTATTTGACACTCCATAATTTAACAATGTCAACAAATACTATTTCACGGGTAAATATTTTATCGAGCTATGTGCCACTCCATCATTTAACAAGGTTAACAAATACTTTCACCGGTCGAAATTTCATCCATCTATGTGCCACTCCATAATTTAACAACGTTAACAAATACTCTTTCATTGGTCGAAATTTCATCCATCTATGTGATACTCCATAATTTAACAAAGTTAACAAATACTCTTTTACTAGTCAAAATTTCTATGGTAAATACTTCATTTTGGTGCATTATATCTGAACCAACCGACGTATTTTTCATGTGTAAAAAGGGGATATGACAAAGATAGAATATCTCCNAACAAATACTCTTTTACTAGTCAAAATTTCTATGGTAAATACTTCATTTTGGTGCATTATATCTGAACCAACCGACGTATTTTTCATGTGTAAAAAGGGGATATGACAAAGATAGAGTAATTTCTTGACCGAGAAAACTATAGTATACATTTTTATTCATGATAAAACAGTACCGAAACTTCCTCCCTGCTTACAGAAATGATCTTCCTTGCTTTGGATACGGATGAGTAACCTTCAGAAATTCTCAGAATTTGAGGCAATCAACTCTTTTCCGCATTATCCTGTTTTTTGTTTGGCAATACGGCGAGTAATCTGAAACAAGGTAATTAAGTTATAAACTTGCTCCCGTCAGAGAATTTCAATTTGCAGTGTTTAATATCAAAACCACAATTGGCTCAGATGTAGGTCAAATACGACCTCCCTTCTCGAAAAAGACTTCCCATATTTGGTTTTTTACTCTTTAGTTTACATTTCAATGGTGTTTATTTATATGCATCTCATTTACTTTTATGCCTTTTTCATCCTGGCTGACAGAATAACAAGTTTATATGAGTAGACTTTGCATCAGCTCATTTGAGCAGAAACAACATGAGAATGTTATGTTATTATAGCCAGAGGAGACATTAGAGAATACACTAATATATTAATTTATCTGAACAAATCTAACACATATATCTAACACAACGTCTTGCACCACAATTATATTAACACATTTACGACATTCGGAAATTACTTCGACATAAATGCCATACACCGGCATTGCACTTTATTGGGTAGTATATTTTGGCTTCCAAGATACTATAGACATTCCTTGAAGTGTTATAGTTATTTTACGATCAATAAGCTGTTTGAAACTTCAATAGATAATGCTTAGAGATAATGATTTATTGCAGGATAAACTGGCTGTTTCCTTTAATACAACGTACTGTACACATTTTAGACAACTTCCTTTCGTTATTGACTGCCATGCATGTATGTATCTAATTCCTCATTTCATTGTGCAAATGAGGATTCTGATACTCTGGCGGCGTTAGCGCCGTCGCGTTATGTTTACTAGCGCCATATCCTTCTGTGCGGAAGTACACTCTTAACTCGGCTCAAATCCCTTCCTCTTTCCTTTCGGTTCTTCCTCCCAGCCTTCCCCTTTGCCATTCGTGCGTATACTTTTTTGATTGGTTGCAGTAGTTTATGTAAGGCCTTGCACGATCCCGCCGTCTCTACTTTACGCCCTTCAGACGTCTACTACGTTACGCCGCTACCCTATGCCTGCAAGGTCTTCGTTTGTTCCTGATGGCTTACTTGCACTTCACCTCGGTCAGCTGAGGTCAAACACCGCTGCCATGTTTTTGAGCTGACGTTCTACTAGTCACGCTACAGAGCGATGGGGCACTTAATAAGCGGGGAGGTCGTCAATGTTAGCCGGCAATGGAGGACGAAACACTTGATCTGTTATGTACCCCCATAAAAAAAAATGCGTACGGGGTAAGATCCGGGCATCTTGGGGGCCAGTGATGAAGAGCCTGGTCACCAGTTGCTCCACGACCAATCCAGCGTTGCGGCAACGTCTCGTTTAGGTATCCGCGAACAGCTAGGTGCCAATGGGGTGGCGCACCACAAAGTATAGATTAGACAGTCCACTTCACATTTACGTGTCGAATGCGAGCTCGCTATCCCCTCACCACCTCAAACCGAGAGTTACGAACGCCATCCAAGCCGTAACACAGGACATGCTGACGAGAGCGTGGAACGAGTTTGATTATCGCGTAGATGTCGTTCGGGCCGCTCATGGTGGTCACATTGCACATTTATGAATGTATGGTAAACAAACTTCACAGTTCCATGGTTCATTTGATTGGTCAATCAAGGTTGTAGGTTGTTTAATTTTGATATTATAGACTTTCAAAGTTGGGGTATTCATTTATACTCAANATGGTCAATCAAGGTTGTAGGTTGTTTAATTTTGATATTATAGACTTTCAAAGTTGGGGTATTCATTTATACTCAACCTGTGTAAATTGTAATTTTTTTCCAATTGGTGCTCCGACACTAGTGATGCGGTTTAAATGAATTTGTATCCATTGTATGAATTATTAATGATTTGTTACTTAGCGTGATCACAATTTTTCCACGTCTGATTTTTATGTACACTAAATTTAATAGTCTTCTGTGGGTTGTTTGCCATGCAGCTTTTGCATTCATTCTTAAAATAAAAAGTCTTCAAACTTGCCTGTAATTATTTGAGAACTTTTCAAAAATAATTTCTGCCCAACTCCTCGTCACGTCTTTTCTCACGTCTGCCTTTGTTACGTGTTGCATGAAATAGCTGAGGTCGGTTTCCTGTGTACACTTTAGAAAAAAGAAGAGCTGGCCTTTTTTGGGCGACTACGAATTTGAAGCTGACGAGTCCACGACTGTGGCTGAGTTGCGTCGGGCCGCAGTAGACTTGTGGCGTCAGCGGGGTGCAATGAGGCAGCCGTCTCAGCATGCGGTCCCGGCGAGTGTCACCAACCATACACCTAAAGTAGATAAATTGTTTTTATTGGGAATACAAAACATCTGTCCTTTAACATCCTTGGATCCCATTAGCATTTTGCTCTTTTTCATAGCAGTTAGTAAAGTAGCAAGTTAATGTTTATGTCCTGAAGATACTATGTTAAAATCCGTTGCCATAAAGTGTGACGGTTTTATATTTCAGCTACTACGTAAACAAATCCGTTCATAAGAGCGAGGTACATTTGCAGGATTTAAGAATAGGTAAATGGAGGCCTTGTTTTCCCCTCGCGTGAAGCGTAATTGTTAACGCGATTTTGTGTACAAATATCAAAGACCGGGCGAACCTATGTATGAATCTTGTGGGTTCTATAAGTGCCTATCATGATGGTCTGTGTTTGCAATTAAGTTAACGAGAATTCGTTAATGTAATTTTAGATAATATGGCTCCACATGTTCATTCGCATTGTACCTTTTTTTCTGCGCCTCATAATTTTCGTGAGTTATGTCAACTGGCCGTTGAAGTGCAAGGTTGGTTTGTTGAGAAGCTANTTTTTCTGCGCCTCATAATTTTCGTGAGTTATGTCAACTGGCCGTTGAAGTGCAAGGTTGGTTTGTTGAGAAGCTACATTTTATTAATGTATGTTTTAATAGTGATTCCGTTGGAGTTTCACATTCCCTTCCATTCCCGGGTCGTCATCTTAGTAATTTTTTGCTAACGTCTGGAATATCCCGCCCTNGGGAGTTTCACATTCCCTTCCATTCCCGGGTCGTCATCTTAGTAATTTTTTGCTAACGTCAGGAATATCCCGCCCTTTCCCTCTACCATTGGTGATGCTGACCGTGATCGTCTGTTGTAAGAAGCCCACCATAGGCGAGGAACTGCAAAACTACAGGTCGTAGCTAAAATGGACCAAGGTAGATTGCTTGTTAGTTATAAAGTTGTAGACCTGGTGCTTTGTAAAAACTAAACCTTGCTTATTTGAGAAAGGATTTGACGGGGAAGTTAATACCTAAATGTTGTGGTCCTTTTATGATTTCAAAATGTTTAGGTCCAAATACTGTAAGTCTTGTATCGCCCAGCTCTCATCGCTCCTTCAGAAAGGCTAATGTATCCCAGTTAAAGGTCTATGTGCATCGTAATTGATTGTTTCTTGTCCATAGTGTATATCTATTTGCGGCTCTGCCGTTCATTTTGTAAGCGCACATCTGTATCCTTACTTTTGTTACTTTGTTGATTGTGTTATTTCTTTCTCGTTATTAATCCTTTGCAGCTGGTGTCTTCCCGCCCTCTGTTTCTTCCGGCCTCTACTGTTAATGAGCGGCTTGATTAACGCCTACGCAACCCACTGGCACCTGTGTGATGCTGTTCATCTGTGCCAGAGATGAGACTGGCTCTCTTGGCGCTGAGATGCCTTCTGGCTCTTGGTTGCCCGCCGTCTCCGGAGATCGGAGGATGATGGATAGCAATTTGTTAGCTGTTGTATTGGCGAAGTAAATATTGGATTATTGTAATTTAAATTCTTGTTGTAATGGATCCGAGATGCATTTTATATATATATATATATATATAATGTTTTCCTATGGTGCTCCGACACTAGTGATGCGTTTTAAATTAATTTCACAAATTGTGTGAATTATTAATGGCCTGTTATTATTTGTAATCACTTTTATCCACGCCTTATTTTTACATACACTAAATTTTTTTATTCTATTAATGAGTGGTTTTCCGTTCAGCTTTTGTATTCTTTCTTAAAATAAAAAGTGTTAAAACTTGTAATAAGTAATTTGTGAACTTGTTACACTTTAAAACAGAACGCTTGTTATTTTGTTTGTAAATAATCTAGACGAATCGAAAACATGACGACCCAACCACCGTCGAAAAAATGTTGGCTCAATATAATTTCAGAATTCCCCAATGTCTTTAATAACATGAGACTGTTAACGTTATAACCAAAGTGACTCGATTGAAAAAGTTAGATTTGTTTATATGCATTGCATATTTTATAATATCTTTTTTTTAATGAAACTGCCTCATACGTATCATAAAACGAACGGACCAATGCCCGTTTTGTAATTATGCGTTCTAAGAAGAGATATGTTTCTTTAGAACAGCATGGTTTAATAATGGCGTCTGGCTAAAAGAGAAAAGCTAATCAACAACCAGGAAGTATCTTACTTAATGGCTGGACGAACTGAATAAACATCAGCTCGAAAGCGGTTCCTCCAGCCGCTTCATGAACGGGACTATAAGATGGAACGGGGAACGTATCCTTGCGTCCGACTGTAATGAACGCGTCGCTGGCAAATCGAAAAGCCTGTGTTTTACGGCGCGTGTTACAGACAGCTTCACGACGTGTGCGTCATACAGCCATATTTATCGCCCGGGTACAGATTTATTGAATAAAACCGTATGAAGCGGTACGGTTTACTGGCTGCTTTATGGCGCGGTGGTTCGTTATACTGACGAGCAGATGACACAACTCCGCCGATGCGACGATGGGCGCAAATGTTAAAGAGGTATCGTGATAGTGGCTGTGTACGGCTGTGTGGACAGATGTCGCTAGAGGCGACGTTACAAGCCACGGCTACCGACAGTAATCAGGTAAGCGGGTCTCTTCGCCGGAGGGCCCCGCNTGTCGCTAGAGGCGACGTTACAAGCCACGGCTACCGACAGTAATCAGGTAAGCGGGTCTCTTCGCCGGAGGGCCCCGCCAATACGTCCTAACAGACAGAATACATGTGGGACACAACCTCCTATACCGCTAACTACAGCCTCACAATGGCGTCGGCAGGCCAGCAGGTATAAGCAACATTTCGCAGCATGGAGTAGCCAATAAGGCACAATGACCGATCCCAGAGAATGGCGCAGCCAGTCAGAAAATGGGTACTCACATATCACAGTAATCGCCCTGTCATTTTGTCTCCGTGTGCTTATCTACTGTAAGTGATAGGCCAAAATGAAAGCATAAGTAAAGTCAATAAAAGTTTAGTTTAACTTACAACCCTACATATCCCAGAAAGAGTACCGCTGTGAGGGTGAAAAGTCGCCCACGAGTGATACGTTCTGTGGCTCGCGATGTAAAGATTAAATTTCATTGTTTGCCCTAGCGTTGTAAAACGACAGCTGGAAGGCACGAGTTCGATGCCCCTTACGCCCCGTGCGCACTCGAGCCACACTGGCTTTAAAGACAAAGAGATGTGAGTTGCTTACATCTACCACTAGGTGAACTCTGGTTCTGCACACTTACTGTGCTCTACAACGTTACCGAACCAGGGTTGTGAAGTGGTTTACCAATGGACTCGCACTCGAGAGGATGCGGGTTCAATTTCCGGTCCGTCCATCCCGATTTGGTTTTTCCAGGATTTTTCGAAATCGCTCCGGGCGAGTGCTGGGATGGTTCCGTCCTTGTTCCTTCTTGTCTGAGCGACTTGCTCAATTTATAATGACGTAGCTAAAGACGAGGCCTTAAACCCCATATACATACAGCTACAGTGTGTTAATATATATTCATTACCAGTTCGTGGCACGCCTCTATGGAACAATATAGACTTAATGTATTAATTTACTGAAGTTCAAAATAAAATCCCCCTCAGTATAAAGCAAGTCTGCCAGAGCTTACAAGCGCTTGTAATTGAAGTATTTGCTTCGATATTAAAATGAAAATGCTGAGTTATAATGACGTTTCATTGAAAGTGCCAATTTATATATTAAAAGAGAAAAATTAAATGTTTTAATATGCCGCGTTTAAATCTTCGAAAGCTCACTAAATTTTTTAACTTTTAACTTGTAGTTCACAGGTTAACTTTCTTCAATAACCTGCGTTTTCAATAGTTAATTACAAGTTGTAGGCATATATATAGCAAAGTGAAAAAATAACCATAATACAAAGTGCTATTTTACAAAGTTCTATCCATAAAACGCGCGTATAAAATACAAACCTGAAATATTGACCAATGCTGTAATGGGGAGACGCGAAATAAACAAAATTAGAAGTTGACCTAATATTCGTGGGTAGGCCAGTGTATAGTTATTGTCAATCGCCATCTGTCCAGTAAAATTACAAATAACGTTTTTGTTTTGCATGAAAATGCTGAACTGTTAAAAAATAATTAAATTCTTCTTTTTAGCTACACGAGGCCAAATTAAATCACTACTTCGTATTTATGCGATCAAGTTACACATTATGAGGGATCTGAAAAAGAAGACTGGAATAGAAAAAAATATAGTATAAACAAATATGTGTATATTTTTGACGCCATAGCTTTGTTCGTAATTTGACAAAATCATGACTTAAAAAAAATTACTTGTTTAAATGCTGACTGCTACTTTGAACTCTTTCCAATTATTTCAAGAATCCATTGTTAAAAACTGCATAAATCACTTCACTCGCTTTTCTATTGGTTTATCACTGCTTACTGTTTGTCGAATATAATACATAAACTTATCGCTGTTTACCAACCTCTGAAAACTTCCTTCTTCCAAGCGTCACATATATGCCTTTCTTACTACGGGAGAGCTTTGACGTTACATTTGCTCTCATTTTCGCGCATTCGTAACACATCTGTCAGATATACGATACGTCGCAACAATAACAGCTCTTTTAAAAAACCATGTTTGTCTCTGCTTGTGCAGCCATAGGCCATATTATTAGTTATCGGTTATTTTACTTAAAATAACTGTTAGAAATAACGAAATTTCTCTCATTTAAATTCACGGTTTTACTTTCCATGCTTGGTGTTGAGTGTGAATTTGGTTTAAAAAAATAAATGTGTTCATTATGATTGTTACAACCAAGAATAATTTTTCTTAAAATGTTGAGATAAATAGAAAATTGTATCATATCAGTTTTTTAACTAGACCGGCGAAAATAATGCCCATGCCATATTTTACACTTACCGTTTACAACAATATTACTTATTAACATTATAAAATTGGTCAAAATATTATTTCAGGAATAAAAATAAAGAAAAACATTCAAAGCAAATTAGCTACGCTTTCGAATTGACGTTCCTTGAAAGGAATATAATAAGTAACACATTTTCAGCTTCCTGTTATTTTGACGCAATGCTTCGGGAAAGTACTCTTAGTATTCACAAATGCTTTACAAATTATAAACTTAAGTTCACAGTATTTCATATACTGGTTGGCAATGTTTTTGACTTGTTTGTGAGCTATTTCCTTTAAGAGCAACCAAATATCATTTAAAAATTTTCCTGCCCGTGTTTTGCGAAGAGTTTATTTTTGGCTCAAGTTATTTGGGACTTGTTTGATATTGAACTTATAAATATTCAGATTTCAATAATACCAAATTTGATTCATATATAATAAACAAATAAAATATTTATGGATTATGTTTTATAATTTAAATTATAACCGGATTATTTATAGCAATACATTACACACCCAATATCGAAATAGCTTTTAATAGAGTTAGACATATTTGTCGAGACGTAAATAATGAATGCATTATACTAACTATGCATTTGTAGCTGGGCCTCGTCGGACTGCCTTGTCCCTTGTACATACATCGATACTATCGAGCGAGGCATCAGACAAAATACCTGTGTTATACTTTAGCATATTTACACTCAGATGAGTCGAATCATTTTTCCATGTCACGAATCATTCGATGTGGAGGAAGTTGAAGTCCCGTCAAGTCCCACAGACGTCGGACGGAGGCGAGAAAGTCGGTGGTCGAGTGTACCCCGGTAATGCATGTTGAAACGACCTGCTCACGGTTACTTCTAACTTTGCTGAAGCCCTGCTGAAGTTCTGCTTCTAGGATATTCCTCCACCACATGCAAACTAAACGTTATCAAAGTATAGAAAATTACACCAAAGCGATAGCGTACCGGATTCGTGCGCACTCACGTGTAATATTGTTTAGCATATGAACTATATCTTACCCGCATGCATTACCAACACACCTATATTGTCTCCGTTTTATTCATATTAATTTTAAATTGAATATTATAATTTATAGATAAAATATAAGAAAAAGGTTGATTCTGACTGAAGTTATGGTACTTTAATGTTTATACAAGTATTAATATCTTGTAATACGTGACGTAAAATATTTAGGAAACAGCCGAACACGTCATACCTGGAATGATTCTTCAAAGGTTTGATTAAAAAAAGTGTAAAGAAATTGCGAATAAACTATACACGACGTGAAAATCTCTGAAAACCATATATGTATGCGGACGAGTGGGATAAGGACACCGCCTAGCTGGAGGGGGTTAGCGCGCTTGAGGCCAAGAAGCGCGGGAGCTATAAGGGCTACAATGACGCACGCATTAACTGCATCTCGTCGCTATTCGCAAGGACTGGCGTGCAGTGTTCTCGTCGTGCTGTGTCTACCTGCGGGAGTTAGAATTGTGACACTGTCATTCTATTGGTGGTAAATCTCTAGGAAGGTTCAGTGCATTCTCCTCGAGTACTTATGTATGTAAACAACGAGTACATTTTGTGATACAATGATTTGAAAAAGCAGTTTTTAACAATGCTAGAGTGCTCTGAAATGGCGATTATAATGTGCGTGGTGTCTTGAAAGTATTCAGCAGGCCTAGTCTGAAGTGCTTGTTCTTTTCGTAGATCAGCACATTGGAGGCAAAGTTATTAGTACAAAGAGTCCTTTACGCGCGATGAAGAATTAGGATATTGGTCCCATGCAGTTTTTTCAGGGTGATACATTAAAAGAACACACCTAGATATGCAAGGATTCGTCAAGTGGGAGTAGGCAAGTGTTTCTTGCTGCATCGATGAGTAACGATTTGACAGGCGATTATGATGAGACAGTTAATGCTACAGACGGAATGAGTGTAGCAGAGTTGGTTTGAGTGGAATGCACACTTGCAAGACTTTTGCGTGAAGTCTAAGAACTTCAAAATAAACTGTCGTCGGCTCTAAATCCGGATGAGCATACAACTCCTGCTACAAAGAAAAGCCAATTTAATATAGAAGGCAAAACAGGAGGTGAAGATGACCATGGAGAGAGCATTGATGAAAAATAACATGAAGAGAGTGTTAGTGCTGAAGATTATGATAACGATTTTCTCGATGCAGTGACACTCCCCTCGAACACATTTGCTGCAACAAGCGACATGAAGAAGTCAGAAGACGCCGAGAATACTTGCTACTCATTTTCTGAAGACCCGAATGAACATGTTTAAAGACTCAGATATTTGATTGACCTTTAAAAACGCGGGGAACTCACGCACATTAACAAGATGTCTTAAATCATTAGTAAACTTAAGGATCGGGGATATATCGTATGATTTGATAAACTGCCTTCTTCTAAAAATGTAATTATAAAGTAATAATAAATTATTATAATAAAATAATAGGTATTTCTTTTATTTTTGTGTCATCTCCTTTTTTCCCTCGCAATTTTAAAGTGGTGCTATAAGCACTTGACTATTAACGATAATATCAGCATTTAAAATGATAATAATGACTTTAGTGAAAAAACTGCATGGGCTGCATATAAAACTTTAACTCTGTCGACGTGTACAAATTTAGAGACAGTTAGAGAACGAATTTTATTCCTATACATATGGACATGGGACAAGCCGAACGATTGATCGAAGTATCAATCGAAGGAATGGGATTGATAGAATCATTGTGATTAATCGAAGGATTGGCATTGATTGAAGGATTGACATGGATTTCTGTGGATTGCGGAGGAGGATTGCTAAGGATTGGTTGGCATTGATACTGGGATGATGGGAAAGAGTATTGTTTTTTTTTCTCCCCCTTATGTGCTATTAGATGTACAACATGACATATAAACTACTTTTATTCTATATAACATCCTGGATTCTGATATATGCTAAACTTTTTTAAGCAGTATAATTTTACAGCTTCACTTGACGGCCACGTGGATAAAACGGTCAGACCCATTGCAATGTTAATTTTACATATTGTGGAAGGATATACAATCTGTACAAAAGTATATTTTAAGCAGGCCTTTCATAAGTGCTCAGTTTACCGTTGCTCTCGCAAAGAAAAAACGTACATATTAGTTTTGAGAACTTGGTGATTAAAAATATACTTAAGACAACATTGTTCATCACAGCCATGCCCCAGAATGTAAATTTGGCATTGATGTTCGTCACTTTCATTAGAAGTCGTAAATTTTACTAAACATATATCCATGGTTAAATTGCAGTAGATTCGCTTTCCGTGCAAATAATGTTCATTTTGGGGAAAAGTCAAAATAGCATTAAAAAATGTTCTATCGAAATTTTAGTTTGTACATTGTTATTAATCACATAAAGTTATTCTTTTAGGCCTTAGGCCTGTGCAATTCCAAAGACACTATATAAATTCCTTCTATCTACGCTTCGAACTACCAAGTCCTCTCTTCCTCTGGGGTATCTCGTCTTCCTATAGTTTTACAACTGTCTCTACATATATCATATCCATCTGTCTACTTCTCTGTCTCCTTTGTGGAGCCATCCATTTAGCAATGGGGCTGATCTGCCAAAGATTCTCTTATGGTCTCATTTTTTCACTGCTTAGTAAAGTCACATTAGTTATTTCCCTCAATGTAAGCATTTTTGGATACATCCAGTTTCAATTCGTATTTCCGCTGCATATGCGAATGTTCTTGATACAATAAATATGTACGGTTTTCTTTGCTTGCTTAAGTGTCCTGCCAATAACGTTCTTATGCCATTTTCAGTACGTGAGACAGCCAGCAATTTTATTTCCATGTTTTATTTGTTTCTTTATTTATTTCACTGCCGAACTTGAACCTGGTCAACCACCAACTTTCAAAGTACAGTGAATTCTGCAGTTGTCATTGTTTCTGTTTCCTATTTGTGGCATCGAAATATAAAAAATAAAGTTAAGAACTATTTTATTGAGTACTTGGTGGTGCAGTGGTAAGATATCTCGCCTCCCAACAAGGCGAACCTGGTTCGATTCCTGTAGGGGCTGCCATCGGATTTTCTCCATGTGGGAATCGTGCCGGACGATGCAGCTGGTTTGCAGATTTTCTAGGGGATCTCCCGTTTACCCCACCCTCACATTCCTGCGCTGCCCCAAACTCACTTCACTTCACCCTCATCGGTTCGCAAGACCTCGATGTTAAGAGCCGCCCAAATCTCTTCGCTCATTCACCCGTTGTACATCACCATTGTATACTGCTGCCAGAACTGGGTCTTCAGCATAGTATAAAATAGTAACGTTAAATTGGACAAGTCTGTATCCTGTATCCTTTGAGAATAAATATTATTCCATTGATTGTTATGTTTAATGTTTGAGGGATCAAAGGAGCACCTCCTCAAATTCCTTTCAACGGAAGTATCGGAGATGATAGTATTAGATATATTAAACAGACATTTTCAAATACTTATATTACATCAACAAAACACAAAAATGACGTGTTGTCAAAATTCAAAAGATTTCCGCCAATTGTCTAATTATAAATATTACATTACTGCAATGGTTTCCATTCCTTAACACCTGCTAGAAATATTTCAACTCAAAAATTAGAAGAAAAAAAATAAAATCTAATAGAAAAAAAAGGCATTCAAAATTATTCACAAACACTTTTGTGGACAACGCAAAATATCACTGTACCATATTCAATACCTTGATATCATTAAAACTTTCCACTAATGGAGTCTGAAACATTAGTTAAAATTGTTTGCTTTAATTTTCGTATGAATTTACAGAAACAATGCAATAAACATGCACATTTATAAGAAGACATTTCCTGCAATATTTTTGCTTATGAAAACTAACGCTGACATAGTAAACTGTTACAGTGGCTGTAGACAGCCGAAATGGGTTATGTATGGGTTGATGAAACTATAACAAACTACTTTTAAGAGACATTGACTAAATGGCAGTGCGGCGTTTTAGAGCTATGAGGCGAGGTAATTGCGAAATAGCCGCTGAATGCAGGCAACTGTAAAACACGCCAGAAAACCATGCACGTTGGTGATGCGCGTTTCTTAATTTGCATAGCAGATCGTCCTCTTTGACGGAAACAATACCCGCTTGCATTGTTTGACGGGAATCCCGCGGGCAGCGATGCGCAACTCGTGCAGCAACTCGTGATGCAACTCGTGCAGCAACTGTAGTGAAACAGTTTGTTGCAGATACTCGCCTGAGAATACATTACCGCAATATGAACAGATTAACCAACAGTGAATTGGTCCATGTTCATAAGGCATATGTGTAAAAACAAGCATCAACTATTGGCATTCACATACCTCGCCTGTATTGGTGGAGACTTAAGTAAAGGCGCTGTTAACTTATTTTTGACGCATTATTCCAAGATACCTTATCATTTGGTATTATAATATGGTAACCTATTAGTAGGGGCAGTGATATTTCGCGAAATGATTCCGAGACAAGATACAGTCCAAATCATTGTAGGGTCGCCCAGCTTCTTTGATTGGCTAAAAAATGTTCTGGTCAGTGTTAACCGTTTGCGCACGAATCACGAAGGTTTAGTGTTGGAGTTACTTAGTCCTGTGTGGCTTGGTGAAAGACGGACACGGCGCCAGCAGCCAATGGAGGTATAACAACAGCTGAGGTGTGTATATAGAATTGAAGTCTACTGGGTGCTCCAATTTTTACGCGAAAAGTCACTGGTCCTACCTATTAGGTATCATGTAACTTTACTTTTTTTTTCTCGTATGACCTCCGCTAATCAGACAGGTCCTGGAGTAGTCTGAACCAGCAGTGTGCATTCAGCAATCTTGTAACTTGATTCCGTGTGGTTGAGCCGAACAGGATAATGATTTCTGACTGCAGTAACAGCCAATAAGCGAATGACCTTTGCTCGAGTAGGTAGCAATATGACATGTGTTTTCTCGTAGCGCTCCAGTTTCCCTTGACCTTATATTCCATCACCATTACATATCATACTTAAGGAATTCAGGAATTACAGCTACCTACAGGTACCTACTTCTAAGGCCACTCATTTCACCCTAAGTTGCACTCCATTCGCACTATCAAGGACCCAAAATGTTCGTACATTTATTTAAGGACAAGTTAGAATTAAAAAAACTGGTTATTTTAGTAACCTTTACAACTGAAGGAGGTTAATAAAGTATATCATGAAGAATTATACATCAAACAAACTTGTAAGGAGACAACTATCGAGTTCTGTGTTTAAACTTGCTACTCACTAGGGCAGCAATTAATAGACAATATCTAAGGCTCCTGGGCTGCGGTGTCGTAGTGGTTAGACTGCTCGCCTTCCACCTAGGTGAACCGAGCTCGCATCCCGGCAGAGCCGCTCCCAGATTTTCGCATGAAGGAATGGTGCCAGACGATGCCACTGGTTGGTGTGTTTTCTCGGGGATCTCCGGTTTCCCCACCCCTTCATTCCGGCGCTACTCCATACTCACCTTGCTTCACCCTCATCGGCTCTCAAGACCTTGATGTTGAGAGCCGTCCAAAATCTCTCCACTTACTCACTCTTCACATGTTATGTGAGCTGGGTAGTAGAGGAGTGGGTGCCGTTGCTGAGGAACTCCGCTGACCACTGGCGCCCGGTGACGCGGAATGCCGCCTCCCCGAGGCGGCCACTCCCATGCTGAGGGGGCCCTCTCTCGGCGCTTCACCCAGCGGTAAGCCGGCGAGGACCGCTGATAGCTGGGACAAGCCCCTTGACGGAGGGGGGCTGAAGAGGGCGAGAAGGAAGGTGGGACTGTTTGGTCTGTCATTCTCGGACCCGCCCGCCCAGTTCATGCTCCCACGGCGGGGCCTGACCCCCAACTTGGGCGGCGACTATCTTACGTTAAGGGGGAAGGGGGTGATGGGGCGTAAACAATATTCGCCAGTCAATTTACTCCCGACACGTTTACAAGCCTTCGTCATCGTCTAATGTGCCCTATGCTTACGGAGCGTGAGTCACGCGTTCGCTGGTGTCCCAGGGGACCGCTCGCCCGGCGTACTACGTGGACGGAAAACATGCGGCGACGAGACGCCTGTGTTTCAGGGTGCGCTGCCTCTTGCTCACAACTGTACGCTTTCTACGGACGCATCAAGGATCAATGACCACCGTGCAGCAGGGAGAAAACGACCGTATCGCAACAACTTCCCAGCGAGCCACCAGGTATAGTCTATTCGCGGTTTCTTCACACTTTTTGAATCAAACCTTTGGAAAAAACGACCCATCTATGACGTACTTGTTTCTTTCCTGAATATGTTGTGTATCATAATCGTTTTATAATTGTGTTAACGTGAACGCATCTTATTTTTGGTTAAATTAAGCATTTACTTTACATTTTACGTATAAATTGTAGTTATTTTATATTTTAATATGAATACAAATATGGAGGAAACATGTGTGTGGGTAATGCCTAGTAATAAATAGTTCTTATGTGAAGTATTACTAAAGTGACTGCGTACGAATGCGGTGCGCTGCCCTTTGGTGTATTTTCCTAGACTAAGTTCAGCTTTGTTTGCACGAGGCAGAGGTATATCCTGAGAGAAGAACTTAAAGCAGGACTTCAGGAAATTCGGAAGTAGCCGTTAACTATCATACATTTGGCGTGACGTCAGGTGTATAACTACATCCCAGTGCCTAGTTTGTAATACAGCAAACTACACGGCGCGGCAAAGAGCAAATACCAGCTTACCTTGCAAGCAACAGTTCGGCGTCCACCACTGCTGCAAGGCCTTCTATACGACGTAGTGCTGCAAGCTGCAGGGGTGTACACTCCCAATAATAAGTCGAGCCATCCCATAATTGTCGCTTGGCTAAAATGTTGCATGTCTGCGGTAAATAATGCTCAAAACATGTATCACGATAATTTTTTTTTTGTGTAGGATTATCCACTGTGGCCATTATGAAGACAAAGCGTAACAAATTCGGGGATTGATTTTGTATGGGTTTTAGAATGCATTACTTGTATGGCAATACTACTGCAAACTATTTATACGAAGTTTTTCACAGCATGATTTTTTACTGCGTATTGATAGGCTTGCTGATGTACTGCAGTGCAAATTTTATTACCGCGAATATGAGCATTTGATGCTCAACATCCAATGCTTCAACATCAGTTTAGTGCCGTATCGTTCAATGACGTGCTGATTCTTCTGTGACCCTTGCAGATGAAACTTTTATGGCACGCAGGCGTTCTTCGACGTTGCAAAACCTACACGATGGATGAATCATATTTCTTAATGAATTTTCTTGGTGATTTTGTTAGTACGCTTCGGTGTAAAAGGCATTTACGTGGTTGTGAGTGAGTGAAGGGAGTGAAGAGGTTTGAGCAGCTCTTACATATAGGTATTGAGAGCCAATGAGGGTGAAGCGAGTTTAGTATGGAGTGGCACCGGAATGCAAGGGTGTGGGAAACGGCAAATCCCCGAGAAAACCCGTCAACCTGCGGCATCGTCCGGCACGATTCCCACGTGCGAAAATACGGAAGCGGCCCCACAGGGAAACGACCCCGGTTTGCCTTGGTGGGAGGTGAGTGCTCTAGCGGCTTCGTCACCATCGGCGACTACGAGGGAGGAAGAGAAATGGGGAAATGCACAGCCAGTGTCACCGCGAGAGCGATCGACATAGAAGGGTGTGGTAGTAGTGAAAATAGCAATTGTGGTAGCTGAAAGGGGCTAAAAACTCTCAAATTTGCAAATGGCGATTACGAATGTGATCACACAAATTTTTAAAAGATACTTGAAATTTTTGCACACCACTTCCTACACATTACAGTAAGTCGTCTTGTAGTCAATGAATGCCTACTGTGCACACATGATAGTACCCTGTAAGAAAAATTAAGAACATTTCGTTTCGTTAACAGTCAAGCAGCTATTCATTGAAGAGTTATTTTACCACACGATCATTTTATATTTGACCATGTGCAAAAATATAGCATAAGCACGTGTTGTGAATATGTGCGAAGGTGATGCGCGCTGAGATACTACCACATAAGCCCTCAGTTTTATAAAATTCTATTTGTTATGTTGCATTTTTTTTTCAATATTATGGTTCTTTTAGGCAAAATTATACAAGTACAAGAACACAAAATTTCATTTGTAAATTTTAATTATATTCGCCCAATGTTTTGTTAATTTCTGAGCTGCAACCAGTCAAATAAGGAAAAACCCAAGACTGTGGCTGGCTCCACGTTGGTTCAGCTGATACTTGGGGTGCTGTTGAAATGCATTTNTTTTATAAAATTCTATTTGTTATGTTGCATTTTTTTTTCAATATTATGGTTCTTTTAGGCAAAATTATACAAGTACATAAACACAAAATTTCATTTGTAAATTTTAATTATATTCGCCCAATGTTTTGTTAATTTCTGAGCTGCAACCAGTCAAATAAGGAAAAACCCAAGACTGTGGCTGGCTCCACGTTGGTTCAGCTGATACTTGGGGTGCTGTTGAAATGCATTTATAATTATCGGTGATTTTTTTTTTAAATATTGATCTGTATGTTATTTAAACGCAGTTGTAAAACGAAATATATAAATTTTTTTAGCGTATTGTTATCATTTTTCAATGTCAGGGGGCTTAACCACTTCATTTAATGGATGGAGGTCTTAATTTAATTAAATAGTTAATAATAATTTGTTTCTGTATTTACAAACACTAGAAACAAAATACTCTAGACTTATTACATTACAATAATAGCTATAACATGCTTTTTCAAATCAATAAATAAATTCAATACAATTTACAAACACCTCAAAGAAATTAATGTAATCATATTACTTAAACAAGCCCCAATCAACAGTTTATCAAAATGTATTGAATAATTTTAAAAATTATATATTTGACAGTTCCAATATTTACAATTAAGTACGTATCACATGTACAGTCCCACCTTAGTTCAGACTATATTTCACCATTCCGAAATGTTCTAGAGATTTCCGAGCGTCTCATGTACAGTTGGCCCTCTACTCGTCGGATATCAGGCCCTCTCGTCCGTTCACACCACAAACACCTCGTCTGCCGTCATCTCTTACCATCCGTCATCGTCCATTCTCCTCGCCGATGTTCCACTTTACACCAGACTTCTTCCTACTACCGACTCCGGCCAGATGACTACCACAACGACCACCAATCGTCCGTCTGCTGTGGTATTTATAGTGTCCGTCCATAGCTAAAAAAACATCTCCAGTGCCGCTGTGCGCCAAGGAACTATATTACCAGGAAATCATTGTGCATCCTCTCAAGTCGTCGACTCCGGCAGGGGGAGGAGATGCTATGACGTCAGCCAGGTCGACTGTCATTCATTTCACCAGGCCGCCTGGCGACGGAGCAATAAGCGAATATGCCCGGGGATAGGGGAGGGTCGGGTTGGGCCAAACCGCTTCTTTCTACAAAATCGGTTAACGTAAATACAACAATTTTCATTACAATTTTTATAGAAAGCAACCTGCTATTTTCGACTGCAGTGCAACTACATGCTCGACTTCAATTATCCAGAGCAAACTGTACATAATTTGAGGCTGCACGAGAGGCGAATTTTCATCTCTCGTTGTTTCGGTAACACATTTTAAAATCTGTAAATGCTGAAAATAATAATTCCTAAGTGGATAAACTTTTTTCGTAATTAAAAATATTAATTTACCACGTTTCAAATATTATAAAATCCAATCCATACACGACAAAAAAAAAACATTTTCCAAGACAGTCATTTAGTCTACTGTACTTAGATCTGTTCACTCATTCCCAAGTACATTTTTATTAATTTTTCTATTTTTATAATTTACAATAATATGAATATAAAAAAAATATAATGTTTTAACAATGCCTTAAAATTTCAACTAGATTTGGTTTTGTCAAAAAATTATTTCGCAAGATTTTATAATTCAATGATTTTTCTGGTGAAATTTGTATAAAGAAAATTTCCAACAACCTAAACATGCAATATCAAAATAATAAAGTAATTATGTTTGTCAAGCGCGTAAATGTAGTAACATTACAGTGGTTCAATGCAAGTTGAAAATCGTGGTAGACACAGTTTAAGGAAAAATCATAATGGTTTTGCAAGTTTTAAACACTTGCAAAGCCTGTGAGAGCTGATACCAGAACCAAACCAACAATTATTTTAAACTCGCACAAAAGTAACAATGCGGAAACGTTAATACTCGCCTCAACTTCATGAACAGGGGCGCCATATCGCTGGAAGGCAACTCCGGTCGCTTACATCCGTGCTGCTGAATGCGGTACTCGCAGCGCCATAACTCCGTATAAGAAACGAACACCATCATGAATCACGCGCTTTCATATATACATTGCGAATGAAGGGGAGGAAAGCAGGCAAGCAGGCTGTAAAACAAGACCGTCCCTTCAATCAGTTTCCAATGCATTAATCTTCAGTTGCTGCCCATCGTCCGTTCAACGCTTCACCCGAGGGTTTCAACCACTTTTATAGGCTACACGACGCATCTCAAGAAGAGTTGAAAGGCTGTCTGGTCACTAAAAAGTCCATTAACACCATCATCGATAGCTGTGGGACAAACATAAATTCCTCTCGCATGACAGATGCAAGCAATTTAACACGCCGATGTAATTTCCATTAAAAACAGAGCTAAGATATCTTACGTAGTTAACATTGTAAAAATTAAATTAATATCAATTTCACATACTAATATTATTTTAGAAACCATGGATACACTTTTTTTTGTGACATGTCTTATTTGGCAGTGTTTACATGTCAGACTTATTTCGTTTTTCACTCCTATTATATTTGCCATACAGTAATTTGTCAACAAATGTGTTTTAACTAAACATAAAAAAAAATGTATAGTCAGTATTATTCGGACATATGCCCAAGCTAATTTTCATCTTATCGTATTTCAAAGCAAACATTTTAGTGCAGTTGCACAAAGAGTTAATGCTGAATCCGAGGTTAGAGCGTGTGCCGAAACGAATAATTTTTTTGTATTTAAAAATGTTGGAAATATAAAACTCTGACATACTGCCAACTTTTCTGGTTAGTAAGGCATAAAATGATTTCAGATAATATTTATCATTAGTCTTTGCCCTGCATTCTCCTAAGGATTAAAAGTTATTTATCTTTGTTTTAGACATTAGCAGCACAAATTAAAATGCGTTAATATTAAATGTTCAAATATATTAAGAAATCTTCAAATATTATGTCACATTTACAGTTTTATTAATGCCACATATTTTCCGTTTTCTCAAATGTAATGATTATACTCAAATTAATTTTATTTTGAATTTAATCTGCCCGTTCTGAGGAATATATTTATTCATGAATGATATCCATACACATGACAGCTATATTTAAACGGTCGTTACCCTTCAGTCAACTACACTACATATCATTTGTTCCTACTTCTTATCCATAAGGCTTTTGATTCCGTATTGGCATTGCCGTGTTTTGTATGAGGAAAGACGCAGGAAGTGTAGCAGGCGTTTGAGAGATCCAGTATAGATATTATGACAGAATTTTAGACAATATGGACTAGGTAAGTAGCTGTATACACATTAATTCGTTTTTTGACCGTCAGTACTCGAAGCGATTACTAGTGGTAAAAATATATGTTTGCATTCAAGGATTCAAAATGTGCTCTTGTAGTGCACTTGCAAAATTTCTGTTGATATTAAATGATATGTGTATGANAAAAAAAAAAAAAAAAAAAAAAAAAAAGGCACTCAATTACAACTTTTAGGCTTATTAGTTTGCATTTAAGTTTTTAATTTTTCCTTACGAACATTATTGCTTTCTGTCCGCAGACTAACCAAAAGGCGACTTACAATGTACATGTTTGCCTAAACAACTTACCAGAAATTAAAGCCCGGGATCTGAGGCTATGTAAGTCTATACGTACTATCGATAAGACTTCTGTGAACTACTACTTTTAAACGCGCTGCTCATCTTTTTCTGCATGACTGATAACAAGTCCTGCTCGTCAGTCATCAAGGAATACATAACTACTTGTAACGATGCATCGCTTCATTAAAAAAAAAAACAAGAAAAAACATTTTACTCGCATTCCTCATACATTAAAACGGAACGGAATATTATAAGTTAACTTCCTGAGTACACTGTTAAAAAATTCCGCTTATTAATGGACATTTTTTAGGGAAATGTAGTCCTACAGTAAATATTCGGAAACGCAATCCGTGATTACTAAACACGAGTTAAGCTCCGTAAATACGAAGTACAGAAAATCACCGTATTTTCTATGCTTCAGGTTTCGGGGAATAACAATGCCGAGTATGCACGAAGCTTTTTTCGCCACAGTTTTCCCGGAAATTTCTCGTATCTGCGGCAGATATAATATTCACACCACTTAGACGTATTCTTTCGAACATTATACAGTAGCGCCAGGCATCTGTAAAATTTAGCAACACATAAAAAATTAAACAAACTTTAATAGAAACTGACAATGTTGCTTATGTGACTGAATTGAAATACCGATGTTTTACACAACGTTACAACGACCAAAGCGTAGGTGAGTGGTTTCCGTCACGGGCCATCATCTTTTCGACTCGTGTTGAAATTTCGCTCAGGTGAAAATATATTTACTTCTTAATGTTTTTCCTATGCACATTAGAATACTCATATATCCCAAAGTAAAGATTTTTTTTTTTTTGTTTCTAAACTGGCAGTACAGGAAAATAACTAGCAAATTTACGAAGAAGTCACGTCAACTCACAGAAAGTTCTGCAAAGTTTACGGAAAGTTCGTTTTTTTTTTTTTTAAGTGACGTGTCCGTAATTTTACTGAGAGTTTGCTGATGCTTCCGGGGATTATAATACCAGCACTCTTCCGTGAATTGCAGAAAATAGTTTATAAAAGTGTAGGAGTAGATGAAAATACGCAAAGGACGGCTCATTTGCTTATTTTGGGAAGCGACTGCGATTACTTGTCACCACACATACGCTGGAGGTAAGTGAGAGTTTGCCCAATCTGTTCTGGCATTTTCCCAACACCGTGATTTTGAAAGTTCCAATGCTAAAGTCGAGCATGGTGTAATTAGAATTTTCAATGACCGGATAATTTGAATAATCGGATAATTTGAACGTATGCAGTCAGAGAAAAAATATATAACTGAAATTATTTATACAATAAAATTCACGAATTGAATGGATTGTACCAATAAACAGTTGGCTCCATTTCTGGCACAATTGGAAAATTAAAAAAAAAAACCCGTTTTAAAAATTAAATTTTAATGTTTCGTCAGAAGTATTTATTCCCTTAAAAGTTATGGTTCGCTACAAATATAATCAAAAATTCCTATTCTGTGAAGCAGGAGTGAGTTTTGAATTTAGGAGCTTACACCATCCCCCAAACAAAGGTTTACATTCGTAAAATCATCTTATTTTGCGCTAAATAAAATAATAAAATTACTGAATTGGGTTTGCAAAAGGTTCCTTAGTAAAAATTAAAACACACTACAGGCAACGCCAGGCCCTACACATGTTGTGCAATCATTTGTATCATGTATATTTATTTTATTTTGTGTTATTTACACATGAAGAAAGATGCGCTAAATATTATACATATTAACAACTCAAAATAAACATTTTTCATTCAATTGCTTTATTGGGGCAAGAAGAATTCAGCTCTAGAAGCGCCCCCTTTCTTACCCCAATGCCGCGAATTTCTTGTCGCACCAGCATTGAACATTTCTGTTCTGAGGTTTACGTAATTATTGAAAGCACATTAGGCAATAGCATTACGGTCATTCCTGAGGGTGTTATTACAGAACCGCTAGAATGCATTAAACTTAATACATTATTTAACGCTAGCTGTGCCCACGGCTCCGCTCGCATGGACTACGGAATTATTGTTTAGGTTTCTTAAATAAGGTCTCCCACACCCCCTCAAGCTCTTCCGCCCGCTACCACCATTGCTCTCCACGTCCGCGCACGGTAAACCGACTCGTGAAAGTAAATTTTCTGAGATATTTTCTTGCGACAAATAGTAGCCAATGTCAACTTTCAGCCGTCCAACTATTTCTGTGCATGAAATTACGTAGATCTGTTGCTAGGTTATGACATTGCATTATTTTTACGTTTGTGTAATTTTTATTTTTCCAATAAGAATTTCCCCAAGAGAATGAGAAATTTCCTCGGGGTAAAAAGTAGCCTATGTCATTTCCCGGCCCTCCAACTATCTCTGTGCAAAAAATTAACGTCGATGCGTTGCTCCGTTGCGGTGTGGAAGAAGGACAAACAAACAAACAAACACACTTTCGAAATTTTACAATTGTTAGGCTATATATAGCAAGGACCGATATATTTTTAAGTTACATATCAATCGATAAGTTATTTTCCATATCGATATATTGATGAACGCCGACATATCTATAAGTATCAATATACTGATATATCGAGTATTGACGCAGCATTGTACCCGAGCGCTAATTTTTGAGGGAATGAGATATTTTTTTGTAGTAAAAAGTAGCCTGTGTCAACTTTTACTGTAGTACATAAGCGCAGCCGCCAATCTTTCATGGTATGGACTGAGCGAAGTAGCGCAGGGGCGATCCAATACATTCGCGTTCGGGAGGACCGGGGTTCGAATCCCAATCCGGCCATTCTCATTTTGGCTTTCCGTGGTTTCCCGAAATCGTTCCAGGCGAAAAATATCCTATAAAAGTTGTTGTTATTACTAATCATGTCTAGATACATGCGCCCAGTAAATTTGGTAATTAAGGAGGGAAAAGATTTATCTCTGGTAAAAACACTTTTTAGTATTTCTCTGTTATAGATAGATATATGCTACCGCGGAGTTTTTTAAGGTCTTTTTATTCTACAAAATTCTTTACTACATAATATTGTTATTTCTTTAACGGTTTAGACAGCGCATTGCAAAAGAGCGCGCTGGCGGCAAACTTTTTTCCGAGTTGATACATTATTATTATTGTTCGTAAATTTTTTGAGATATTTTCTTGCGATAAAAAGTGCTTAATATCACCTTTTAGCCCTCCAACTATTTATGTGCAAGAAATTATGTTGATCTGTTGGTCAGTTGCGACGTTACCTTGTTGACGTTGCGTTGTTAACGTTGCATTATTATTCCGTTTGTGTACTTTTTCATTTTCCAATATAAATTTTGGTAAGATATTTCAATAAGATATTTTCGCGGTATAAAAAGTAGCCTAAGTCACTTCCTGGTCCTCCAACTATCTCTGATCTCTGTGCAAAAAATCACGTCGAGCCGTTGCTCCGTTGCGACGTTAAAGAGGGACAAACAAACATCCAAACACACTTTCGCATTTATAAATACAGGATGATTCTAAAATCATGGTACAAACATTGAGGGGTGGTAGAGTTCACTAAAACAAACAATTATTATTTAGGAATATATGGGCGTGAGTGACGCGTTGAGGCACAAACACAAAAATAACACATGCAATGCAACACAGTGTTTATTTACAACATCGCCGCTAAATGCCTTTGTACAGCAATGTTAATCATTATTGCTCAAAATTGCTACCGCCGACAGTAATGCAAGCTTGGTAGCGTCGGCGGAGTGATGCTGATGCTTATGCAGCAGGCCACTGGCGCACCGTTTGACTGCCCTCAACTATCGCCACCATTGTCAGCCAATCACGCCATATGAAGAGGTCGCCAAGCATGCGTGACGTTTGGTGGATGCATTTCCAGCAACTCTTTTAACATTTTCTGTACGGAATCACTCGTCACGTATGCTGCTAATGAACATTTTATGTTTCCGTTAATGTGTTATGTTATTGTGTTTGTGCCTCAAAGCGTCACTCCCGCCCATATATTCATATACAATAATTGTTTGTTTTAGTGAACTGTACCACCCCTCACTGTTTGTCCCGTGATTTTAGAATCATCCTGTATATATATAGTACAAGGTGTACCTACGCAATGGGGAGTAAACGAATTTAAACATGCTACGTTCTATTGAACTGTTAAATGGAATAAACGGGTATAACATCCTTACTATGCTCTAAATTGTTTTCGCTCAGGAATAAATGTAATTCCAAAAACCGGTATATTTACCAACTTTACAAAATTAAATAGACATACCGCAGTGTGATAATACTTAAATACCCGTCTCTTATGAGAAATGCGTGTAGTATTAGAAACTTATTACACTACTAAAAAACGTGGAAAGTGGACAGCAAACACAACCAATAGTAGGTTATGGTTGCCGCATTCCAGGGCCACCAATTTCTATGGAAAACTGTGTATACCGATGAAAGAGCTGCTTTGAAATGGTTCAATTTGAAATGAATAAGAAACCACTGCAGAAGGAAATTGATCTTTCTGTATTCAATTTAATTTAAGAAGAAAAGCGATTGCTTAAAAAAATAATGACTTTCACATAAACGTGTCACTGTAGAGCAACGATGCCCCTCTTTTTTTATCATAGCTGCAAATTGTTATTGTTTCAGAATACACTGAAGAGCGAAAAAAACTGGTACACCTGCCTAACATCGTGTAGGACCCCGCGAGCACGCAGAAGTGCCGCAAGACGACGTGGCATGGACTCGACTAATGTCTGAAGGTATGCAGGAGGCAATTCACAACATTAATCCTGCAGGGCAGTCCACAAATCCATACGAGTGCGACGCGGTGGAGATCTCTTCTGAACAGCACGTTGCAAGGCATCCCAGATATGCTCCATAATGTTCATGTCTAGCAATTACGGTGGCCAATGGAAGTGTCTTAAGTCAGAAGAGTGATCCTGGAGCCACTCGGTAGCCACTCTCGACGTGTGGGGTGTCGCATTGTCCTGCTGGAATTGTCCACGCCCGTCAGAATGTACAATGGACATGAATGGGTGCCGGTGATCGTACAGGATGCTTACGTATCTGTTACCTGTCAGAGTTGTATCAAGACGTATCAGGGCTCCTATTTCACGCCAACTGCGCACGCCCCATACCACGACAGAGCCTCCACCAGCTTGAACAGTCCCTTGTTGACATGTAGGGTTCATGGATTCATGAGGATGTCTCCATACCCATACACGTCCATCCACCCGATTAAATTGGAAACGAGACTCGTCAGACCAGGCAACGTGTTTCCCAGTCATCAACAGTCCAATGGCAGTGATGGCGGGCCCAGGCAAGGTGTAAAGCTTTGTGTCGTGCAGTCAACAATGGCACACGAGTAGGCCTTCGGCTCCGAAAGCCCATATCAATGATGGTCCGTTGAATAGTTTGAACGCTGGCACTTGTTGATGCCCCAGCATTGGAATCTGCGCCAATTTGAGAAAGGGTTGCACGTCTGTCACGTTTAATGATTCTCGTCAGTCGTCTTTTGTCCCGTTCGTTCACGATCTTTTTCCGGCTGCAGCGATACCGACGATTTGATGTTTTACCGGTTTCCCAATATTCACGGCACAATCGTGAAATGGTCGTACGCAAAAATTCAAATTGTATCTTCACCTAGGAGATGCTATGTCCCATCTCTCGTGCGCCGACTATAACACCACGTTCAAGCTCACTTAAATCTTGATAACCTGCCACTGTAGCAGCAGTAACCGATCTAGCAACTTTGCCAGACGCTTGTTGTCTNATCTTGATAACCTGCCACTGTAGCAGCAGTAACCGATCTAGCAACTTTGCCAGACGCTTGTTGTCTTATATAGGCGGTGACGACCACATCGCGTTACTCTGTTTGGTTCCACACCTCTGTTATTTGCATACGCACGCCTATACCAGTTTTTTTTGGCTCTCCAGTGTATATTCCTCCATATATTATTAGACAATTGTTTTGCCTTTTGGGGACGTCATTAGACACGGCGTTCACACTACGTCGTAAGTAAGTTTTAAAAATAATGTCCCAAATCTAACTGGCGTTGCTGAGACTATGGGTACAACATATGAAAATCAAAAAGAAACTTACGTTCGGCAAACAAATGTCGGTTTCAGGATCGACTGCGAGCGTTGGCCTGCCGAAGAAGAACAGCATCTTACAGAAGACAGAATGCAGGTGGTCCATTATCGAAAGCTGGAGTAAGAGTTCGTTATGTACACTAAAAACAAAAAAGACGGAATGGTCCCTGTGCACGCTGGTGAAAGACGTCAACAGTTTCAACACGAGTACCACCGCGCAGCACATATAAGTTTCGAAGTGATCCCTAACGCAGAAGTCAACGCGATCACCTCGCTGAGTCTCCGGGTTCATGATCGAAGACATGTTGCATTTCAAGCGTGTTTATGATTTGGTGATGTGCGCAAAAAGGAACTAGTGGCCGGTGTCCTGGGAGTCTCCCTTGTGAGAAAACTGATTTGTCTGAAGTTCGTGCACCTCTGATTTGGGAATAGCTAATATTCACGTCGGCGAACACATATCACGCCGTTTGCTTGTTGCGAGAAGCACGCTCCACGAAAGTACGGTGCAGATAAAAAAAATGGGTGCGTGTACTTATGTACGCGCGTTAGAAGTTATACTTATTTGGCGTGACTAAAATAAAGTCTTATTACGTATGCAAATAATTTATGTAAGTAGGAAAAACGATAAAATGACAGAAGAAAGACATTAAATGCATTTAATAAAGGTTCTATTAAATAACATAATTAAATTACCCTCAACGCGCCAAAAGAATTATAACTTCAAAAAACTCAAACTGTGACCCTTGAACTCGAACATAAATTCGGGATTGCAAAGGCTAAGATATCTGACAATGACGTGGTCAAGGCATGGGATCCGCCATGCCAGTTTCAGTGACCGCGATAGACGGCGCCTAAAATCCAAAAACCGTTGGGATATTGTCGCTACCAACACGCGTACGCACTTGCCACTGTACCAGCTAAGATCACACGGTCACTCTGTCCACTTTGTGAGACGCCACTCGCCATAGAAAGGTCCATGCTCACTACTAAACCCAAGACGGACATTAAATTAATTTTTTCTGACGTATTTTCATAGCTGCTACACGCACTGTATCAAGCGCCATTTAATACTGGGCCAGTCTGTAAGTCCTCTTCATGGTTTCCACGATTTTCTGACGCAAACCTACGGCGCCTGTTCAAGGGCGGAATTAAAAGTGATCTTTTCAAGCCCATACAGCTTCTTACTTAAGGCAGCATTTTTTTTTTGCGGAAAGGTTAACGCGCTTGTTAGACTTGAATATGTCACGCTCTCACTTGAAGCTTTCCTTTGGNTTTCATAGCTGCTACACGCACTGTATCAAGCGCCATTTAATACTGGGCCAGTCTGTAAGTCCTCTTCATGGTTTCCGCGATTTTCTGACGCAAACCTACGGCGCCTGTTCAAGGGCGGAATTAAAAGTGATCTTTTCAAGCCCATACAGCTTCTTACTTAAGGCAGCATTTTTTTTTTTGCGGAAAGGTTAACGCGCTTGTTAGACTTGAATATGTCACGCTCTCACTTGAAGCTTTCCTTTGGNTTTTTTTTTTTGCGGAAAGGTTAACGCGCTTGTTAGACTTGAATATGTCACGCTCTCACTTGAAGCTTTCCTTTGGTTATTGAGCCTCGTGTCTGCGCGTGAAAGACATTTCCTTACCTGGCTGGGTTAAACAGAATTAAGTGACTGCGACACAGAACAGATGTGATTTACAGGCACCCCTTAACGAAAATAGGCCTGAGCGTGGAATTTTCGTCAAAAACAGGTTCCCCTATACATACGAAAATGTGAGGTGGTCCCTTTCATTCAATGGTTTCCGGGCGCTGATTTTGGCTGAGCTAACTGTTAGTCTGCGCCGTTCGGCGTGAAGATTTTTCGACTGCTTCCTACGCCCAATTTGTGTTAAAGCCAGATGATTTGCGAACGACGTTCTGTTACGAGTATATTTGTATGTTCGTGCATTGAATAGTTCGGGTTACACGCTGCAGTTTCGCTTCTCCATAAATGCGTATTTGACGGAAATGCGCCCATAAAGTTTTAAAACGCAGACTAAAGGTAAGGAGGACTTGTTTACGTCTTATTCGATCTTCTGTGTATGTCACCAACATTTTCTAACGAACTGCTATCAGTAACTCCCAACGAACAGTAGACGTTTGGTTTCCCAAAACACCAGTGCTTTCAATAAACATTATTTTCCGTAGGTTGTAATAAAACTCAGACTGCATTTTTTTTTTTTTTTTTCAAAATTAGGGGTGCGTTAGTTCCTGCGGTACTATTTTATATTTCTTCAACACTTATAACCACGACACCCATGGCGAAAAGTTAACGGTTTACGGATTAACAAAATAACTTTTGCACCACCAAATTTCCATGTCGGCAGAGACGAGAGAGTTCAATTGTTCGGATGTCTTGGGACCTTTATTCACCCACACACGTGGATAGTGGACGAAGCAGGGCAGAGAAGAGAGAGGGAGGAAGACGAAACGAATGAAAAAATCATCGCAGATTTCACCTGTCAGTACTGATATATTGCCGGCGGAGAGATCGCGACCCTGTCAACTGGCTTCTGCCGACAATTCCCTGCCTCCACTCCCTTCACACCTCTGTAACCTGGCGGTCTGGAGGCTCACGTGAAGACCTTCCTCCATATTTCACCCCGATAGTTAGATATATGTATAGAGAGTGAGAGTTACAGAAGTGAAGCTCGCAAGCAGTCTAGGATACCATTACCGCCCACCACTCTACCTCAGAGTACAGGCTGTTCGCTGTTATTTAAGCAGTTTTGCATTAACCTCCGAAAAATGTCACTGCCCATACCTGCATATATATTTTAACGGGCACACGGAAGGGTCCGCGCCCAGTAAAGATGGTGACAATGGAGGGAAAGTATTCCCATGTCTTAACGATGACTAAAAAGTGTTATGCAAACATGTGTGATTACGGAAGTGATTTATTTTGCTTTCTGTTTTTTTTTTAACATTAGATTAAGAATTTGCATTTTCGTAAAAAATTGACTTTTCTCTTCATTTCACAGTCTCAGATGACCAACACATGAATAAAGTGATAAGGCCCTTGGTAATGTTAATTTTACATGTGGCGGAAGAATACAAAATGTGCGTACAAGTACATCTTAAGCAGGACTTTCAGAAGTTCTCAGTTTATCGTGAACATTCTTAAGATAAGTACACAGAGACGAAGTGGCATGGTGGCTCCTTTGATTCTCTGATTGGCTGCGCGAGGCTGTGGGGAAAGGGTCTTGTGTCTGACTGGCTACTGCATGCTGCGAATCGTTCCATATTGGCTCGGCTGCCGGCTGGCGAGTAGGTTACCAGGGATTGACTAACGGTGTTCCNTCCATATTGGCTCGGCTGCCGGCTGGCGAGTAGGTTACCAGGGATTGACTAACGGTGTTCCAACATTTCGCTCGCCAATGACACCACTTTGTAGGCGTAAGCGGTTCAAAATGCTGTTTCATCTCTGTATTCTTAATGACTCTGTAACCCTAACCCGACACACGAACCTCCAACAGTTCCAATTTCAAACTTCAAAACATTCCTCAAACACAGTTGAATTGACTACATGGTATAGTCATCATACAAAGTATTGCTATTATAGGGAAACGTATTTTTTTATTTGAAGTATTTTGTTGAGTCCTCCGAGACTGTACTCGTTTTTACATCGCACTGATGTGGTGAGACGACCGGGACAGAGATAGTTAGCGTCGAACTTGCGGCGTGACTCAAAATTTGTTATTTGGTAACAATGCGTGGTTAGGAGGTGGCTGTAATCTGCAAGTTCCNGAACTTGCGGCGTGACTCAAAATTTGTTATTTGGTAACAATGCGTGGTTAGGAGGTGGCTGTAATCTGCAAGTTCCAGCGTGTTTTTCCTTTTTGATTATAACTGTGAATTGTAAATCTCTAGTATTTCTGTTTAGTTAAAAAGTTGTTTCATTTTATAAATTTTATTCGAGCAATTCGAGTTCAGACAAATGACATCAATTTTTTTTCAATTTATGTTCTTTGATGTTTTTATACTAGTTCTCCTTCTAGATTTCGTTTTCATTGTCTCCTGTANTTTTTTTTTCAATTTATGTTCTTTGATGTTTTTATACTAGTTCTCCTTCTAGATTTCGTTTTCATTGTCTCCTGTAATTTTTTGGTTAGATTTGTTATTTCAGTTCGTCGTTGTATTCATTAATGTGGTTGTTCACCAATTTTCTATTCCATTTTGTTACCTGTCGCTCGATGCTTAATGATATGTTTACTTGTATGTTCTTCTAAGGTTCCTGGCTTTTGACTTGTTTTTGGTTTCTTCGTTTTTGTTCTTATGCCTATTTTCGGTTATTGATACAGTCAATTTAAATTCCCATAAAAAAACTAAACGCACTCGTTGACAAAATGCTGTAAGCTGATATTTTCTTATCTTAGTCTATCATATATATTGCAATGTTGTTCGAAGGTAGGAAAGCAGAACATAAGTGCGTGTCACGTTTAAGGTACATTCTACAAGGAAGGTAAATTCATACAAAGAGGCCGGTATCGTGGCACAGAAAGAGTGAGAGAGATAGAAAGAGTGAGAGAGATAGAAAGAGTGAGAAAGAAACAGTGTGTGTGAGAGAGAAANCAGAAAGAGTGAGAGAGATAGAAAGAGTGAGAGAGATAGAAAGAGTGAGAAAGAAACAGTGTGTGTGAGAGAGAAACAGTGTGTGTGAGAGAGAAAATGACAGAGAGAGAGAGAGAGAGATTGAGCAGCCATGGCCACAATCGGAACACTGGCTACTTCCCTAATGTCTATTCTAAAAATGGAGAAAGAAAAACTTAAACAAACTCAGTAAATATTCCCCTCAGCAAAAACGGCAAAAAAGAGTGTTACCATTCAGCAAATGCATTTGTTAAAAATACCTTTATGGATTAATGACAATGTAAGGAACATTATATAACTGAAGCTGTGAAGGCAATATTTCGAAGTCGAATGGAACTTCCTACCAACGAGGCAGTGCAGTGCTAAACATTTGGTCTCGCATACAGGAAGGTCCTCCTGTATGTCCGTGGTTTTCCGAAATAACATAAGGCGAATTCAGGGATGGCTCTTTACCACAAGGTCATGGCCAATTTTTTCCCCATTCAATTTTCTCTGAACAACTTGTTCCATCTCTAGTAACCTCGCTGCTGACAATAAGTTAAGGCCTACCTACTTACGGGACTTCCCTTTGGTTCCGGTGCTGAACGTGTTTAACAATACAGGTGAGGGACATACCAGTCTACTGGGTGGTTTGACGCTATTGGAACGCACCCTCCCGTTTCTCTGGCAGACACCTGTGCTAATAGCTGCTCCCCTTAGATAAAAAAAAATTAACTAAGCACCCTGTCACCTGGTAAACGCGTGCGCTGCGCTGACGGACAAACGAGGCGAAGAAACTGACGTAGGGTATCTCAGGCGTTGCGATGACCCGGATCTGCAATCCATCATCGCGCAGGGATAGGCGTCCAGTGCAGAGAAAAACCTGAGGCAAGCGACTTTGCGCACGTTCCAAGGTTGCGCGGTAGGAAAGCAGAAGTGGCGCACAGGTTGTGTTTCCCCACGGCGCGATAATGAGCCGTGGTCAGTCAGACACTCAGGAACGCTACCGAACCTGTCTCTTGAGACGCAGAATCGGTTAAGCATCTCGTATTTTACACCGTTCCTCCCCAGCCGCGTTTATTCCTCTCGTCTGTCTCCATCCGGTTGCCATAATCCTTGTAGGTCCTCAAATGAATAGCATTCCGTATTGCACTAATTACGGTATAGATTTTGGGTATAGAAAGAGGTTGACAAAAATCCGTATTTGAATCAACTCCTGGTTCTCTAATTCCGGTAATATTTTCGACCTACAACAGGGTAACTTAAAATCGAGATAACAAACGATTCCGCGTAGACTTAATCCATTTACTATTTTAGCGTGGATGAAAAGAGGTTGTTGAAAATCAGGAATTGAGACTTCTCATATTTAAAGTTATTCCAAAAAAATGTTCAGGTTATAAATAGGGAATTTTCAAATCCGGGCTTTAGTCAATTCCAGGTTGACATAATTCTGGCGTGGATACCATAAAATCGGGAGTTCGGAGTTTATTCATCTCTGAGCCTACATAATTCTGCTTATTCGCTATCCCCTCTCTATCATCACCTAGAGCAACAAAAGAGAGGAAAAGTTTTTGGGATTATTTGCGTATGGGGATGATGGTTACAAAGTATAAGCCAGCAGCGCTTTAAAAATGTTTGATCATTAATAATAAAAAGTATCTTTGGCCATTAGCCTACCCAAAACTCCAGGCTTGGTGTACTCACAGTAAGTACACCATTTATATAAAAGAGCCGATGAATGTGGGCAGCGAATAAAAGGTAGAGGTCACCGCCAATACAGCCACCCTAAGGAGAGATATAACTATTCCGCGCTGTAGGTACGCCCCACCCAGAGATGGGCAAAGGCATTACAATTAAGGCCTCCCTTACCACAGCAGACACTTTGGTGCGAATACCGGCACTAGTTCGAGATTTTCACCACTTTGAATGATTGGACTGACGAGCAGCGAGATTACTTCCCCGCAGACGTACCGAGAGGCCTTGCACTGAGATTGCAGTCCCTGCCAGAACGACATTGATTGGAGTACTAAACACTGGTGTCGACTTTGGAGCTGCATTTCGGTGGACAATACCTGCGACATGCTCATCATGCCCAACTGCGAGGCTGCACCCAGCAAGCAGGGAAACCGCTGCATGAGCTGGGGCCGAACACCATGCAACTGTCCCACCTGTCTCTGGAGAGGTGCCCCGAGAATACATGCCAACGTCATCGCTGGCGACTTCTTTATGGATACTACTGCTGATGCGGATGTGCGTTGAGCAATATGCTTGGTGTTACTACACAGCATGCAGGATTCTCTGGTCCGAGAAATTGAAATGGAATTGGTGTTAACTCCCAATGCCCTAGCAATGAGTTCAAATAGCTGTGCTGTTACCTCATTATGTTTGAGATCGAATCCTGTACATCTTGAAGAAGTTGTAGGCTACCATGACAGACATTACTGCCAGAGCCTGTGCTTGGGAGTATCGCTTTTGTCCAGCTAAGCTTAGGAAATGTTGGGAAAGTGGCCCAACAGGACATTTGACAGCCCAGTGCCCGCGAAGGAACTGCAGGAACCGACAGTCAGACATGAGTACGACAGAAAAATTTTTGACGAGGCTGGAGTCGATGGTACGGCAACTTCTGAACTTCAATAGAGGCAGCGACAACTGTCCGTCATCAAAGGAGGCTCAAAGAATGTTGGGCCTGTGTAAAGGAGGGTGTCCAGAGATGCCGCATTATACCCGTTTGAAATAAATGGACCAAATTACAGCTTCACCAGTAATTATAACTGGCACCATTAGTAATAACAAACCGATCCATAGCCCTGCCAAAACCACTGACAATGCTGTACCTAAGGAAAGGAAGAGATATCGCTACATGAAGGAAAGATAAACAACGCTACTGGAACCAGACTGTCTAAGAAGTCACCCCACAGTTAACCCACAGAAGACAATAACAGGAGTCCAGTTATGGAATGTATTTGCATGCACTTGTCTTCGGGGTAAGGGAGACAGCCAAGAAGCAGAAGATAAAACTATCACAGTAGCTATTGGTGTCAAGTGGAATGATCAACATGACCCGAGAATTGTAGGCGATACATTAAGGGAAGGGCAATTGGTGTGGCTGTATGATATGAAACATCTCAGGGGCCACAAATATCGGTGCTAAGAATGTTAGAAAAGTCCTTGCCAAATTGAAAATCTTATGATGGTTCACATCGACCGGCTGTAGCTCTACGAAGATCCGGAAATTGGAGAGTCTGTTCGCGGCGAACAGACTTACTAAGGTGGCAGTATTATGCGTGGACTCTCCCGTGCAGGACGCCGTGTTACCTGTTATGCGAGGCCAGTCTCGGTGTGGCGAGAGTTGGCTTGTCGCAACCTGCCTCTCTCCCAGGGGACCCAGCGACCGCTAATTCCCCAGGCTGGTCGGGGGAATGATTGACAGCTGAGCTGGACTGGCGTCACTGCCCCCCATCCTGCCACACGGTTGGACGACTTGAGAGCAAGTGCAAGAATATTGTGATCATTACCTCCCTCATCACAACGCGACGTATGAAGAAGGTTCTAAGCCAGGGTTCATGTACTATAAATACCAACACGTCCGGACAGCCAGCAGTCTGTGATAGACATCTAATGAAGTGTGGCAAATAGTGGACACCACATAAGTAAAGAATTAGGCAATGAATTTACAACATGTAAGTATTTTATTCGAGTATTTTACTCTTTAGACTAACCACTGTTCTGCACTTCTATTCATAACTGATTTAGATTCATTTCGCTATATTTAATTAAAATCATTTCCTGCAAACATATGAATCTAAACAACGCCAACCCTAATTCCAGCACATCAGAAGAATATTTTATTTACTTGTGGATATAACTTAGTTCCATGTGAATTCTGGTATCTCAATATTTTTAAACTAGTCTTAAAAACTAAGTAGAAGTTTAAGCATCTATTGATTAAATTAACATGATACGATTTTCATTATTCCAGAATTGTTTTTTTAACACAGACTTATGTAACAGGGCCAAGCAGAAGAATATAGCCTCAAAATTGTAAATCAATTCAATGGTATTGGAATTTCCATTTGAAGAAATAAGATGTTTTCAGATTATAGAAACAAATAATAACAACACTTTTCTGTGCCATAATGTAACATATTATAAGTCATTAGGAAACGTTACAGCAATGTCTCGTTGAGTGTGCATGTATCAATATTAAAAGGAAACGTTACAGCAATGTCTCGTTGAGTGTGCATGTATCAATATTTAAAAAAAAAACATTCCTGTGTTACGAATTATGAGAGTCTTATTACAACACCAATATCATATATTTACTTAAAGTTGAAATGATGGTCCCAAACAAGGACCTTTTGCGTTAATTACTGAGTTTTTCACGGCTCTTTCTTAGTTCAGACACACATCTCAGTTCGTTATTTTTTTCATTTAGAGCATTTCCAGGGGGGTCCATTTCTGGGGGTGCATTTCGTTGTGTTCTTACATATAGAACTATGCAACACTTGCTGGTTTTTAGCGATGTGGAAATAACGTTAAAATCCCTTGAAAAAACTGACTATAATAATAACTCAAAATGCACGTGAAACCGCTGTGTCATCTGTATTTAAACAAGCAAGAAGTTTCGTCAGAGGAAAATCACTATGACGGTGTCTGTTTTTCCTGCGCAGTATCGCAATCTCCTTCAAAATGCGTTATTCTCGAGTAATACAAGCATCAACAAAGAAAGAACCATATCGTGTGACTTAAAATTTATCAGTATATCGCGCGGTAAGCAAAAAAAACAATTAAATATCCCTATAGCGAGGGATATGGAGTACGGAGAACTGTTTTGCAGCCTCACTTGATTTATACTATAGTTGCTTTAATGTAACTCACTCCTATGGATGGCCGTGAAGAATTTATAGTTCACTGAAATTTTACTATTCTGTAGGCTTCATATTTTAAATTTATGTATAAGCTTTAACAAAAACCATTGTTATATCGTTTATTTTAAAAATTTTGATTAATTTTAAAATTTAGTAATCCTGAACTTGTTGTGAGTAATATGTGTTGTACGCCCTTCAGTACACCTTAAAATGTAATTAGTGCCGAGTTCAGCTGTGTAGTAGGCTGGAATCCCAACTACACAGTGATGCATGGCTGTCCCTTTCTTTGTTTTTTTTTTATTTCTACTGGCACGCAGCTTAATAAACTACAACAAACAAAGTTGAGAAGTGTTTCCGTTGCGAAATAAATGGGTACAAGGGTGCTTATTATTTAATCATAATAACAGACAGCTTTGTAAGGACTGCAAATTAATTTTGTTATCACCACAAAGAATTTTCGAGAGTGTGTGGTTTGTCAGTGTTTTCTGATCACCACACTTATATTTAAGAGTAGTGCTAAACTTACGTACAAATTAAGTTAGTTCCTATACAAAGATTAATATTAATTTTTTTTATAAAGAACAGCGAATGGATGCGTGCTCTTGTATTAAAATTAGTGCATAATATAAAAAAAATTCGTAAGGATATGACACTGTCTTTTAACGATTTAAGACCTGCTTTGTCTTATAATTTACATCATTGTAAATAATANTTCGTAAGGATATGACACTGTCTTTTAACGATTTAAGACCTGCTTTGTCTTATAATTTACATCATTGTAAATAATACATTTTTTTAAACGTTCTGTAATTGAAATGACGGGGTAATCTTTTAATCACAAACAATGAGCGGTAGGGTTAATTATTTATTTATCCGATTTAAATGATCGACATATACTTGGATTCGTCTTAAAATTCTGTACAAAATGAATTTGTGTACAGAATTTTAAGACGTATCCTGAAATGTCTCGCCATCTTATTAGTGACGCGCATGAATGGATTAACGAGATTTCTTCTGTCCAGTCACCTTCAGCTGTAAGAGCCGCGGCGTGCCCCTGCGTCGGTAGTTTGTGCGATGCAGATATAAATTCAAAAGAAATATCTAAAAAAAGCCAAAAATCTATCTCAGGGTGCATAATGGCAGACCCAGTAAATACAATTTGTAGAGCAGTTTCAAAGCAAGTATTTGAAAGCACAGAAAGACACACTAAGAGTGTAAATGTCCAGACTTATTTCAATCGATAGAGCACCTCTAATTACCTTAGGAATATGATATCTTTATTGGCCTGTCTGGCCAATTTAATAAGAGAGAAAAACATGAACCAATCCCGTCATAGATCAGTGGCATGCGTTACGAAGATAACAGGGCACCACGCACCGCGGTGTTCAGTACCGGCCAAGCACAACCTTCGTGTGCGACGAGCACACCATTGTGCACTACCCGACCAAGTCAAGCGCGAAGCCGGGGAGGGGTGAGACCGGAGCGTTTGTGCTTCTCTTGGGAGGGGAAGAACAACAGCGAGTAAGGGATATTCAACACTGTTAGCTGTCCGTGCGAGCACGTGTACGACTGTCGACATGAATTTAAGCAACTTATACGGTAACCAGCCCGCAGGGAAGCATCAACACGGCCACGCGGATTAGTCAGCACTGTGCCACAACTTATGGTCACTACGACACCTGACACATTCAGCCGAGCGCTTTACCTAATTCTGGAGGAGGATGGGGCAAATAAGAGAATAACGAAGGGGGGTGCGAGATATTGGCGTGACTTTGTGTAATCCACATATTTTCCGGATGCAAACTTGGCTTGGTCGAGTAGTATTCTGGGGTCCAAACGGCTCCTAATGTCCATCACCATTATTTCTTTCTATGGACGTGTCAACGAGGGTCGCTAGCCGCGTTTTGGTGCCTTCATCTCGTCGGCATCGTCTTCTCCCTGTTGGGCGAGAAGTCCTAATGACCCGGCCAGCCCGGTTTCCCAAAGGAAACCCATCCACATAATCTCCCCCCCCTTCCCAAGGAAACAATTATCCCATTGCTACGAACTCGTGCCTCACAATAATTAACGTGATTAAAACTGCNCGTCATCTCGTCGGCATCGTCTTCTCCCTGTTGGGCGAGAAGTCCTAATGACCCGGCCAGCCCGGTTTCCCAAAGGAAACCCATCCACATAATCTCCCCCCCTTCCCAAGGAAACAATTATCCCATTGCTACGAACTCGTGCCTCACAATAATTAACGTGATTAAAACTGCCGAGCCGGGATGGAGATTCCAGCAGGAGAAGACGAGAAGTAAAAAAAAAAAATAAAAATAAAAGAGGTAGCCATGAATGTTCTCCACCTCACTCGAAATTTACAGTAGCAACTTCAGCTCGGCAGTCATATTAGCATTCTGATGGCGTTTCTCGGGGCCCGCTGAGGCTTGACTAGCGCGCAACTTATGAGGGCTTTAAGGAGCTTCCTTTGAGAGCGAACCGCCGTCGACCAATGCGGTACCCGTCGGGGTGAACAAATGCGTTTATATTTTCTCCCGTTCCCCAGCACCCAAACCCCCGCCATCGCACCAATGTTTTTACGAGCGGGAACCGCGGAACCTACAACAGCGCCTCCCGGAAAGCGCCGAAATGCACAACGTGAACGGTCGTAACTTCCGGAAGTTATGTGAAAGCGCGAGCCTCCGCGAGAACCCCCTGCTCGTAAACGCCGTCGTTTCCCAGCGGCTGGCTTCTGGTTTTACCGACCCTGGTGCGTGACAATGGCTTCTGGAGATTTTTTAATCAGCGGCGACCGGGCGTTTTACGGGGTCCCCACACTCTAGAACACAAACACAGAGTAGATGAACTCGCAGAATCGAAATGGCGCCCCGGTTGCTTTGACGCGGGGAGCACCCATTCCCTGTACACGGGACTCGTGTCTGATTGGCCACTGTCTGCCGCGAAATATTGCCTATTGGCTGGAGTGCCGCGCTGAGAAAAATGTTTTGTTGAATCAAACAAACTTGGTTTGGCGCAACCAAATTATTTGTTTTTACATATAGGTACAATGAAATATTTTGCTGTTGAAACCAAATTGTTTTGTTGTTCTTACTTGGTTTTCCCAAACAAACATCTGGTTGATGCAACATGAGATTTGTTTGGCTCAACGTAACCTAAACTTCTTTGATTAATATAATAAAAAGTGGAAAGCCCAACCGATAATTGAATTCAGTTCATCTGAGCCCGATTGCTACGCCTATCAACTTCAGCTAAAGTGACTGATGATGAAGTTGGAATGTTTTTAAATATATACACTGCAAATACTGGACGGCATGAGCAAATGAACATTTCAAGGTTTACGGCTTTAATTTTTCGTTTTCTTTTGAAACTTGTTTTATTAGGATATTATACTATTAATAAGCATAAATGTATGTACTAACCAACTTGGTTATTATCCTTATGGTCAGAAAAAATGTAAACAAACAGTCGAGCTGTTTTTTCGAACGAAGGTAATTACAGGAATGACCAAACAGATATATACAGTCGACCAAACAAAATATTTCTTTTAGCCCACCACAGAGATTTTGATAATTCAAATGTGTATTTTGTTAGATAAACGAAATTAATTTTTTTTTTGCTTTTCTAGTTTTGTTGTCTCAACAAAATATTTTTTATGACAACTAGATATATTTTTACCCTATGCAAACAAATGTTGGGTTTTCTGTTTTCTCACTGCGGCTAACCAGTAAGTAACTAGGCGCTGATTGGCGAACGACGTTCCGACATGTTACTGGCTAGCGACGCCATTTTGCTGGCGTGTGTGGTTTAGAATCCACGGTGTTAAGCAGCTGTTTCACTGCTGTATTCTTAAACAGAGTGACAGAATACTAATACTAAGCAGATAGGCCTACACTCTTGAAATTAGCAAGTGTAAACTTTCCCACCCCGTCTCTCCAGTGAAGACAAAACCGCGTATGTGAAAACTGTACCATTAACAACAAATAATGGATGCTTATAATTTAATAGAATGGCTTGCAACTTAACACAGACATTTTACATGTTCTTTTGACAAATTGCATTTCATAGTAACATATAATAAAGTCTCATGTCATTGCTACATTTCACGAGTTTTTATGTATTTATTTACTCACCTATGGTGTAGAGTATGGTTTTCATAAGAGATAAAAATGCATTAAATTTTGAAATTTTAATTCTTAGGATATATTTTGGAAGTAGTTATAGAAAACTGACACGTGTATCTATTATTTTTTACCACTGTTAACAGAAAATTATTTTTGTTGTAGAAGTTATAGTCTACACTGGTAAGCGTAAACATTCGTTAGGTGAGAGGATACTTATGATATATACTAAGCGTATTAATTGGTTCGTATTCAAATTCNTAAGCGTAAACATTCGTTAGGTGAGAGGATACTTATGATATATACTAAGCGTATTAATTGGTTCGTATTCAAATTCATACTCCAGAGAAAATATAGAACACTATAGATATTGTAAAATCCACATAAAATAAGAACTTTTTCTTAATAGTACTTAACAATTCACAAAAATTATAAGAATTACTATTAAAGTAATAAAGGGAAATTTTCACAAATAAGCAGAAGGTTTGGTAAAATTTTANAATAAAGGGAAATTTTCACAAATAAGCAGAAGGTTTGGTAAAATTTTAGGGAAGTTGCTACTAAGGAAATGAACTGTATATACGTTTACGAATATTGCCGGATGAATTTAACAGTAATATCCGTAAGTTGTCAGCTTTTTGTATAAAAATTGGCGACAAGTCACTTCATGTCAAAATTCAGTGGTATTGCTCCTTCAGTCAAAGATATAGAATGGCACATCCGGGTTTTTATACCACCGCTAAATTTCATAACAGATCGGTCAGGCTGCTTTGAGTCAGACCGCATTCACCGAGCACTTGCTGTCACTCCATCTGTCAAGCGCAGCAGAAATCTTGAGCTCTGCGATGACACGATGACGGGCAGTTGAAGGATTTCATGTTCCAAACACGGACGCAATAAAACACCGTCGCGTGCTGAATAAACCTTGCGAGTTGTATGTTCCGTTTAAGCAATGAAGTTGCTGCACCCCCACATTTTATTTTCTTAACGAATTACATTATTATTTGTATTCATTTTCTCGTATCTGTATGAAGAAGTCGATATGGCGACTATTGTTAATCGGCTGAGAGCAGCAAAGTGATTCGGAACTAAACCAATTAAGACACATCATTTTCAGTTCCATAGTAAGACTCTCGTGCTACGACCACTTCGTTATTAACGGAGAATTATTGCGGAAAATCACTGTACGTAGGAGCTTCGAATATATGTATATACACACACAGGTTGTTTAAAAACACTTACTTAAAGTAGAGAAAGAATTTTCTTTTTCTTAAATATTTTTGATTTATAAGGTGTTGGACATTTCAGCCAAGAAAACTGTTTATGAAAATCGCTTTTACTGCGTCCGTCCCTCTGCGGTNTTTATAAGGTGTTGGACATTTCAGCCAAGAAAACTGTTTATGAAAATCGCTTTTACTGCGTCCGTCCCTCTGCGGTGGTGGTCTTAATACATTTTATTTGCATATCAACTTGAACGTTTTATTTGTATTTNACTGCGTCCGTCCCTCTGCGGTGGTGGTCTTAATACATTTTATTTGCATATCAACTTGAACGTTTTATTTGTATTTCATTTCTAGAAACTCTAGGTTTACAATTCGTAGCGACAACTAAAATTATCCCAGTTAAATATTCAGTAGGCTGTCCNTAAGCGTAAACATTCGTTAGGTGAGAGGATACTTATGATATATACTAAGCGTATTAATTGGTTCGTATTCAAATTCCTACTCCAGAGAAAATATAGAACACTATAGATATTGTAAAATCCACATAAAATAAGAACTTTTTCTTAATAGTACTTAACAATTCACAAAAATTATAAGAATTACTATTAAAGTAATAAAGGGAAATTTTCACAAATAAGCAGAAGGTTTGGTTAAATTTTTGGGAAGTTGCTACTAAGGAAATGAACTGTATATACGTTTACGAATATTGCCGGATGAATTTAACAGTAATATCCGTAAGTTGTCAGCTTTTTGTTTAACAATTGGCGACAAGTCACTTCATGTCAAAATTCAGCGGTATTGCTCCTTCAGTCAAAGATATAGAATGGCACATCCGGGTTTTTATACCACCGCTAAATTTCATAACAGATCGGTCAGGCAATTGTGGGTACCCAGGGGATCAGCGTGAAAGCCCCGGCTTCGGCCGTGCTGATCGTGGGTCGGACTCTGGGTGGTAGTGGTTGAACCTTCTGCTTAGAAGGAGATCTGGAGGTGGCCACTTGCCTGGAGGGCAGGCTTCCTGACACTGGAAGGGATAGTAGCAATTGCTGTGGAACGCAAGCGTTGCTGTCTCACGCAGGTTGTCTTGTTTCGAAGGGTTGGTGCTCATCAACGAAGGGTCGACGGTCTGGTCCGCCTAGTAAGAGGACTCGTTCACAAAGCGGGTTTGTAGAGTGAGGATAGCACTCGGCCCCATCAAGGTGGCGCACACAGATTCAACTCTGTGTGATGCTGTTGATAGGTGAGGAGGAACCACGCATGGTGTAAGGTGGAGAACATCCTCCCACTGCGATTGGAAAGAGCGATACTCTTTCTATTGACAGTATTCAACTACTGGCAATTACGAGCTCTGACCAAGCTCAATGAATCCAAGGTTATGGACTTGTACAAGACTGTAGGGGAGTGCGCACTAAACAGCCTAGTGCAAAATAGCAATATTTTCTCTATATTTGCAAGCCTGAAGTGAGAATTAGATGTCGGCCTGAAGAATGGAAGTCCTGATCGCACTCCCCTAGTAAAATAAGCTCAGAAAGATGTCTCCTGTTATACCTTAATGGATCAGGCACAGGAGGAGCAGCCTGGGTCAAACAACCGCGCCCGAGACTGGCGATAACATGCTTTGAGTCAGACCGCATTCACCGAGCACTTGCTGTCACTCCATCTGTCAAGCGCAGCAGAAATCTTGAGCTCTGCGATGACACGATGACGGGCAGTTGAAGGATTTCATGTTCCAAACACGGACGCAATAAAACACCGTCGCGTGCTGAATAAACCTTGCGAGTTGTATGTTCCGTTTAAGCAATGAAGTTGCTGCACCCCCACATTTTATTTTCTTAACGAATTACATTATTATTTGTATTCATTTTCTCGTATCTGTATGAAGAAGTCGATATGGCGACTATTGTTAATCGGCTGAGAGCAGCAAAGTGATTCGGAACTAAACCAATTAAGACACATCATTTTCAGTTCCATAGTAAGACTCTCGTGCTACGACCACTTCGTTATTAAGGGAGAATTATTGCGGAAAATCACTGTACGTAGGAGCTTCGGATATATGTATATACACACACAGGTTGTTTAAAAACACTTACTTAAAGTAGAGAAAGAATTTTCTTTTTTCTTAAATATTTTTGATGTTATAAGGTGTTGGACATTTCAGCCAAGAAAACTGTTTATGAAAATCGCTTTTACTGCGTCCGTCCCTCTGCGGTGGTAGTCTTAATAAATTTTATTTGCATATCAACTTGAACGTTTTATTTGTATTTAATTTCTAGAAACTCTAGGTTTACAATTCGTAGCGACAACTAAAATTATCCCAGTTAAATATTCAGTAGGCTGTCCCTGTCTGGTAATAGTCACTGTGTGTAGTAGAAATGCCGGAAATTTTTTCAGTTACTTGCTGAACCAGCAATTAGACCAGGTAAAGAATCAAACTTTAAAAAATACATTACTGCTGCATAACCACGTGTAAAGGCTGTTCACGGTGAAATGAGCTCTTTTGAAAGCTCTGCTTAAGATCTGCTTGTACGACGCTGTGAATTATTTCACCATATGTACAATTATCGTTACCATAGGCTTGATCACTGTATTCCTGCGTCGGTCNACGACGCTGTGAATTATTTCACCATATGTACAATTATCGTTACCATAGGCTTGATCACTGTATTCCTGCGTCGGTCAAGGGCAACTGTAATATTTTTAGAAAAGCAAAAATTGGTGATGCCCATGGCAATGTAAATTTGACTTACGGAGGAAGAATACGTAATGTGCGTGCAAGTAGTTCTTAAGCGATGCTTTCATAAGTCCTCAGTTTACTGCGAACCACACACACACACACACACACACATATATATATATATATATATAATTTTTACGCTACGCAGACTGAGCACATCCGAATTTAGTTACGAGATAAATGCCTTGGCTTTGGTATTGGCATTCCTTATTGGCTATATGGGCCGTATATCCGTATATAATACCACCTCCCGCTCTTCTTTAATATAAATTTGCCATTATTTGTTAATGCTGTGTAGATGTGAGTTACTAACCAGTCATCACACGGCAGCAGCAATAAACGTAAGATATGACATGGTACATTTTTTAATGAGGGACACGTAATTGCAACAATGCATGCGGCGTGGAGGTAACTGCAAACAAAACGTTACACAAAACAACGTTACAACCACAAAAAAAANTTGCAACAATGCATGCGGCGTGGAGGTAACTGCAAACAAAACGTTACACAAAACAACGTTACAACCACAAAAAAAACATGTGTATTGTTTATCAAAAGAACATTTTTCTGGAATAAAGGTTTTCTTCAAATAATTTATCNACATTTTTTAATGAGGGACACGTAATTGCAACAATGCATGCGGCGTGGAGGTAACTGCAAACAAAACGTTACACAAAACAACGTTACAACCACAAAAAAAATGTGCATTTTTTTATCATAAGTACAGTTTTCTGGAATAAATGTTTTCTTCAAATAATTTATTTGAAAACTATTATCAATGTGCATTATGGATGGTAATACATGGCCCAGTGCTGTTTTTCGCCTACACTGAGATAACAGCCAACAAAATATTTGTTTGTATATGGCCGAAATTATGTTTAGCTGACCCAACAAAATATTTTGTTGAGTAGACAAAACTTGAAAAGCCAAAAATAAATTTGGTTTATGTAACTAAATACACGTTTACATAAGCAAAACCTCTGTGTTACGGCAAGAGAAATTAGGCTGTCAACAAAATATTTTGTTGAATCAACTGTAATTATTTGATTAGCCACTCACCTTCTTTCGAAAATACAGCTCAATTGTTTGAAAATTTTGTGACATTTCTGATAGCAACAGTGTTTGTTAGTTTTTACATTGATTCTTAATAATGGTGTAAACATCCCAATAAGACCAGTTAAACAGTAAACTAAACACACGGCTCTCAAGACCTAGATGTTAAAAGCCGCCCAAATCTCTTCACTCACTTCACTTATTTACACACATTGTCTAGTGTTTGAAAGGTATGTACTGAAAATAACATCCTATCATCGTCAGTAGTCAGCTTAGCTGAGGTTGCTGAGGCATAGCACTCGGCCACAGATGAGCTAGGTTAGATTCTCTTTCGGGCTTCCAATTACTTATATATTAATCAAAACTGTTTAATTCACGTAGAGCCAAACAAATCTTCAGCTTCATCAACCAAGTCCTTGTTTGGGGCAACAAATAAGTACAGCAAAATAATTTGGTTTCTACAAGATATTTCGTTGCGCCTATACAAATAATTGATTTATTTTCGCCAAGCAAACTTTGTTTGATTTAACAAAACCTTTTTATCAGTGTACGTCAGGCTCGACATGGATGATCTTNTGTATATGGCCAAAATTATGTTTAGCTGACCCAACAAAATATTTTGTTGAGTAGACAAAACTTGAAAAGCCAAAAATTAATTTGGTTTATGTAACTAAATACACGTTTACATAAGCAAAACCTCTGTGTTACGGCAAGAGAAATTAGGCTGTCAACAAAATATTTTGTTGAATCAACTCTAAATATTTGATTAGCCACTCATTTGATCACCCTTCTTTCGAAAATACAGCTCAATTGTTTGAAAATTTTGTGACATTTCTGATAGCAACAGTGTTTGTTAGTTTTTACATTGATTCTTAATAATTGTGTAAACATCCCAATAAGACCAGTTAAACAGTAAACTAAACACACGGCTCTCAAGACCTAGATGTTAAAAGCCGCCCAAATCTCTTCACTCACTTCACTTATTTACACACATTGTCTAATGTTTGAAATGTATGTACTGAAAATAACATCCTATCATCGTCAGTAGTCAGCTTAGCTGAGGTTGCTGAGGCATAGCACTCGGCCACAGATGAGCTAGGTTAGATTCTCTTTCGGGCTTCCAATTACTTATATATTAATCAAAACTGTTTAATTCACGTAGATCCAAACAAATCTTCAGCCTCATCAACTAAGTCCTTGTTTGGGGCAACAAATAAGAACAGCAAAATAATTTGGTTTCTACAAGATATTTCGTTGCGCCTATACAAATAATTGATTTAATTTCGCCAAGCAAACTTTGTTTGATTTAACAAAACCTTTTTCTTAGTGTACGTCAGGCTCGACATGGATGATCTGCCGTAGGGGCGAGAGGCACCAAGTGAGGCTATATTTACCACGAACAGTTACTATATTCAAGGCCAGCATGAAGAANTCCGTAGGGGCGAGAGGCACCAAGTGAGGCTATATTTACCACGAACAGTTACTATATTCAAGGCCAGCATGAAGAATCCATGACATGAAGAACGAACCAGATTAGAATCCTCGGTATTTTCGCATGCGGGAATCGTTACCGAAGATGCCGCTAGTCGGCGGGTTTTCTCGGGGATCTCCCGCTTCCCCCGCCGCTGCATTCCAGCGCTGCTCCATACTCACCTCGCTTCGTCCTCATCAGCTCTCAAGACTTCGTTGTTAAATACCCGCCTGAATCTCTACATTCCACTTGAGGAGAAACCAGAACAACATCAAGAAACCCGTACCCCTTACGCACACATTCTGCCATGGATAGTAAATAGTTAATTTTACAGAAGCGAAATCTCAACATCTGTCCTCAACTCCTACAGCACAACCCGACGAAATGACGTCACTACCCGTCATAGATGGCGCAAAATCCTCTGGCAACCAGTGCCAGAGGAATTTCTCGGCCTCTAGCAGAACCAGTCGGAAAAAAAAAACAGCATAACTGAACCAATCAGACACCAAGCCCGTCCTACAACAATTCGCAGACAGTAACGGACATAGTACGGTTCATCAAAAATAACTCCGCAACGTGTCGCTCATTCAGCGCTACTGTGACTTCCACCACCATATCATTCACGTGAGAATCCAAGGGCGATAAACGCGTAATCTGCGTGGGCCTAGAATCGAATCGGCAAGCTTATTGTTGGGATTACCAAAAACGAACGTCTAAACCAACACTGGGCCATGCCGTTGAGCCGTGATAGAAATTCTGTTAGAGTGAGTGAAGAAATTTGGACGGCTCTTGAGATCGTGGTCTTGAGAGCCGACGAGGGTGGAGCTAAATGAGAATGGAGCAGCGCTGGAATGAAAAGGCGGGGTGAAACGGGATATCCCTGAGCAAAACCCGCCGACCAATGGCATCGTCCGGCACGATTCCTGCGTACGAAAATCCGGGGACGACCCCTGTGGGAACCGAACCCGGTTCGCCTTGGTGGGAGGCGAGCAGTCTAACCACTACACCACAACGGTCCTTGAAATTCTGTCGGAGCATACGCTAGCCGGTTTTGCGTCCCTACGCGGCACTCTTCTATCATTCGCGTCCCCAGCATGGGCTGTTGCTTCAGCAAGAGGCTGAGATCGCCCCGAGATAAGTCCCCCCTCTTGCGCCGTCATGAAACGTAACGAACCTAATTGAAACATTATGCAATTTTCCAGGTTGATTGTCGGCGTGAGCGGTGGGACGGGGGTGGGGTTAACGATGACGGCAACCCTACAATTAAAAGCAAAAAAAAATTCTTATATTGAAGGGGGGAGGGGGGAATAATGAATGGCCCCTCACCCGATCACCCCAAGAATCGTACGAGGGGGAGGGAACAATATAAACGCGGGGCGCTCTTTTGTGGACTCGGAACCGCAGGCGGTCGACCCCGGGGTAATTAATGTTGCGAAGATAATCGGCACGCCGGGGGTAATTAAATAACAAAAGGATCCAGCGACCCCCATCCCCCGCCCGCTGATCATGTCGTGCGTGGCGGGAGGGCGTGACCAGGGCACACGCACACACTCTCTCCGTCTCGCGGGAAGGTGCGTGTGTGCCGGCTCGTCGGGGTGGCTCAGTACAAACACTCCATACATCAGCCGTCGCGACGGACCACACGCCGCTATTGTAACCCGCCGCGAGAACACATGAGGGCGGCATCGATCATCGACGATGCGAGGGGTTGTTCCTGAAATATGTTACTCGACGGCTTTAGACCGTGTAAATAAACATATTTGTACATCTGTGCCAAACGCCGTACAACGCGTATCTGTAACGTCCGTCCACGTGAGAAACGATGTAACCACTCATCCGTAATTATTTTGTTGCATAATTATGGGTTTGAATACAGGAATGCGAAAATATCTCACGATTTCTCCCTCGGAACGTACACTGAGAGAAAGGTTGGGTTGAGCGAAACAAACGTGTGTTTGTGTATATATGGCCAAACAAAGATATAGTTGCTCTTACGAAATATTTTGTTGAGTGAATCAAATATGAACTTCAACAAAACTGATTTGGTTCAGCAAACAAAATACGCACTTGAACTAAAAAAAAAATCATGTTTTTTAACAAAAAAAAAACTGCCTGACAACCATGTATTTGGTTGAATCAACCGTATAAATATACTTGGCCATATAAAAACACTCGGATGGCTCAATCAAACCATTCTCACAGTGCACGCAGTAAATGGACGAGTCGCAATCGTTAGAGCGACTTCTTGGGCACTTGTTCCGGAACTTGCTGGATAGAAGAGGGGAGATAAATAAAATGGAGAGCGTGACGTCACCATCACCAACTGAGAGGTGCATGCAAAACGGTAGCTCCGGCAGGGCAATTCACGAACATGGGAGGTCGCGCGTTTAAATTATGTCTGCTCGATCCGTGGGCGGTGGTGGCATCTTTTGGCAGATGCTGATTCCTTACTTTCTTCTCTTTTCTTTACTATTTTCTCCCTTAGCCAGTTTTCTTTCTCCGTTGTCACCTTGGCGCAAGGCGTTTATGTTCTTTTACGTTTTGGATATCCACTCCGGTGCTTCAGCAGAAGAGCCAATCTATTTTAGATGGTTGGTGAAGACGCCGAGGAAGGGGGGAGGGGGGGAGGTTGTAGGTAGATTCAAGGACAGCAAATTATGACAGACTGGTTTCTCTCTTTTTTCTTTCTCTCTCGCTCTCTCTCGCTCTCTCTCTCTCTCTCTCTCTCTCTCTTTTAGTCTGCACGTCCGGGATAAAAACCGAGGCGAGAAGCCGTGAAATTCCTCGTGTATTTTTGTCGCACGCTGGTAGAGTGGCCGTGAAGAAACGAGACAAATCGTCGATTGCGAGACGATATTTTTTATCTCCTTTTTGTTTATCTGCCGCAGCTTCCAACAAAAGACTTCGGGGAAACCGCACGCGAATCTAGCAAGCTTCGTTATAGAATTATGATTGTTTTCCTTGCAGAGTACAAGTACGTCTTCTAAATTTGGGAGTGGCGCCGATATTATTATGGGCGTTAGTGTTGAGATGTTCTTCACCAAGTGTTGCAATTATNTTCTAAATTTGGGAGTGGCGCCGATATTATTATGGGCGTTAGTGTTGAGATGTTCTTCACCAAGTGTTGCAATTATAGCTAAATTAATTATTTTCTACGTATACAAATTTATTAACTGAATAGTGTTTTTAGAACAAAAAATGAAAACAGTCACGGCGTCCAAAATTGTCAGCCTTGAATCACTTTTTAAACCGATTGGTGCACATAAACGAGTCGTATGAAAAGTTGGTAGAAAACCATTGACCGCTTCGCTAAGAGAGTGCAATAATTAAAAAAAACCATAGAGGAAACAAAAATACATCCACAATCGATATGAAAGCCCACATCAGCTACATTAGAAACCAAATACTTTTTTTGATATAAAATATTATTATTTACGATGTTACATTCTGCAAGCATGCCACATTATAATTTACTTCGATGACATCGATTTCGATAAAATACCAATTGAACTTTTTGATTCGCGTAAGAAGTCAGTGGTAAGTATCCTTCACGAGAGTTTATTTTTCAATTTTACTAAACAGTACGTGAAAAGTATCCATCACAAAATTTCTTTCAATGTAAGAAAATAATATCATTACAATTTAGCGTATATTCAGAGTTATTTGAATGAATGTTACCCATATTCTTAAATACATATTTTTTTAAAATGCTATAACGATAACCTGTTTCATGAACCCCCTTCGAAAGAAAAACCAGATTACGAAATCACCTTCCCGAATGTGTTGGTGCGTGAACAGGTCCTAAATATTTTGAGTTGGTACATCGGATTTTACCAGACACGTAACACTTGGATACCTCAAAGACTGTTTTAGACTATGTGAATCGAATTAAAACGGGGGACATAAAAAATTTTTGAGAGTAACGTCATGGCACAAAAAATGTTTTTCAAAAATCTTTCATGTTGACAGTTTACACTGCCNTTCTAAATTTGGGAGTGGCGCCGATATTATTATGGGCGTTAGTGTTGAGATGTTCTTCACCAAGTGTTGCAATTATGGCTAAATTAATTATTTTCTACGTATACAAATTTATTAACTGAATAGTGTTTTTGGAACAAAAAATGAAAACAGTCACGGCGTCCAAAATTGTCAGCCTTGAATCACTTTTTAAACCGATTGGTGCACATAAACGAGTCGTATGAAAAGTTGGTAGAAAACCATTGACCGCTTCGCTAAGAGAGTGCAATAATTAAAAAAAACCATAGAGGAAACAAAAATACATCCACAATCGATATGAAAGCCCACATCAGCTACATTAGAAACCAAATACTTTTTTTGATATAAAATATTATTATTTACGATGTTACATTCTGCAAGCATGCCACATTATAATTTACTTCGATGACATCGATTTCGATAAAATACCAATTGAACTTTTTGATTCGCGTAAGAAGTCAGTGGTAAGTATCCTTCACGAGAGTTTATTTTTCAATTTTACTAAACAGTACGTGAAAAGTATCCATCACAAAATTTCTTTCAATGTAAGAAAATAATATCATTACAATTTAGCGTATATTCAGAGTTATTTGAATGAATGTTACCCATATTCTTAAATACATATTTTTTTAAAATGCTATAACGATAACCTGTTTCATGAACCCCCTTCGAAAGAAAAACCAGATTACGAAATCACCTTCGCGAATGTGTTGGTGCGTGAACAGGTCCTAAATATTTTGAGTTGGTACATCGGATTTTACCAGACACGTAACACTTGGATACCTCAAAGACTGTTTTAGACTATGTGAATCGAATTAAAACGGGGGACATTAAAAATTTTTGAGAGTAACGTCATGGCACAAAAAATGTTTTTCAAAAATCTTTCATGTTGACAGTTTACACTGCCAGCATTAAATACAGAAATTCGTGTTGTCTGTCCGCAATTTTGGGAGACAGCGCGGACTGAATAAAGAAAGCTGTTACACGATACGCCAGATATACTCAAGCAGTTTCCACCAAATTTGACGCATGCATTGTTCTTTGGTAGAATGCATCCCGTACTGTAATTAAATACTCATGTTCAAACACTTCACTCAACATGAACAGGTTGTTAAGAAATGTTACACTCGAGTACGTCGTAATATTCTGTTTAGCATAATGCAGGTTTTGTAAATATTTAATGCGGTTGCAGGCAGTACGCTCATTTCAAAATGTTAACAGAATAAGAAAACTAAACTAAATTTATGAGCACTGTTAACAGTCGAAATGAAACAAACGAGAACTAAGGAACAGTAAAATACATATCCCTTGTAGCCTCAAAAAAAAACTTGTAGCCTCATTTATCTCGCGCCATCTTCAGTTTTCAGCTTGAAAAGTTTGTTTCTTAAAAGAGACCATGTCAATAGGGGTTATTGAGGTTCGGAAAATTATTTTTAAGTAAAAAATATAGCTTGGTTTCTTGGTAATAAAGATGCCGCATTGTAAATGGTACGTATTGTGGACAATAATCTGATATGTAGGCGATTTTTTGTCACGCATTATTTTCCATTGTGGAAAAATGAAGATAGTAGCACACATGGATAAAACGTTTAAAAGTGTTAAAGCTACAAATAAATTCTAAATATTTTTACTCTTTTATACAATTTATTCACGCTAGACGGGAAATATCGAGAAAAAATATAATGCCAATAACTCTCCGGATTCTCTTAAAGAAATATATAGGTGGGTGCGGGTAACATTTTGGCAATTATTTGTGAAGCTGTAGGTGTGAATAACCAAAGAAAATATTAAATGGCATATATGGGAAGAAAGAGTGAAACATGGAACTCTTTTAAAAACATTTCCCAGGAAATTTGGAAGGTTAGGTTAACACTTTAAAATATGATTACATTTTAATTGTTCTTGGTCGAAGCGGCGCTGGCCTCATCAACTCACCTTCCAATTCCGAATTAACGGATTACATTCCAGGAGATTCAGTTATAACAATCTCTCAGATACAACTGAAATGTTATCTCTTTTTCTTAACTTTGAGCTTTGGTGCTCAGGCACATTGTTTTCCCAGACCGATATCGTTGTTCATGGCGTCACTGAATTTTTCTTGTGAAAGTACAAAAATCTTTACAACCGGGGCTTTTAACACCACAATAAAGAAGAAAAAGAAGTAATCAAGTGCAGACAGTTAAAAATGTTCGTGGGTGCAAGGCGGTTGGCAAGTTGGCACTTATTCAATCTTACAGCCGGTACATACATTCTAGGTACTGCAGTGAGTTTCGGGTAGCCATACTTGAACTCATGACTTACAAAATTGCTTGCTTTCGAAAAGCCACTATTGTGGCCTCAACAACCAAGCACAGGACACTTTAACAACAGCAAACTCTGTGCAATCAAAAATTATAAATGTGGATAAAATTAATTTCTTCTATGTCTGCACAAATAAGCCATAGAGACGAACATGCACTCGATCGACACGCAGAAGATGAATCTCAACCCCATGCTGGGTCTGTATATTAGTTTTTCACGGTAGGTGGTTCTGTAACTGTACTAAGGTTGNAGATGAATCTCAACCCCATGCTGGGTCTGTATATTAGTTTTTCACGGTAGGTGGTTCTGTAACTGTACTAAGGTTGTCTTGAAGTTGAACTTTCTCCACCTGCCGCTTTTGTGAACCATTACTTCTTTCAGCTATTTATGCGTCCTTCTGCCATGTGCGAAAATTGACTTTGCAACTTTGCAACATCATTCAAGAGAGACTGTGAATTTTTTTAGAAATATTAAGCTGGTTCTTATTGTAAGGTACGTTATTTAAGTGAACGATGTGAACATTGCACTTTAAATGCGAAGAAAACAAATGAAACTGCTTTTCATAAACACATGTCAAAATTATTGTAAATATATGCATGCACACTTTCAGGGGATGATTCCAAGATTGTCGAGTCAAACCACAGAGGTCAAATAGCAACTTATTCCGTGAACTCCAGCCGTACACGCCAAAAAACAATGACTTCGCTATCCAGCATAATGTTGTAACGCCATTCGCCAATCAGCACCTGGTAATCTGTTCGCCAGCCGGCAGCCCGGCCAATAGGAAACGTTTCGCAGCTTGTAACAGCCAATCAGACACAAATCCCGTACCCAGATCTCGCGGCAGTTTTATGAAAGAGTTGTAATCAGGGTCATCTGTTTTCCATGAAATGATTTACGCAGAGGCTTGACTTCAACATACTATGTGAACACTTGCAGTCTTCATTTGACTATTGGCCGCTTGTCTTTGTGCGATAGCATATTACATGAGTGAGCCAATCAGATTTAAGTTTCCCCGATACTCACCGTCCGTTATTAGCGAGCAGACGGATAAGAAATGCAACAATTCAAATGATCGAATCTCGACTGTGTTTCTGAAATAAAGTGCCTTGGATCACAACTTGTCTTGGAATATTTTCGTGGAAAAGAGGTGCCCCTAATTATAATACTTACGAGAGACATAAAAAATCCGCCGAGAATCACACAATTACATATTCACATAGGTATGTAATTGCAGAATATGGGTTACGGATGTTTTCGCCGGAACTACAGTTATAAGCAATGCATACATAGGAAATATTATACTGTAGATTATGCATTACTTTGCTCAAAAACGTGTATTATTTTCATTTTGCTGGATGAAATTAAGTTGTAACAAGTTTACAGGTAGCCCAGTTTTATATCAATTCATTACTTGTTGAGATTACATTTTGAAACGTAACTTAATAAAGGGCAGAAGTTAGCTTATACGCTTAAGGCCATTCAAGAACAAACAATTTTTTCCCCAAAATTTAGTAGATAGGTTATAATTTTGTAACGTGATAGCAATGGCGACCTTATGAAAAAAAATGTATCTGAAGAACAATATTAGTCATTTTTTTAGCATGAAATTAAGAATTGAAATTAAAATTAAAATGTATAGCAAAAATTTTTTTTTAAATATGTTGTTTTAACCCAAAGCTGGTTTTCTGCTGCGGTGTTTTTCGAAGTCGCAAGAGCGGACTGTTACAATTACTTTGAAATCCATCTTNAAGTTAGCTTATACGCTTAAGGCCATTCAAGAACAAACCATTTTTTCCCCAAAATTTAGTAGATAGGTTATAATTTCGTAACGTGATAGCAATGGCGACCTTATGAAAAAAAAGTATCTGAAGAACAATATTAGTAATTTTTTAGCATGAAATTAAGAATTGAAATTAAAATTAAAATTTATAGCAAAATTTTTTTTTTAAATATGTTGTTTTAACTCAAAGCTGGTTTTCTGCTGCGGTGTTTTTCGAAGTCGCAAGAGCGGACTGTTACAATTACTTTGAAATCCATCTTTCTGTTCACCTGCAGTAAGGGTCTAACTTCTAAACGCTGTTCATTGTAAACTGAGCACTTTTGAAAGCCCTGCATACGATATATTTGTATGTACATTCTATATCATTCCACCATTTGTAAATTCAACATTGTCGTGGGCCTGATCACATTATTCTTTCGTCGGTCAAGTAAAACTGCAATTATTAGAAAAGTGGATATTTTTGCAAATTTGCTGTTTCTTGTGCTTTTGAAAATTAAAAAAACAAAACAGAAAGCAAAAGTAATTATTTTAGTATCCACGAATTGTTTACCTAAGACTTTTAATTCAACTTTAAAACATGGAACTACTTTCCTTGTGTCGTTACCAACTTTACTGGGCGCGTGCCGGTCAGTGTGTCAGTTATTATGTACGCAAGTAAGAGCACTCTGGTATTTTTCAAAGGTTGATTCCTTAAGTGCTCGCTTTACCGTGAACAGCCAATAACTGTTTTGACTAAATTTTTTTCACAAAAGTTTGAAATTGAATTACGGACGAACGGCATTACAAATTTACAACAAAGGTCCTTCGTGATATTCGGATTACACGGACAACTAATTTTAACTGCCTCCTTGCGTAAGTAATAACGATATTGCCCTTAACTAAAAATTAACGCAAACTGAATAAACAACTTGTGTCGCTTCTGACGCTCCTGATTTACATCGGTAGTTGATCGTGGGAAAGCTCGCAAAAACCAAACATACATTTTAATATGGCAACGGACATAAATTCTTGCCTCATGCCAGATTATGTCTCTTAAATTTAACGCATCATTTGGAATCCCAACCGATTAAGCCCATGGTTAAGTAAATAATTAGGATTAATTCAGAATTTTCTGTGTGTCTCTTTAAGTGGCCCTCGTACCCTGCGTGTGAGCTACGTTGTAGCGTGTTCAAAGTTGTGTTTTTTTTAAATAAAAAAATTACATAAATATAAGCGATTAGCTTTTCAACTTAAAAAATTGAAATTTATTTCATAGTACAATACCTAAGTAATTTAGGAATATGTTTAGTTTGTAAAAATATTGCCTGGTTCTTTAACATATTGACTTTCCAGACTGCAATTACATAAAACATACTAACTGCACGTATTAAAAATTTTGCACAAGCGATTGAAGTGCGCTATGTTACACGCATTCCAGACAATAAAAAAATAAAGTTTCCAATGTTCATATGTGGAAAAATGGTGTCATGCCAGTCATGTTTCCTATGCTTAAAACCGAAAGGGAAATTAATGCATTTATTTGTACCATCCAAGCCTCATATACGTAGAGTTTTTATGTATATGCTGGCGACATAATACTACATTACAACAAGTAGATATCCCCTCAAATTCATTAAAATTTACTCATTGTTTAATACGTTTCCACGCAAAAAACGCGACGTGGTTCGATTATTATCAGATATTATTATATATATATANTCAAAGCTGGTTTTCTGCTGCGGTGTTTTTCGAAGTCGCAAGAGCGGACTGTTACAATTACTTTGAAATCCATCTTTCTGTTCACCTGCAGTAAGGGTCTAACTTCTAAACGCTGTTCATTGTAAACTGAGCACTTTTGAAAGCCCTGCATACGATATATTTGTATGTACATTCTATATCATTCCACCATTTGTAAATTCAACATTGTCGTGGGCCTGATCACATTATTCTTTCGTCGGTCAAGTAAAACTGCAATTATTAGAAAAGTGGATATTTTTGCAAATTTGCTGTTTCTTGTGCTTTTGAAAATTAAAAAAACAAAACAGAAAGCAAAAGTAATTATTTTAGTATCCACGAATTGTTTACCTAAGACTTTTAATTCAACTTTAAAACATGGAACTACTTTCCTTGTGTCGTTACCAACTTTACTGGGCGCGTGCCGGTCAGTGTGTCAGTTATTATGTACGCAAGTAAGAGCACTCTGGTATTTTTCAAAGGTTGATTCCTAAAGTGCTCGCTTTACCGTGAACAGCCAATAACTGTTTTGACTAAATTTTTTTCACAAAAGTTTGAAATTGAATTACGGACGAACGGCATTACAAATTTACAACAAAGGTCCTTCGTGATATTCGGATTACACGGACAACTAATTTTAACTGCCTCCTTGCGTAAGTAATAACNTTACAACAAAGGTCCTTCGTGATATTCGGATTACACGGACAACTAATTTTAACTGCCTCCTTGCGTAAGTAATAACTATAATGACCTTAACTAAAAATTAACGCGAACTGAATAAACAACTTGTGTCGCTTCTGACGCTCCTGATTTACATCGGTAGTTGATCGTGGGAAAGCTCGCAAAAACCAAACATACATTTTAATATGGCAACGGACATAAATTCTTGCCTCATGCCAAATTATGTCTCTTAAATTTAACGCATCATTTGGAATCCCAACCGATTAAGCCCATGGTTAAGTAAATAATTAGGATTAATTCAGAATTTTCTGTGTGTCTCTTTAAGTGGCCCTCGTACCCTGCGTGTGAGCTACGTTGTAGAGTGTTCAAAATTGTTTTTTTTTATATAAAAAAATAACATTTATATTAGCGATTAGCTTTTCTACTTAAAAAATTGAAATTTATTTCGTAGTACAATACCTAAGTAATTTAGGACTATGTTTACTTTGTCAAAATATTGCGTGGTTCTTTAACATATTGACTTTCCAGACTGCAATAACAGAAAACATACTAACTGCTTGCATTAGAAATTTTGCACAAGCTATTGAAATGCGCTGTTACACGCATTCCAGAAAATAAAATAATAAAGTTTCCAATGTTCATATGTGGAAAAATGGTATCATGCCAGTCAAGTTTCGTAAGCTGAAAACCGAAAGGGCAATTAATGCATTTATTTGTACCATCCAAGCCTCATATACGTAGAGTATTTGCATATATGCTGGTGACATAATACTAAATTGTTAAAAGTAGATATCCCCTCAAACTCATTAAATTTTACTCATTGTTTGCTACGTTTCCACGCAAAAAACGCGACGTGGTTCAATTGTTATCAGTGACTATATATCGCTTTGAATCTACATGCGTTTCCAAGCTTCGCCGATTGCTAAGCGTTATGACAAGAGACCCACTGCAAATCATTAAATCTTAAAAAATAAGAAATAACATAGCAGCATTTGATTGCTGTGGGAGTTGTTGTTTCTCTCTTTTTGAAACTGATAATTTGCACAACCAGACGAGAGCTGCTTTGCAGCATGTATTCATTTTCCTTGTACGCAGCCGTTAATGTAAATCGTGATTGAGCGGTACGTAATGCGAAAGCAGATTTAGTGCGGGATTTATGTGCAGCAGATGTCTCCACTAGGTCTGTAATGTTCTCATCATCAGTTTCCGGCTGAGAAGTAATATGAGTTATGATTCGACGAAGTAAGCCAGGAGTTTTGTGTCTGGACTTCCTATTTTCTGACATATTTTGCCTACTTCCAAGAGAGTAATACNACGAAGTAAGCCAGGAGTTTTGTGTCTGGACTTCCTATTTTCTGACATATTTTGCCTACTTCCAAGAGAGTAATACACATTTAGCACCCGAGTGCTTAAAACATTGACGCCGTCTCAAAGAGAAAAAAAAAAGTTCTTACTAAAACTTCTGCTAAAGTACACAGTAAAAGTTTCCTGTGCTCGTTACAAACAATTTTGTTTTGGAGACCAGTTGCCAGACATTTCCTTGTATCTCTATCAACAGCTTCTAAGTTGTATATTTTCAATATATTACTCCCACCAAGGCTAACAGGGTTCGATTCTCGGCGAAGTCTCTCCTTGATTTTCGCACGTGTGAATCGTGCCTGACGATGCCGCTGGTCGGTAGGTTTTCTCGGAATCTCCCTTTTCCCCCAGCACTTGAATTCCGGCGCTGATCCATGCTCACCTGCCTTCACCCTCGCCAGCTCTCGAGACTTCGATGTTAAGAAACGTCCAAACTTCTCCACTTCACTCCACTAGAACATGTTATNTTCACCCTCGCCAGCTCTCGAGACTTCGATGTTATGAAACGTCCAAACTTCTCCACTTCACTCCACTAGAACATGTTAATTTAGAAAACCTATAAATTAGTTTATGTAGTTCAATGTTTATAATATTGAGTTTCCAACACTTGTGTGTTAAAATTAAACATTTAAATTTTATACAGTTCACGTTAACGTTTTGTGAAATTTGCTGTAATTTACTTTTAGTACTACAAAAATTGTCTTTGGGGTACTACTTTCCAAATAATTCGCTTTACAAATACAAAAAAAAAAGATTATACTGTATGCNTTTACTTTTAGTACTACAAAAATTGTCTTTGGGGTACTACTTTCCAAATAATTCGCTTTACAAATACAAAAAAAAAATATTATACTGTATGAGGTATATCTTGAGTCTTTCACAACACGAACTTTTATAGGAGATATTAGGGTCTTACCCACTTTTGGGAACTATAAAAATCATTTTTACTTTACGTCTGAAGTAGGAAAAGTTAGGTTACTACGCCACGTGTTAATGCACAAAAGATAAAATTTACGGGCCATCCTTAATAAAGTGGGTTTTTTATTACGCGAAACTAACTCGTTTCTTCTTCATTTTGTTCTTATGCTTCTTCAGACACAGGATTAATTTATTATAACTAAGGACACTAAATATTTTATTTCTTGGATATTTGTAAGTTCCTCTCTCTCTCTCTCTCTCTCTCTCTGTTTTGTTTTACGAATGTTTTCTATAGTTCCCTCTGACATGCTATCATTAAACGTTGCCCATTTTGCAGTCTCATTTGGTATGATTTCTCGTCTCCCTCTGCCGCTCCTTTATTGGAAGTGCAAGGCCGTGTGCATAAAATATTTGAAATTATGTAGGAATGGTGTGGTTGAAATAAANCGCTCCTTTATTGGAAGTGCAAGGCCGTGTGCATAAAATATTTGAAATTATGTAGGAATGGTGTGGTTGAAATAAACTTGGCAATTCTATTGAATAATCTTAATTGTCGAAGCTGATTATAAGAAAGCAACCAACTATGAAAATCTGTGGGTAAAAATGTTTCAAATAAAAAACAATCCATACGTGCAATAATAAAAATTCATTATTTACACAAAAATCAGAGACTAGTAAACTTTGTATTTTTATTACCGCGTGTTTATTGTAGTAGGTTTTTAGTTGAAACATTTTATGTGCAGTTTTTTACCGTCCTTGTTGTTTTCATAATTAGGATCGGCGATTAACAGAATCCAACAAAAATCTGAGTTTAGTCCATGCACATAGTTTATTTGTTTCTTAGTGTTACTTATAAACTATCTTCCCGTGTAATATTTTACGAACTGCTGAAAACTGAGAGGACTTTTTGCATACCAAATTGTTAAAAACAGTTGTTATTTAAATTACATTAGCAATCTGACTCGACTACACACAGCTTGTACGTCGACAGTAAGGTGACTCTCCCTCCACCACACATATTTTATTCCTCCAAGTCACTAAATTTAAGTAATTTGGCTGACAAATGGATAATTCTCTAGTGTATGTACTAGTTTTTATGTTGCGTCCTTCACTTACCAAAAACTTGCGTATTTGCAGATGAGAACATTTTTATGAGTGCCGAACTTCAAGTCGATACAACACTTGTTTTGTTGTCGCAGCCAATGAATGGTACGCTTCGTGTTCCACTAAAGTAAGGTTTATTCTACTCAGGTTGGGAAGCTCAATGCTTTTTGTTTGGCAACTAAAAACTTTCGCCACTAGGTAAGCGCTAGTGTCGCATGTGTACCAGATTTTTTTTTCTCCATATTATACGTTAAAAAAAATTCAATATTCATAAATAAAATATTAAACAAATTCCTAACTACGTAAAATCTTTTAATTTATTGTTCACGTAGTTAAAAAATTTAATTAAAAGTAACCGCTTTAGATCACTGCGCACCTAACGGCGGAAACTTTCCCTAAGCCAAACTCTCCCATAAGAAAACTAGTTCTGTTACTAACATTAGTAGAAATAACCTTATCTTAAGTAATATGAACCGCTCATAGCCTGGAACAGTAGCACGGTAAACGGATCAGTTATTCACAGGGTATATCACTGGACATCGAGCCTCGCAATGAACAGTACCACGCATGCGTTACCATGACCCACGGAAGAGTCAAGTATGACTTATTCGCGGTTTCTTCGCACTTTTTTTAATCAAACCTTTGAAAAATCAACCCTTGTACGATGCGTTTTGTTCTTTTCTAAGTACCTTTAAAGTGTTTTAATCTTCTGATAACACGGAAGTATCTTACCGTTGGTGCTTCAGAAATTTAGGAAGTAACCGTAAATTGATTATATACATATTAGCGTACGGATTCCAACATTTTGCCGGTCAGTGATACCATTTTGCTAGTGTATGCGGCTGGTATCCGTGGTATAAACAGTTCTTTCGTCTCTGTATTCTTAAGTATAGTATATTCGCTGTAAACTGAGCACTTTTGAAAGCCCTCTCGTTTGGAATAATAGTCAAGAAACATATTTCATTTTAGTCTAAGATGTTAACTTTCGAGTGCGGTGGAGTATTCGCACTGTCTTTATTACTTAGATGGCAATACTTATTTGAAAATGTGGTTAAAGGATTTTAAAAAATTGCTGACAATAACCAGTAACTAAACAAGGGGCTTAAAAGTGCTCATTTGAACGTGAACAGCTTATACTTTGTGTCCGCAAGCTGATCATCGAAATACTTTTCCCCGTCATACTACTTGAGCTTCAGAGGAAAAATTGCGCGAGGGGAGCATTGTTGCCGGGCAATAAACGTGCTAGGCGACGGTTGCCTATGGACAATGTATTTTATCGGTGTGCTCTCGTTTCTCCATGCCATTTAATTCCGTCGTTACCGCACAGGGCACTGAAAATCATTTTATAATGGTGTCCACAAAACTAGAGTTGCGAGCAACGTTGCTTGGTTTTTGAAATGCACGTTTTTAACAGAAGATATAGTATATTTTTGCAAACGATTTTCGTAGGGAAGGAATACCTACACTTTAGACAAAACATGTCTCACATTTTGAAAGCATTATTTAGAGGCCCTTCAACATGGACCGGAAATTGAATTTTCAGGATATTATATATAAATATATTAAAAGTTAATAGATGCAAAGTTTTTACCAAATTTTTATAGGGTCGACCTTTAAAAAAACTAAACATTACAGTCGCTTTAACACATTCAGGCCGTGTGAAAATAAATTGTATATATAACGCACATCAGTGTTATTTTTGGTTAAACTCTGTACACCGGGAGGCTCGAAGGCTAATGATCTTCCCTTTGGGGAACTGATTCGTAAATCGTGTTGCTGGTCAAGGTCATGACTGGTTCATATTACTTTAGCCAAAAATGCAGCCTAAAGTTCAATGGTTCTGATAACGAAGTAAGTGACGTGTCAACTTAAGTAGAGTGCGCATGATAAAATGTCTTGTTTTCAACACCAAAATTTGTAAATTAAATTATGTCTGAAAGGAATAAAAACCATCCTGCACTTCCAACAACGACGGCGAATTTGTCAGATCATTTTTCCGTGGCGCTGGGACACTTATCCCTTGCCGCTTGTTCCGCGAAATCTACCAGCACGCGCCAAAAAAATGCCGGACCCCTTTCCGCCGACCAGAACCCGTTAACCTGATTTCCATCCAGCAGCTCTGCCGATAAGGAACGTTTTAGCAGCGCGCAGAAGACATTCATGCACTAGGCCCGTTCTAAGATCCCCACGCAGCCAATCAGAAAATTGGTAAGCGCACATAAAAATAATGGCCATGCCATTTCGCCTGGCCATGCCATTTCGCCTGTGTGCAAGTATCAACTCTGTGGTCCAGCCTAGGTTTGCGGCTCACTAGGCAGTTGAGCTTCTGTGTATTTATTTGCTCTATGTCTACGGCGGAAAAAGAGCACCAAGACCACAGAATACCTTGGGTTTATTTTTTTTTTTTTACAAATCTTCGTGATCATGCTTAATAAACTGACATTAAAAATCTAAGCTTGACGTGGCGTAGAGAAAAGTTTAAAATAATTTTTTTTTTTTTTCGTTTCGTGCGGTTTTGTATTTTCTTATGTGGAACAAAAGTGCTTAAATAATGCGGTGGTCTTCATTTACGGTTATAACTGTGAAACGAGCAAAAGGAGAAAAATAATCTGGATTTTGAAATAACTTTAAGACGCTCACTGTGTGTTAAAAAAACCTGATTTAGAAATATTGAATCGGGAAACGAATTTATAGAGGAATATGCGTAAATCCAAAACTGCGGGATCTATCATAATGGTCCCGACTAAATAGCGCTTGAACAGCACAGAAGTGTGTTACAAAACCACGTCTTCCCACGGAACTATTAATCGTGCGTAAAATGTGGTGATATACAAAAAGAACACTCACTTCAGACGAGGTCTGTCAAGTGCTTTCAAGACGTCACGCACATCAGGAACACCATTTCAGAGCACTTCAACGTAGCTAAAAACGGCTTATTCGAAGAAATACACGCCAAGTACATATAAAACTACTCAAGAGCTCAGCATTGAATCTTGCTACGGACTTTCCACCAATGAAATTATATGGTCGCCACTTAATGTCCCATATACATACGCACCATGATAAGAACAATGCACCCCACTTCAGATCCTTGCCGTTAGTGGCGATGGCGAATTCGATGTGCGTGGCAGTGTAGACCTTATCGCTTACTAGCTCCAGATAGGCGAGCCTCTTAAGGATCCAGGAGGCAGCCCAGCCAGTAGGAAATATTACGTCGCACGCAGAAGCCAATCACACAAAAGACCGGCCTGCAGAACCCCGGGTAGCCGCTTTTAGTCTATTCGCGATTTCCTCACACTTATTGAGTAAAACGTTTGAGAAATCACCCCATGCATTACGTGTTTCGGTGTTAGCTATACATATCGTGTATCACGCGCGTTTTATACTTGTGTTAACATAAAAGTGCCTTACCTTTTGTAAAACTAAACTTTTACTTACATTTTATTTATTATTTATAATGTTTAGTTTATAATTAAAATTAATACAAATTGGGAGAAAACAGGTGTGTTGGTAATGGCTAGTAAGAAACATTTCCTCAGTAAAATTGCATCACAGTGAGAGAGAACGTATGCGGTACGCTGTTCCTTTGGTGTAATTTTGAAGACTTTACTTAGCTCTGTTTGCATGAGGCGGAGGAAATATCCTCGAAGTACAGCTTTAGCACGGCTCCATAGAAAGTTGGAAGTAACCGTGAATGGCCTACAGCGAGTGGGCGCGTCCACCACTTCGCTTCTGCGCAGTTACCCACTATGCGGCGGGAGTTTAGAAGATGGTCTCCTGATCTGGCCCGGTGGGCGGTTAACGCACCGCGCGCCATAGCCGGATGCTCCGCGGAGGCCGCCCCCTTCTTGAATACTAATAACTCCGCCGGCGCATTCCCGACGTAAACCGGGCCTTTATTTACTCGATTGTTAATGGTCCCGTGACCCCCGCAGCCTGTACCGCATCGTCGCTGCGAGCATACTAATCGCTACACCTGATTCCATTCCTCCCTCCTCACCCCTCCTCGCCACGCCCCGTTTACACACTTCTGGCGGTCCGTGCCTTCGTCTGTGTGCACAAAGCGCTTATGGCGAGTCGCCCAACGAAGAGTACATAAGGGTCGAGGTTTCATAATTTTTTTCGCGTTCGAGGCGCTCCGATTTGGGAGACAGGCCTTGACCACAATAGCTCTTCCGCGGACGCCTAACTGCACGTACCCTCTGATGTCACTACTCGTGTCCCAACGTCCCAATCACAAAACTAAATTTTAAGTAGACCGATCCCGCTGAATTTCAAATACGTCGTGGACATAACATTAAATGTTGCCTTCGTAACGATGATTCAAATGAACGATACATTTATTACGATATCGGTAGTGTCAATGCCATTTCGTAACGAGGTGTAGGAAGGTGCGAAACTAAGAGTAGAACACTTCTACTTCGACATCAAGCTGGCGCGACACTTGTTTTCGTTACCATAACCAGTCATAACCGGTAGGCTTCGTGCTCGGCGACACTGCTAGGAACTAATCAAAACCTGTGGCAGTAGCCGGTTCACGAATAAGTTACCCCTAAGGAAGTTCATTGAAACTGAGCCTCGCAGTGTGCAGTTCGATCTAGATACAAACTTTCACTTGCGTAAAAAGGGTTTTAAAAAATTAAAAACTACTGTCCATTCGTCCTATGGTAATACTCTCCTGCCTACTATAAAACATTTGGCTAATCTTCAGTCCATTTCCGTGTTCTCAGGGGTAGTTTGGTGACTTCAATTACTGCCACGTACAAACACTTTGAAGTGCCAAGCTGCCGGTGGAAGACGGGCAGTAGGTGGAATTACAAACTCATTTAACCTAATTAACCAACAAGGTTTTCCAGAATGTATGAGGATATGCCGTGTGCTACCCCAGTATTTAAACTAAGCCCGTGTAACAACGATAAAATGTTCCGTACAAACTCTGACGGAGGATTCTACGTGACCTATTATACGAGCCAGCATGCAGGGCAGTATGAAGGTTTCTACGGAATAATCTGCCGCACGAAACTCGAACGCGAGTGCATTTGTTTTGATTTTAATTCTACAACTGTGGTTCAAGGACGGCTTCACTCAAATCTTCTGCAATATCCTTTAACGCACAAAGGCTTATTGTTTGTTGTGATAGCTTTAGCTGTGTTATTTAAAGAAGAATTTTTAACGTAATTTTCACATAATGATATTGTAACGTCAGCAAACATTTGCGCAACTTTCATATTTACAATTTACTCTATCTTCCCTTGTTAATGCGATTATAGCCTTTTCTCGAAGCAAAACAAAAGTTATCATAACCATCACTTTCTCTGGCTGGCTAAAATTTCAACCTTGTAAAACATCTTCCACTGAATATAGCACAAGAACAATTACGAAAACGTGCGTGGAAGCGGCCATCAGTCGGCTAAATCTTCCATAGCACCATCCATTCTAACGGCCATGCAAGTTTACATAATTGAATCTTCCCAAAATCTTCTATCGAGGCACATGGGCTTTAGTTTGATGGTGGAAGGACGAAACCCGCTCAATGTCTATAATAATAACTCCCCAGCGTTTTAGAATAGAAACATTTTTCCTTCCAGGGAAATTAATTTTCCACCCATGGAAATGAATTTTACGTACTCTACTACGGTAACGTTGAGTCGTTTAGGGTATCTTTAACTAAGAAAATAACGTATTGTAACGTACTTTGTAATGGGCCTAGTTGTGATTTATTTTATGGTGGAGAAGTCAGAATAGTGTGATTATGTTGTCAAATGAACATGGAGTTCTGAATATGGCAAAAAGGAAAAAAAAATGTTTTTGGAGGATTTTTGCGAAAGGTTCATTAAGAATAGGTGGGCTTGGGCTTATTATTTTCGCGCTTGAGGTACAGCTATACGGGCGACAATAACCCTCGCGTCCAGCACCCCACCACCCCTACGTGCAAGGCGCTGAACACGTGTGCAATGCTTCCGTCGTTATTCTTTCCTGTGCAAATAAGATCTCTAACAGTAGGATTTCATTACATACCATGAAAGCCTATAGATTAAAATACGACTGCGCGATTTAACTTGCATTTTTCTTCTTATGGAAAGTGCGCAGGCAAGCTCTTAAAATGAAATTTTTTTTTAATTTTGCAATTTTTTAATATTTAATAATACACCTAGTATGATACAGTCAAACAGCCGGGGTATTAATTTGTTGAGATAAAATATAAACGCTCAAACAACGAATCCACAGAAAATATGTCCGGACTTTTAACACTTAAATCTATATGTTATTCAACCTCTTCAACCGGCACCAACTTCCAAGTAACTTAAATTCGCAAGCCGAAGAGAAGATTTGCACCTACTCCAGAGGAAATCGTTTTTACGAAGCTGGCGAACGGAGTTAGACGTTGCCTACCACTCTACCGCTTACGCAAAAATTTTACAGCCTAAACGTGTTATTAAAATGTGAAATTATTGCATTGTCAACGATATGTAATCTTTGAACATTCGTTCCAGCAACAGTAAGTCATACTTTTGTAACACATTTCGTGTATCTCGATACTAATCCATAACAAATAAATCGCCAGAACCACCTTTCCAAACAGATGTGTTAACTCCAAAGGAACCTGTAAATACACACAAGGCTTGCAAATCTATAATTTTGAATATTTAGTCATGTAATATTTGAAGAAATTATTTTAACTGTTAGTTTTATGCTATGAATTAATTTTTACTTTTACATCGTGGAATTCAAACGCATGTTATTTTTTTTCTTCTGTTGTGCCATTATTATTACAAAATTTATAGTGTTACAAGAATTGCATGATTTAAAAACTGAAATAGCAACTTAAATACGCATCCTATATAGACATTGAAAGCACATTTAAATGATATTATGAAAAAACAAAATATTATACAGCACAAAAATCTGAAATACGCATAACCATTTTCGAGTTAGTTTGACTCGTGCACGTTAAAAAATAATGCAATATAGTTTCAATAGTAATTCAATTGTTATACGCACTACTGAATTTCTTTTACCGAGCATATCTGGATGCTCGATCATTTTGTAGTAAGTCATAAAAATACCATAATTTAATTGAAGATGCCTATTACGAAAATGTGCGATCGATGAAAGAGGGTTCTTTAACCCTAATTGATACAAGGTTGTAGAATGGCACAATTACTGGTTGCAGACAGGTGGTCTTTATGAAAAAAATCGTTTTGTAAGCGGGAATACAGATTTATGTGGAAATGAAATAACATTACTTGAAACAGTGTAAGGATTTAGATTTACGTTCGTCCACGAAGAAATGCTGTTTATACTTTTAATGAACCGGGATGTGGTCTCATTGCTTAAAGTCAAATATACAATAAATGCGGGAATGCCTAATCAGTTTGTAGTTTTGCGGATAGCAAGTTATCGTTGAGATTGTTATATATAAAATTTGGAAATATCGTAAGTTGTGTACGTTTAATGTTTTTTTTACGTTTTATAAGATATTTATTTGTAAATTATTTAATCTAGTAGGCCTACAATCAGTTCTTTTTACAATTCTTTAGGTCATGGAGTTAAGTATTGAAATGGCTGCTATCTACTTGATGGACAATATTATTGTTTTGACTTTTTAGAAAAGAGAAATTTTGTAGATGCTACAGGAGGAGAAACAGTTCGTTTTACCAGCAAATCAAACGTTTGTATGCAACAACTAAAGTATAAATGATTAATATATCTTCGTATTTGGATTAATAAATTATTTATTGTAACATTAAATGCATTACGTTACTTTAATATATTTATTTGAAAGATATTACTTTACCTAAAATTTTGTTTGGTTCTTTTTTCGTGGCATTCGTGCATAAATAAGCACCACGTTACGACATAGAAACCTTTCTACTAGAAATTAAATCTTACGGTTAGTGCATATCTTTTCCATTTCACAAAAGTGCTACCATTAGTCAGCTCAGCATTTACGAATCATGAAAATATAAATTTGTTTCGGTAAACGAATATTAAAAAATAACAGTGTTCTGAGTTATAACTGATTTTTCAATGGACGTTAATGCTGAAGCGTTACACTCATTGACTGCGAGAATGGAGACCCCCATTATTACTCATAGTTCATGAGCATTTATTTCGTTATCTTATATAATCATGAGTTTCTGGTCATGTTTTAATTAGCGCTCATAAAATTTGCAGAGTACGTCGTAAATCAAAAATTTTAATTGGATATTTTACACTTTGTTATAAAAAAACAAAAACCTTTCACCCGAGCAACTATAGTTCTGTATTGAGATAAAACAAAATCCGTCATAAAAATATGCTTGAAACAACTTTCTACATCGATAAACAGAAGAGCTGAGCGTTAAAGATTTATGTTATTTTCACTATTAAATATTAGCCGCATCAGGGACAAAGTTTTAATTTTTATGAACTCTTATTTTTAATAATATACTCTTTCTAGAGGCCATTTAGTGAATTGTCTATGGTAACAAATATCAACACCTAAATAATTATAAAATCATTTACCTTGCCCAGCAAGACAGCTGTTTTGTGGAGCCCAATTTTTGAAAATGATTTGATGTGGTTATTTTACATAAAATGTTCTCGTTACTATTTCGAAAAACAGTATTTTTGAGTTATGACATTCTTCTATTTTTGGAGCGAATGGTTGTCAGTTCTAAAAGGAAGGTTATTGTAATTTTTTTTCTTCACGGTGAAAGTATACTTGCTAGTACGCGAACATATGGTGAGACCAGTGAGGTACGCCGTTCATCTATGAAAACCTTATGAAAATATTATATAAACACACGGCACGGTGGTAAAAGTTCGCACGAGAGCAGTATCGCAGATTGCCTCCGCGCCCGGCCAGGCAATGCCGAGCCCACCCATAATCGCAAGCAGAGACAACGAACGGGGCGTGCGAAGATGGAACTTTCACGAGCGCCGTATATGTGCGTATTGTTTTACCGTCGACGCGGGGGACAGCTCGGCTTTCACACGTACGACTTGCGCAGTCACGACTTGTGCCGCACCGCGCAAGCGCGCGCGCGAGGCGGAGAAATTCTCAAAAGTATATGGCGGCTCGTGAGTCGACGCTTTCATCGAGTCCTCCGCGCTTCCTGGTGCATCTTCGTCGCATCACAACCACCAGCATCCCAGCAGCAGAAAACTTAGGCTTAGAGATTGAAATGCATTAACAAAGTGTTTTATACCATACATAAACCACCGTCTTCGTCAACTTGCAATGTAAATCATTTGACGTCATTTCACGCTTTCTTTAGCCATTTAGTCTTCAGTAACCTCCGAAATGACTGAAATACTCATAAATTGTTACAACTATATGTCGATTTTTTGTTACGGTGTTACGAAACAAACGTTCTATTGCTTGTCGTAAACATATAAATAAATACGGTATATTTACCAAGAATAGTCTTGTAAATTAACGAGGCTGTCATTTTTACATGACCACTTAAGTGTCATGCACAAAAATTTGTTATTATATTGAAGTGGAACCTGAATAAAGTTTAATGTGATTAATACGTCCCAAACTTGAAGCAATTCTGTAGCTTACTCGTGGCTTCCAATAGGATAGATTTGAAACGCGTATATGCGCTAGTCGATAAAAGAACATTTTATTTGCTGTTGCAGTTTTATTTTGCCGTATCTTTATTTCACTTGTCTACGTATAACTCGCCAGTTACGCGTTGCAGTTTTATTTTGATGATCCTTTATTTCACTAGTCTATATAGAACTCACTAACTATCTCAACAAATATCTGTTATTAGTATGCTGTGTTAGTGGGTGTGGCTATCTTAAAGGCACCAATAACATGAGTGATTCTAGTGGATAGTGTATATCAGTTCATCTTGCACATTCACGTATTTTATGATAGATACATTTTTTTCAGCTACACAAAATATGTTTTAAGGGCATATTTTTCATCTATGCTTATTTATTATTGGTGTAAGGAATAACATTAAACAGATAGGTGTAGGAGTATATATAACAGAACTTGTAATAATAAAGTTTTGCTCGTATGGCATAAGGGCACCGAGTTGAAAGTGTTAAGTCTTTCCGTAAAGATTTTCACTTTTTAATTGTGATAAAATTTAATTTTGTCTTTATTTAAAACCCATTTGAAATACAACCTGCAAAAAATTAGCAAACCTTTATAAATCAAAAACTATTTCCAAATTAATTTGATACCTGAAAAAATGCACACTTATAAATATTAATAAAATAATTTCTTGCTAAATAGCAAACCTCGTAACTCCAAGAAAAAATTGGTTTACTTAATGCTAGACAGTAGCAAACAGTTGTAATAAAATTAATAAGCAATGTACAAACTTTAATAATATACACCCACAATCTTTTTATGTTAAAAATGGGTGACAAATAAAAGACAAAGCTTCTCCTCCTTAATGTGAAAACTGATTATACCGGAGTTACGAGTTTTGCTAATTGATATTATATGACGACTTGTTGGAACACTACAAACAATTTCAAAACTTACTATTAAAATCTAAAAATATTTTTTTCTGAAGACAGCTAAATGGTGATAAGCAACCTGCTCTATAGTACGAACCATTACACCAGTGTTAACTGAATTGTATATGGCAACTAACGAATTAGATTACACTGTAGCGTGAGTTTAACATATACAGCATCTCACATAGCATTTATTCCATGCCAACCCTGAAGTAGTAAACAAAAATTCTAATCTCAAATACTGTAGAACTTGAATATCACGCTGTGACGGAAGAGTAATCAAAATTCTAATTCAGTTTCTCCAGACATGAACTGCTTGAAGTTCAGTGAAGTCGAGCAAGTTCTATAAAAAAAATGTGAACCATTTGTGGAGGAATACCTACACGCTGGAAGTGAATAAAGATACGATAGCGCACGCACACGCACATTCATTCACGTTTGTGCGTGTGGCCTATATTCTCGTCTTTGCCGGAAACTGTTACAAGTGATCGTTGTTGAAGACTCTTCGCTGATGGGATACTCGAAAAACACACCAGTCATTTCAGCCGGCGCGATGAACAAATACAGTGTGGTAGGGGAAACGAAATGGAGCAGCGGCGGAATGAAGGAGAGGGAAGAAACGTAACGGGTATTACCCAGAGGAAATTTCCACACCACGAAACAAAACTCCGCTACACTCCTTTATGGTAAAATGTGCAACCTAAGTCACGTCTAGACTTGGAATTTATCTGGCGAGACTAACAGTGACAGACACGTTACTAACTTCACAGACAACCGTAGGTTCTAGGCCCTATTATAAGCCTATCGATAATTTTGGAAAACTCGCCCAATCTGGCGATGTTCTATAAATTTAGTGCACCCAGACTGAAGCCGGCGGCTTTGCAATTTTAGAGGCCGTCAAATACTGCACTGGTAAATAATCTCGGAATCTGTTTTAAAGCAGTTCTATGGCCATTGGGAAATTTTTGTAGCTCTCACCTAAATGGATATGAACTCAAAGTATTTAATTTTTTACTGGTTTTAATATAGGTGCTTACAGAGGCAGCGAAATAATTTTGTAACTACCACAACAAATTTCGTGGTTATGGACAAAAAGCTTTACAGGGTCTAGAAATTTGTTATCTTCGACTCAGTCAGCTGTGGGGCATAACGAATGTTTAAACGTGCTGTTTGCTTTGATGGTCAGTTATTTTGGCGCATGTGGCAAAACGCTGTTCTGAGGCCGACTTCACGTCAAGAGTATAAATGTTGACCCACAACTTACTCTCGGATGTTCTTCAGGCTCCGTGGTCCAAAGACACCTTTCTAGTAGAGTACAATAACGTATATAATAACAGGTTCCACTTCACGAAGGAAAAAACATATAGGCTGGTTTTCACGGATAGCAAGTTACCCGGACTTGGATTTGCGTACCGGAATAAAATACGAGTGATAATATGAGTTAGTTTAATAAACAAAGTAACTTGAGAAAGGAAATCTCCTGGCAATGTGTCACTTATTTCGCCATTTATGGGACTTACGGCCGGGTGTCTTTATACACGACCATGAAGTGCACGAGAAATGTAAATAATCATATGCATATGCTGAGAAATTTTTCTTTTGTCTTTAAGTATAAGAGTTTTCCCTGTACTCGTATGAACTAACTTTGATATTTTATAGATTTAAATACATGTTTTTTCTGAGCGTATCATTTAAATTTCGAAATTTCCTGAGCGCATTTCCCATATATTTTTTTCTCGCGAAGATTGAATATAACAATTAAAATTTCACCTAGCATCCTTGCTGTGTATTTGTTTAAATGCAGCGCTTTAGTACGATTAATTGTTTGTCTCGCACTGCTGAGGTGGTCTTCAAAGGACTCAGATACGTTCGATAGACACAGTGTCATGCTGCCATTGAAACATACTGCATTGGTCGTGGAAGCCCCAGACTGTTATCTCTCCGGTAATATTGGGAATTTAGAACTTCGTCGCATGATCACTCAGGACACCTTCTGTATGACGAGAGGTATATCTCATTTCTGCATTCAGTTCAGGACGCTCTAGGACCTATGTTGTTACTCCCCTTGTAAGGGTCCCATCGGGAGAAGGCGTACTTCCTCAGCATGTGAGACTGAAATTAGTGCCACTGTAAAATCCCAGCCACCAAACTGAAACAATAACACTGTGCCGTCTTGAAGAAACAGTGGTACCATTTTTTTTCTTCTTTATCCTGTAAATAATTTCGCAACGAAATTATAAGCCTTGGCGCGTCAACATCTGCAGTGCACATGTGCTTAACGCACTGTCCTCGGTAACTGATCTCTAATTGTGAACGCAATTTAAATTTGGCGTGGAAACACAGTCATGTACCTAAACTATTGTAGTGATAACCATAAAACTGTAACAGCTGGAGCGAAGATTGCCTGTTTGTGCACGCAAAAGATGCAGGTGACTTTCTAAAACTGACGCCTGCGGCGTCCCTATATGTTATCCGTCCGTACTCAAGCTCTAGCGAAGCNGTAGACGATGATACTTCAGCTACGTTGAAGGGAGACATGTTTCTTCTGCCAAAGGAATAACGACGGTCGTAAAAAAGACGCATATAGTAAGAAACATAAAACGCACGCGGATGACGGTATAAGGCAACACTGAGGAGACGTCAAGGCCCATCACCACCACGCAAGAAGCTCGTCACGTAAACGACACGAAAAGTGTTGAAATGCATTTTCGTGGAAATTTTGCGAGAGAAAGGTAGGAACACCCCACGTCAATCATAAACTTGTGAACAACGCTACGGTTAATCAGGGTATGAGATGTGCATTCAGGAGTGAGTGAGTCAGCCAGCCAGTTGGCACACTTACGTTCATACATACAGGTTTGCAACTTCTTAAATCCACGCGGAAGGAAAATTAGTCCAAATTTATTATGTGGTGCAGAATATTTCTCTCAACATTTTTTAAATTCTTAGATTATAGAAACAAAATTACAACTAATACATTGCTTGCATAAACTAAATACATAAGAAATAGGTGTATCATTCTCATCATATACTTCCTATTCGATTCCCGTAGTTTTAATTCAACACTGTTTGCAGTATGGAAATAATGCAATTAATTGTTGCCTCTATGAGAACAAAAATTATTCCTATGCTTTTTATTTGTAAGAAAGTTAAGCGTAATGCACGCAAAGAGAAATCATATCAACAAGATATTTTATAGAGAACGTGGTGGTAAATGTAAAAGTTGAGTTGGCTTTTTTTCTGTTACCAATTCTCTGATTTGCACATCACTTGAACGACAAATGCGTTCTCTGGCAAATGATTTTTCTACGACTCGTCTAAAAACAGCAGTCATATTCGTATTATTTCATTTCCACCCAGAAATGATTCACGCAAGCCGTTTTTTAAATGTTGAAGTTGAATTAAATATAAGTGCGGTTCAATATAAAAAACATACACCGGCCAGGAATCGAACCAGGATCAACTGCTTGGAAGGCAGCTATGCTAACCGTTACACCACCGACGCACACATGTAATCAGACACATTCCGAACTATTCTTACGTCAAACTAGGCTTAAAACACGTACTGTCTTATGGCAGACAACATTAACTAGATTTTTCATTCTCATTAGGCACATGTTCGGAATGTATTTCAGGACTTGTAGGGCGTAACAACTTTGAGAATGCGAAATACTGCACCAAAATATTAATAAACGCTTATAAAATTTTAAAGTTTTATCACGCCTCGTGGGTATATTTTCTGTATATTGTAAGTACAAAGCTTTTAGCTTGTAAAACTGGAAAGTTTTCAGCAGGTGTATCGAAGGACACGCAATTCATATGCATGCAAAGTATGGCGATTTCAGAATGTGGGTATTTGAGAAAATATGTAAAATTTTAATATTTTTCATTTCGTATAAAAATATTCAATTAATTTAGTCTTAAGGTAGTACCACTGCCATCTTGGCCAGTGTGTATCATTTCATCACAGTTGCCTGTCACTGAACATGACAAAGTTTATAAACACAATTACCTCAATTTCCAGTAGGCAAGATGTGATTTCTGAGGCTAACCTGGTTCTTTTGATTTGTTCCACGATTATTCACATTGGCTCATAACAAAAACCTGCAATATAATACAAGGTTGCTACTAAATCAGAATATTTTTCATCATTAAATAGGGCCCAGAAAATAACCATTAACAAACTTTTTAACAGTTTGCTTTGTAATACCATATAGTGCTGCAAGGAAAGGTAATGTAATTTTTTTCCCCTTCGTAATTTTTCTTCCACGTTTCTGGCAAAGAAATAATGTATTTCTGCATGCCTCTCTACAGTTTGTTACAAACAACGTGTAGGGCTCATTAAGAAAATTACAAAGTAACTGCAGCAAACACAACACTTGACAAAATATATACATTTTATGTAAATCTATTTCAGATAGGTAAGTTATCGTTTTTATTACGAATTTTAAATGTAAATGCAATTAGTTATTTAAAATATTTGTTAATATATGTAAAAATATTCTAATTTATTTCATAGTTATCATTATGTTGTCCATTAACGGTTTGTTCAAATGTTTTGAAACAGAATCTTTAAAAAATCACCCTAGGAGGAACATGTCAACCTGTTTTTTTAAATAACTTGTCTGCCACAAATGTATAATACTGTGATTAACTCTAAAGAACTTTATTCTTGAACAAATGCAACCTTAATTAAGTATCTTCTATAACTTGTAATATTTATTTCTTATTCAATACGAGTTAAAAAAAAAAAACAGTGACAGCAGCGATGTGTTGGCAATAACTAGTAAGGAATAGTTCACAGTTAAAATATTGTTTTGACCGAGTTTTTTTTTGGTATGCTATTTGTAAATTAAACGTTGCCTATTGAAATATTTAAGTTGTTAGGTAGCACTGATGGAAATATATTTATGTTTTACAGTTAAAAATATCAGCGCAAATTACAGTACATAGGCTCTAGTGACGTGTATTTTTTTCGCCCGAGGAAGAAACTTGAATAGACGGAGCGAAGTTTGTCGTTATCTCTTTCTCTCTCTCTCTCTCTCTCTCGGGAAATTTTGCACCGCTATTCTAGCAGAAAAATTATATGTATATATATATATTTCCTCTTTAGCATATTTCGTACCTATTACAGCAAAAATAATGAGTTTTCAATTAATAATTTAACTGAAACCACTTTTGAATTTTTGAATGGTATTTAGATGTAATGGCAGGACGGTTAAAAATTCGAAGTTGGCAGAAGTGACGACTGGCGACAGGACATTGCATGTTTCTTGTTGTGCATGAATAAATTTTTTGTCCATCCTTTTTCTTACAATTACCACATAAAGTTAGCACACATGGCTTTTTTTTTTTTTTTTTAACCTTCCTAGGGAAGTTACGATGTTGTGATGAATCTGTGTTTCCACGACAGGAATAAATATACTTTATCGTGTGACGTGACTGCTAAGTGTGAAAGAGTATTGTGAGCCTTTACGTTTCGCCAGACCAGTGTGTGTGTGTGTGATTGCAAATATTTGACTTTCGAAATTTGTACGTCTTACCGTGAACTGCTCTATGACTTTGTCCTAGGTGTTTGAATCACAACTGTGCTACGTGATTACGTTTCTGTGATTTGAATTTTTGCCACAATACCAACAAAATACCAAACCGAGCCACATAATTGTAATTAAATAAGAAAATAAACTCATTAAAACTAAGTACACATTAAAAGAAATATGACCGAAATAAAAGTTAGGGTAGGACTATTGTTTTGCATGTTCACCATTACAATGAAAGTTTGTCGCGGCTACGAACAAAAAATAAGCAACACGAGTTGCATGCTTGAATTTACTTTCTTTTTTGTTGGACTGGTTGCTCTTTCGTTTTAAAATTTATTCCAACTAAGGCCGTCCTTTTATCGAAATAACCCAACACATATCGATAACAAGAGATTAAATACTACAGTTCTTTCCCTCACAGTTGTGTCAGGGTTAAACACAGTTGCGGCAAAATATTAAAGCGTATTACGTGTAATGTGCTATGTCATGTATAACAAATACCATGTTAACAATATAAAATAATACCCGTAAGAACTATCTTTAATTCATTGTCATAAAACTGACCTAAATATGGTTTAAGACCTAAATTGTGAAGCTTTGTACGAAATGGTTTATGAAATATGACAGAATTCTTTGAACAGATAAATACAGTAAACAAATCATTTGACAGTTAAAACGTAGAAGTCACATGGCAGTGTTTATGTTTACGTGTATCGGAATGATACGTAATCCAGAATCAACAGTGGTACTTAAGCAGAGCTTTAGAGAAGTGTGAAGTAACCGCAAATGGCCTATAATTACCATAATGGGCGAAAGTTTTTTCGTTAAATGACCTTTCTGAAGCATCCAAAATGCAAATGGGCTTGGAATTTTTATCAAAAAAGGATTCTTGTTTATCGATTATTTTTAATACTTAAACACGAATATTATAGAAAGACATCTTACAGTGTTACGAAGCATAGGCTATGTATTTTTCTTTCGTATACTAATAAATCGTACTTTGGCATCAATTTCCTTAGTGTTTTTGTGCACTACTTTGTAACGAGTTCTGCATGTTGTACAGTCGGGTGTAGCACTCCATTGAGAATCACTCTCTTACCTTAAGGCCCCCGTCTACCTGGAGCTTTTTTACACTTTTGAGACCGATAAGTGCGGGAGCGATAAGGGCGACTCTGCCACGAGCTTCAAGTGCGCCATCTCCTATAAGCGCAAGGCTAAGATCTGACGTGCAGTGTTCTCGTCGCCCTGCTTGCACCTATGGGACTTTCAGTGGTGACCCTATAATTTTATTGGTGGAAAATCTGTGGCCAGGTTCAATGCAGTGCCTTTAAGTAGTTTCGTATGTTTCTGGTGCGTATATTTTGAAATACAGAACTTTTAAAAAACAGTTTTTAGCTGCTTATGGACTAATTTGAAATGATACTTCTAACGTACGTGACATCTTCAAAGCACATAACAGCCCTCGTCTGAATCGTGTATGTTCTTTTCGTAGATCAGCAGATTGGGCGCAAGTTTAATAAACACATCACAAAAAGTTTGGAATGCACATAAAGAAAGCTAAAAGTATGGAATATACATAAAAGAAAGCATAGAAATTATGCTGTATGTTACCAACGGTACCGATACAACACGTGCAATTCAAAGTGTTTCTAACAAAAATAAATTGTTTCCAGTATCACAGACAAATAACACTAAAGAACAACACCAATAACTTAATGGTGTCTCTGACTAGGGAGGGTTTCTTACTTCCCACTGCAGCCTAGTACCGTGTATGGCATCCATGTGCATTGCACAGTTGATGGTGGGTAGCTCTTGTGAGATCTGGAAGTGTTTCTGATGGTTGCGGACGATTATAAACGTGTCCCAGGCATGTTCAATGCGCTAGTGCGCTCTCTGTTGACCACATAAGAACTACATAACTCCTACCACCCAAACTTCTCTATCTCAGAATATTCCAAACTTTTTTGTAAGGTGCACAGTTTCGTTGAAGCACGCGCATTTGAAAACCCAGCAACGCAGTTCTAGCGCCAGGCAGGCGGGGGCAATAAAAGCAGTTGAGGGCACGGGATTGTTTTTATTTGGGAGCGTCGTCCCCACCTATGCTCCCCCCCNCCCACCCTCGTCGTGGAACACAGCATCAAGGATCCCGCCGTGTACAATTACCGCCTGACCCGTGCCCTGATGGCGCGGCGCGTCTTCAGGGCTCCTCCGAGCTCTCGTATATGCCCTCCCCCCCCCCACCGCCTAAAAACGCAGTCGGTGGCTTTACCAGGGCACGCATTGTGCACAATAAAGTTCAGTGAGCAGAACTCCGGCTGCGATTTATTCTACTCAGGTTAGGAACAAATCGAGATTTCTTATGAGAGTGTTTTGCATCGGAAACATTTCCGCCGCTGGGTGAGCAGTGCTCCAAAAAATTACATTAAATTAAAATTTTAAGCTGCTTGAATAATAAAAGAGAAAAGTTTTACTTAGTTACAAAGTTATATTATATTTTATTAAATATTGTTGCAGTTAACCTGTATTTTTAAGTAGGAAATAAATATCTGGTACACATGCGACACTAGCTCTTACCTAGTGTCGAAAATTTTAGGTTGCTAAACTTTTAACAGTGATCTTCCCAACCTGAGTAAAAGTAACCTTACTTCGGCATTCTCATTTTCGTTGCTATCTTGAAAATTTAATACTAGATTAAGGTTACTTCTACTCAAGTTTGGTTAGATCAATGTTAAGAAAGTTTGGCAACGGAAAAATTTCGCCACTGAGTATGCCCTAGTGTCTGCAATGTAGCATAATTTCTCTATTTTCTACGTTAAAAAATAGGAAAATGGCAATAATCATAAATCAAAATATATAAGATAAAATTCGTAACTAAGTAAAGTCATTGTCTTTTATTATTAATGTAGCTTAGAATATTAATTGTAATTTAACTTTTTAACCACTGCACACACAGCGGCGGAAATGTTAGCTATGCCAAACTCTTCCATAAGAAATCTGGTTTCGTTTCTCACCTGAGCAGAATAAACCTTTACTAGGTATCATATTCAATTAATGTGTCATAATTTTATTTTCAGTGAAACTAATAAATATTTCTGATTATAGCACTTTTCCAATTATCAAATGCCTTCAAATGTAGTTGTCAAGTTTTATACATGTATAATCTTGTAATAGTGAAACACCAAATTCCACTGACAATTTTTTAAATGATGCTGCACTTATTGCTCTCTTGTAGCCAGACGAGACGTTGGGGCGTTTAAAATTGTTTGCTAGGGATCCTCCTTAAGCTCGTTGAACATACTTAACGCTTCGTAAAATTATATTGATCGTTTTAAAGGCTTCTGATTCCTGGCAGAAGTGAGTACAAATGTTACGGAGTGAAATTGTATAAACGTTTGGAACTAGGTTTTTTTGTGCGTCCACAAATATAATCGCGGTAGTTTTCACAATTTTTCCGCATAAAATTATTTTTACTTGTGCACAAAAGGGTGCAAAATGGACACGATCAAAAACACTTTTTACAACTTATTTTTGGCAAGTTTGCCAACTTAAATTGTGTTGCAAAGTGTTTGAAATAAGAAATTTTTAACTAAACTGCTAAATGTATTGGCATTATACTGTTATACGAAAATTAAACACAATTCAGGCTGGAGACGAAACGTATTCTCAAAATATCATTCACATTAAAAAAAAGCAATTTCGTAGCCCTCCATTATAGCTGCCAACTGCTTTTTCGCGCTACTGAATTCCATCCATTATATATAGATAAGAAATATGCGCAACTATTAAACGAGTGTGCACTGACCTTTGATTCAAACTTTTCAGCAATAAAATGATTAAGTCACCGCTTAAATTCTCGTAGCCACAACAGGACGACAGAGAACATTGCACGCCATTTCAGCACCTTGCTCCTTAAGAGTGAAGGGCCCTCGATGCGCATGCCAGTGTCGCCCTTATCGCTGGCTCGCTTCAGAGCTTCAAACTCGTTGAACGGGTACATTGACCGAACACGGTCCGCACCGCACAGTTGTGCAGAGAATAGAGAAATACAACAGGACCGCCTGATTGAAATAAGCTCAGAATCATTGGATTCTGTTAGCAGTAGTTTGGCATGAACAATCACTGAATAGAACTTCTCGCAGACAGAGAAATAATAAATGCGGTTCTTCTTCGGGCGAGGTCGGTCCAGTAGTTGGTATTTCAGGCTCACCCGTCCTCAATCCCAACCATGCTGCAGCGATCCTTATACTACGTAGCACAGCTACGGAGTCTTTATTCTGTACTCTGCACGACAATTAACTTTCGGGCCACGTCGGGAGTTACAGGGGCCGTGGTGGCTGAGCGGTTAGACTACTCGCCTCCTGCAATTAGGAACCGGGTTCAATCACCGGCCGGGCCACCCCCGGATTTTCGCAAGTGGGAATCGTGTCCGACGATGCCACTGATTGGCGTGTTTTGTCGAGGGATCTCCCGTTTCCCCCCTTCCATGGATTTCACGCGCTGCTCCTTTCTCACCTCATTTCACCCTCATCGGCTCTCAAGACCTCGTTGGTAACAGCCGCCCCAATCTTTTAATTTTCAACTCAACTCGGGATTTGTATCGTGGGTTCATCTGCCTGCCTCTCGCGGTTGTCTATACGCAAGTTAACAGTGCGATTGATATGTGAGCAGTTTGAGGCTGGTTGTTAGTACGTAGCCAGCTGACGACTGTAGTCACCGGGGGTCCCTATATAACTGAACTATACAAGTTTACAGCTGACGTGTAAGGCATTTAACCCAATGCCTTTTGCATACGAATGAGTAGAGGTACATCACCAAATAAAGTATTTTGTAAGGGATACAAAATTTTTTGCCCAATAAACGTACTTTTGAACGTGAACCAAAATAACCCATATATGTAACGTTTCATTTTTTCTCTTATTTTATTTTCCGAGAAAAAAAATTGTAAAACATCTTAAATAATTGGTTTATAAAATAAGGAACAGTACGAATTACGTGATATTAAAACTATATATACAGTTAATATTGCTACTGCATAGTTACGGCGCTAAAATTGAAATTAGTAGTGAGATATTAACAAACTTTATGTGGCCTATTTTGTATAGGGACTCTTTGCCACATTTGAACACATCGAAATACACTTGTTATGGCCCTTAAGGTCGAAAAAAAAAATTCCAAAATTAACGTAATAGGAACATATAAGTTTTATGCTCGGTAGTAAATTTTAGAGGCGTTTTTCTATTGCGCGCTTTAGTCCGGTTTAATGTTGGTACGTGGTATGGCATTGTACATGTCGCAATGATAGCTTCACGCGCCTTGTTAAGTCTTCTGAGGAACGCCACTACCACCAATCATCAGTAAATATTTCGTGGTTTGCTGGAAGAAGTATTGATAACTCTATCAAATATAATATGCTCTCAGCATGACGTAGCTCCTGAACAATTCCGTCTCGCGGCAAAGTGACATCAGGAGGCCACATTTTGTAACATGCTGAATCGGCAAACAAAGTAACATCACGTCGTCTGCAAGCTCGCCGGTTCTAAATCAGATAGACTTTCGCTGAAGTTCGCTTGGTGTTTTATGTGTATTCCTGAGCCTGCATAGCCATTCGTAGGCATACTATATCTCGGATTCCTAGCGAGTGTGACAATCAGCTGCCTTTAAAAATTTAATAAAAAGGAATGGGAATGTAACTACCGTTACAGAACTATAAGGAGTAGAGAGACCGCACTTTTATTGTCTGGTGAATCATTAACTTTGAATTACCATTTAGACGGATTTCTTGGTTGATTATTGACTAAATTTCTGTTACAGAAACGCACACAACTAAAATTTTATCACAGAAGTTTTTGATGAAACATTTTTGTTAGAATAGAATTGCTAAGCAGTCGCCTACACAAGGGCGAAATTTATTATATCGAAACATAAATTTTCTGTGAAGTTTTCAGTGGTCCCTTTGTTCTCGTGGCTAAACCCACATTATTACTTTAGATATGATTACAGTCATTAGAAAACTTGAACGGAAGAAAGTTTCTATTTGTTCAGACTTTGGAAAGCGAGGCGTCTACTTAACAGACAACTACGTATGTTTTTTGTCACAGAGGCCACAATCTACCTTTGGCTTGAGCGCAAATCTCACATACGTATAATGAAGAGTTTGTGTCGCCTCAACAACCATTCCTCTTATACCTGCATGTAAGTGGATTTAAGATAACTATGTGCATAATAACTCCTGACATAAATAAGTAAATTTAAAAAAATTGTCATACCAAAATTTTGTGTGTAGTTCAATCATTATTAAACATATTCCTTATGCGTCAACTAGGAATCGAACCCGGATCAACTGATTGGAAGGTCAACTATGCTGATCGTTACACCATCGACTCCCATAACATGTTATAGACAGTGTTGGCGTATTGCCATCCGAAATGTTTTAGTGAATTGTAAATATTAAATTCATTTGGCACTTCTTGATTATAACGGGAAAGTAACTACTTAAAAGGTGTTAAATATTTTACTAAAACAGGCCAACAATTTTTTCTGGTTGCGGAAGATATATAATCAAGAATTCTGTAGAAGATATAATCCTTTAAACAACGCAACAGCTAAACGGTCTTTGACTGCCTTGATGTCTAAGGTCCGTTCTGCAATGATACGGATGCGGATACGTATCTCGGAAGCAGAGTACGTAACACACTCCGTGTTCAATCTACAAAGGGATGCATACGTACACCGTTAACGTACGGATACACGTAAGAAAGCCGGGCAACTCCAAACTCTTCCACGTCCATGAATCCGTGTGGCCAATAGTGACCGAGTATTTGGTTGGCTGATATTCGTCTTCGTCGCCCTTGTTGTTAACATGGAAACAAAGTCCTGGATTTTAGGTGGCAATTATAATTTTAGTGTAAATAAACACACGGGCATGGTTCGGTAATACTGTTTTTATAGAAATAAGCATAAGTTTTCGTGCATTGCAGAAGGAGCCCAAGGCGCTACGATCAAGTAGCAAGGAGGCTGGAATGATGATTGCCAGAATCGCTGGTTTGACTCAATTTCGAGCAGCGAGCGTCGAATAGTTCGGAATCCATCAGGAGGCCCCGTCGTCAGCCCCGTGATTTTACCGTTCATGACGCAAAAATATTATTTTTTACGTTCTAATTCACATAACGTGTCTTGTTAGATAGGCATATTAGCCGAAAGAATTTTTGACGATTCCAGCAACACAAAATCCCTGTAATTCTCTTACAGGCACTTATGTTGAAATCATTCTTTGTCCGCATACATTCCTCTTAATACCACACTATTTCTTACTTTAGAAAAGAAACTACAGTCTACGACGTGAGAAGTGTCAAAGTTTTTTATTCTTCTTTTTTTTAAATCTAGAAAAGGATGATTTTGCTGTTAGTGTGCAGGCGTACATAGCTCACACTTGCGTTAGTAGTATAATGAATTAATTATCTTAATTAGTCTTAATATAAAAATATCATAATACTTAGTAATATAACTTCTTTATCAAATTAAAGACTTGTTTTATATAAATGACAGTAAAAATATTTTAGAGGTAAACGGAAACACTTCACCCGCCGGTGCCTACCTCCTATATTCGTAGCGCCATTATATGTACCGAGGTCATGTTTTATTCAACTGGATTGGATTTTTGCTCATTTAATTTCTGCTTCTACCGATCCTGATTTACAATGTACGAAATAACAGTTTTCTTCATGTCATCACGTTTCCGATGCTAAAATTGGTAGATAAAGATACTATAAATTTTGGGACCTTTTTTTTATATTTTAAAAACGTTAGTTCACACATTAATGTGTATACTGTGTAGTAATTTATAGAAACTGTTCAATATTCAACTTATCTTTAATATGATTTTTTCTTAAAAATCAACAGTAGGTATACTAGCGAAGTCAAAAAGGATATATTTTGTTAATTCATTACAAATTTTCTTAAACTGAAAGTGCGTGCGGTTTTTCATGAAATATGTCACAGAATTTTAAACGTGAAACACCCCAGGATAATTCTTGGTAATCTGGCTTTACTTTAAAACCCATTTTCGTTGTAAAGAATAATGTCTGCAGTACAAGAAGGCAAAAAAAAAAGCTAAATATATATGAAAATGAGATGTTTAAGTCTGAATTCAAAGCAGGTATAGAAAAGGCTTACCTCTTCCAGGCTAACTTGACGATTGTGTTGGCGCCAGTATTTTTATGAGTTGTTATGAATTAATAGTACGCAGAAGAACTGCTATGTGAGAGCTGAACTTTTCGCTGCACGAGTTAGCAATGAAACAAAACCACCGTAAGAACGAATTATAACCTAAGGACAAACTTTCCCAGTGCTAACGTTACGGGGAAGAAATATACCGCGTGCTGCAGAATACCTTCCGAGTATACGATTAAACCAAAGGGACTGTTCTATTAATTTTTTCTGTATTCTGCAGATGTTTACCCGAAAATACCCCCAGGTTTACACTAAACATCTGCAGGTAACAAAATATCCTCTGTTCTTTTTTGCTTGCCAATGTTAAGTTGGTTAGGCACTACGTACAATGTTAAAATATGGCTTATTGCTTCTAATGCCGGCGGAAACGCTGCTAATTGTCGGTTTCTACCCAGTTCGCCTGGATTCGGTCATATTTCCTGTTCATTTCTGTTCACAAGTACACTGCAGTATGAAATATTGTCTACCGTCCATATCCCCTGAGAATGCAGGTGCTCAGACAGCTGTGATTTTGATCCGTGCATCCATCACCGTCACCTTACATGGACGCCACTGCGTCAGAGAGAAAAAAAACTGCGTGTTCTCTGAAGTCGATAATTAGATACGGTTTTGTTCACCTCGACTTCAGTTACGGATCAGTACGCAGTCTCTGCGTGACTCAGCAGTTACCGTGTCCTGCCAATGAACCTCGCTCATTATTCTTATTCTTCCCCCTCCCCTCCCTTCAACTTTTTCCACCTCTGGAAACTCGAAATCCAATGCGCAGTTCCGATCGTGGCGAGAACCTCGAGAGATTTGAAGTTATCGACGCCGAGCAGGTGGTGATGAAGACATTAACAGTGACCATTAATTAAGAGTTGACGAGAGCCACTCTTCAAAGAGAAGGGAAGGAAGATGATCTTCATGATCCGTACGCCCGGGCAAAATGTCTCTGTATACCGCCGCCAAGAGGCGAAATGCGTCAACCGGCAGTAATTATCATAATTATCACGGGCTGCCTTTGAGGCGTGATAATTCGCATGGTGCTGCTGCCTTCCGTGTAATTACACAGTATCTCAGCTAAGAAAAGAACCAGAGGTCTATCATAGCTTTGTTCTTGGCGTGGGGGTAGATCAGAATGCAAGCGATTTTCTCATTAAACTCACTTTTCGTGTCTTCGGACGGAGCTCACAACTTAGAGCTAGCTGCTGAATTGCTAAAAAAAAAGTCTATCTGCGTTTTATAATTGATAGTATGAACTTGAATTTTTATATTCATTCTTCTTAGGGGCCATACGTAAATAGGCCTATAGTGAAAAATTTTGTTGGGTGTACACTCGTATCTTCATTTGCGCAACTTTTGAAAACTTTTAATTTTATGGATTCGCCATAAAACAATCACGCATTCCACTTTGCTAATGTGCGGATAGATGTCAAATCCCCAGTTTGTTTATAAAATATATTATACATTCAAATGTAAATTTTAACGACATATTTAACTTAATATCTTTCATCCCAGAAATATTAATAACGGTTGTGTTATACGTGAGTGGGTTGTAGAGCGAAGTGAAGTGAATAGATTTGGCTTGCTGTTAACATCGAGGTCTTGAGAGCCAATGAGGGTGATTAAGGTGAGTATGGAGAAGCGCCGGAATGAAAGGGCGGGGAAAATGGGAGATCCCCGAGAAAATCCGCCAACCAACGGAATCGTCCAGCACGAATCCCACATGCGAAAATCCGGATTGCCTTGCTGGAAGGCGAGCAGGCTAACGGCTGAGCCACCGCTGCCACTAGTGGATTGTAGAGTTTTATCCCAAATGTAGAGTTAAATTAAAACACTTCTTATTTGTAGCATATCTCATACATAACTGATTATATGTGGAATATTACTGAAATATTACAATTATCTCAAATACATTGTTAAAATAAAAAATTCCTTATTTGGAATATATTTATAATATCACTCTATTCCCCGGGGAAAATATTACATTTGCTATCGCGGTGTTTTCTGAGAAAAATTGCATTAAAATGTTACTTTTACTTTAAAGCTTGTCTTAGTGAACCTAAAAATATAGTGTAGACATTTTGTAACAACTTCGCAAAGAAGCGCACTACAGAGATGGTAAAAGTAAAATACTAGCTAAACAGCAAAAAAATAGTTTTAAAAAAATTTCGAAAATCATTTTACTAAAAAAAATTTGTAATTTAAGATACAAACTTTACATTTCAATTGTTTGCTTAAAAGAAATTCCCTGAATTGTTGTACATAATTGACGAACTTCCCTTATTTTTCTCTAATTTTTCCCTGGTCAATATAACTCACTAACTTTTCCAGGTTTTCTCTGTTTTACAGAAGAGTGGCCACGCTGTGAGCATATAGCTGGTAAACCAGTTGATTATGAGCTGACTGGTCGTGGACAATTCGTTCACTTCAGTTTCTGCACTGTAAAATGAATCCAGTGCTCTTCCTAAACTCCAGCTGAAGAATTTAACCTGAACTTTGCACGGAAAATATACCACATATCGGATTGCGAACATATATATGTTGATCTTCATTTCGATACTATTGTAGGAAATTCGCAACGCATTTGAACCGTTCCTGAACAAATGTGTCATTGTTGTATGAAATACACCTTTAAATTTCATGCTTTGTTATTCGCATATGCTGATGTGATAAATCTGCGAAGTTTCTTAATGCGTCGATCCTGACATCTGAAAATTTTTCTCCAAATTGCATTTGGGGGCAATCATTTTTTAATAATTTATTTTCCCTTCAGAAATAAAACTTTTCGAATAACATACCGGGGCTACTAAATAAAAATCGATAACTGATGAACAGCCTGCAATCTTTATACGCGAGATGTTATTTAACATAAAGATAAGTTTTGTTTCTATTTAAGAGTTCATTAATTAATTCTTTATTTTATTTTATTTTTTTGTTTTGAAAATAATATGTCCAGTAAGCGTTGCGTCCACAATTCAACTTTAAGATTCTCTCTCATAATATAATTTCAGGAAGAATTATTTTGTTACTTATATCTGTGTTCAAAATATATTTAAGTATTATAAGAAATGTTGGCAGTTTCATTTGTGTTATCATATATATGTACGAAAATATAAATAACTATTATTCTCTTGGTCCCACAACTTTTTATAAATGCGTTGTATTATCACGAATCTTACTTCTTGTGAGCAGCTAAATTATACTTATTAGCATAAAATAATATAAATAAAACTTAAAACTTTTGAAAATATTGTTGGTAAAACGGCTTTAGTCTGCGGTCGTTTCGGTAACGAATTACCTTAGCGAAATTTTTACTGACTCATTCCTCACTTTGACGTCAGTTTATGTTGGTACATCATGGAACCACCTGGGAACACACAGTCGTTAACGTGTTAATCTAGTTTAAATGTTCTTCTCACGAAAACCGTCTATACAGTACACCCCTCCGACCCTTTATAGCCATTAAGCTGCGCGCGAGAAAAGTGAAGAGAAATGATGGCACTCCAACGCCCTTCTCCAATCCTTTGTACTCTTTTGCTCTCTTTCCCGTGTGCGGGCCCACCAAATCGACGATTTCAAACGCTTGTTACGCACAACAAAAGACGAGCGCCGCCCGTTCCAATTTACAGCGTTACAGAAAATCGTCCGTTGCGGAGGGTTATTATTTAAAGCGATTTTACACAACCGCGGTCTACCGGCCGTAGGTACAGGAGAACGGGTGGGAATAAAGAACGGAAAAAAAAGTAGGAAAGAAAGATCTTCTTACCTTTCCCTCCCCCGTATCAAATACGAATTACCGAGTGAGCCTGAGATTTTATAAAAGGGCGGTGGACGCCTCGTTCGAATCGTCGCGATTATATCGACATTACTCTCGTGCTGGCACGTTGATTTCGTTAATAGAGAAGGGGAGAGGGGTGGATGGATCACGAGAGTACCGCCTAACGAGGCGGAGAAAATCACATTCGCGAGGGTATGGCGTTTAACAGGTCGTGAAATGGGTCGAGTCCCGCTGGGACCCGCCGCCGAGTTCTCGTCCTTCTAATTGGATCACCGCCTCTGGGAGTTTCGTAACGGACGTGTGTGGACTTTTTAAGGGCACTGCCTACCGGCTGGCAGCTCTGAAATTAAAATAGGAAATCGCGTAGGTAATTTCGCCGCAGTGCGTTAATTTTAATGATAGGCGCTTCAAACAAAATGCATTCTTAAGGAATTTTTTAGGAGAAGCTCAATACTGGTTGAGGTTATGTTACTGCAAAATGACAACAACTCAACCGATTTCGTTCAAACACACTTTATTATCATTTATGCATTATATACAAGCTGTAAATAACCTAACACACGAATATCTCCAATTTTACTAACCAATTTACGCTCTACAAGCATATATTTTCTCTATAATTAAGCAGTATGTACTATTTTGAAAAACATAAATTTTGAAAATTCCTTGCAAACATGTTAAACATGTTATGAAAACATCCCCACTGACCGCATTGGGAATTTATATTATGGTGAGACAATGCATAACCTTGTGGCTGTCAGTTTACTTGGAGTGATATTTTAAAGAGGCATTCTATATCCTGCAGTGCTCGTTCTCTACAACCACAACCGCGCACCTCTCCGCAACATCCGCACGGCTCTATGCTTATTCAAATACCGCTATACATTCCCTTCACTCCTCTCCGCGCATTCACTCCTACTTCCAGTTAACAAGCAAATTAAAACTCCATTCGGATCATCCAACAGGACATTTGTCTTCCTGTGCGAGTTACTGTATTTATTGAAATATTGAAGGATTGGCTGCAGGATTGATTGGATGATTGTAGTATTGTTTGGCATATTAATTGGAGGATTAATTGAAGGATTAATTGAAAGATTTGTCTTTATGGCTGGTTTTTATTTGCTTGTCTGGCAGTATGTTATGCTTTTATGGCCTACCAGTATAGTGGAAATGTATGATTTTATTCTTTGGTGGACTGATATGATTGATCATTATGTCTGTGGTATGATTGTCTGTATTGATAATAATATGATTAGGTTATGATTGATTCAGAGCATATGATATGATTTGTTTGGTTGCTTATATTTTTTTCCTGGTATTAGTGTTGATATGGTTTGGGATCTATGCTTTTTTGGTATGGCAGTGGCTAAGGCTTCCCGATATATTTAGATAGTATGTCGTATGCCGTGTGTTATAGGTAAGCTAGTGATACGGTGAAAGATGTGATTTGTATGATATTCAGTACTTCTAGATAATCAATATGGTTAATTGATATGTCAGAGGTATGGTATCTGGCCGGTTTTGTTGGTATGGTTATTAGTTTGAATGGCCAGTTTTGTTAATTGCTATGGTCGTTTCGTGTACTGGGGCTATGGTACCTGTCAGGTTTTGTTGGTGTAGTTATTGGTATGGATGACTGGTGTTATTGATTGGCTAGTTAATTTATATAGTTATTTGATGTGTTGGAGTAATGCCATCTAGTATGTTTCTTGGATTGTGTGGTTAATGGAATGGAAGGTTGATATAATCTTCGGGTTTGTCGGTTGATAGTGTTTGTTGATATGTTTGACATTTTCTCTGGACGTATGTCTGTATTGTTGGTGTTGTTTGTTGGTATGGTGAGCGGTGCAGAATAGTAGCTGGTATGGTATGTTTGGTGTACTGCATTGTATGGCTTTCAATATGTTCTGTGGGGTGGCTTAAATATGCTGGATTAAGGTATGTATAATACTAGGTATTTTTGGATGGTGTGTTTGTTGATATTGTTTGTGTTGGTTTGCAGAATTTATGGCTGTCGGCAAGACTTATGGTAGGGTGGTTAGTATAATCACCTGTTTTTGTTGGTCATGTTTGGTTGGTATTTTGTCTTGAATATTCTGGCTGGTGTCTGCTGTTTGTATGATGAAATGGTAAACATGATATAGTTATGTTATTTTTAGTATATTATGTTGGCATGGGTCGTATGGTTTAGATATATATGTGTTATGAGTAGATGGTATGCTGGTGGGTATACATGTTGTCAGTTGTTTGACCAGATGGTATGGTTATTGTATGCCTGAGCAGTGGGATGGTATGGCAGCTCGAATGTTTTGTGTTGTGAACTGGACTTTATAGTTGCTTGATGGATGTTATGATTGGTCGATATGTTGGGGGTACGAATTATGTGTATACCTATATTTGTTCTTTGACAGTCGCTCATTCTGTATATGAGTTATAGTGTCTGGTATGACTGGTATGTTAGGAGGTAAGTTTTCCAATATATTTTGTCTGGTGTAAGCGATAAGGTATTTCAAATGATATGGGAAGTACGTGTATGTGTCAAGATATGATTGAGTTAAATCAGTTGGTATAACTACTAATCAGTGAATTTTGGTGGGTCGGTCGGTTGGGCGGCAGGTGGCATGGGTGAGGTGTGATTATGTTGTAGAGAATTAAATGTTCTGGTAGTATGGAATTTTGTGTCCTGTTTCGTATGTCATGTAGAATTTTTTTTCTATTGTTGGTAGAGCAAATAATATGGCATGTAGAAAATTTTTCAGTAGGGGTGGCATGGTCTGTATGGTTAAGGTATACCTGAGTTATGTCGGACGGTAGACTGGCCTGTAATTTCGCATAGGTTGGTAGAGTAGATTATACATTTGTATTCTTGAGAGTGGTGGGTGGTATGTGGCCAGAATGTTCTTCTGGCATTGGTTGGCAGAGTAGATGGTATGAGTAGTAGGTATTTATTTTTGGTATGATTGGTGTGTACTAAAAATAAGATTTTAATATAAATAACATAATATTTATTTTATATTATTATAATATATATATATATATATGCCTAAGTTATAGTTGTAAGTATGGGTGCTGAGTATATTTTTCTGGTTTCAGACAGTAGGGCAGATGGTATTGGATTGTAGGTATATTTTTTAAAAACTAGTGTGTGTACTGAATGGCCGAGGTATGCTTAAGATGGTAAGGATGATGCGTATATATTTTTGATATCGGTTGGTAGATCAGAATGTGTGGACAGTCGGTATATATATATTTTTTGTTGAGGTCGTTGTGAATTGTATGGTCGAAGTATGTTTGGATTAAAGTGAATAATAGGGATGATCGTTGTCTTAGGTTGTATGGCTGAGGTATGCATGAGTAGTATATAATATTATGGCCGCTATAGTATGCTATAGTGATGGTTGGTATGGTAGATGATATGGGTGAGGTATGATACAGATAATGACAGGTTTGGGTGTACAGAATGGTTGTGGTATGCTTGGTATATAGTGGGTGGTGAGTATATTTTGTCTTGTGTTAGACAGTAGAGCAGATGATATTGGGATAGTAGATATGTTTTAAGAATAGTGTGGAATGAATGGGCGCATTATGATTGAGGTGGTTTAGGTGATGAGTATATTTGTTCTGGTGTTGGTGGGTACAGGAGAAGGCATGGAAACTAGGTATATTTTTTGATCAAGGTCGGGGATTCTTGTATGCTAAGTTAGGTGATGCTGTTTCTAGTATACTTGTATGGTGTCGGTTGGTTGAGAAGGTTGTAGGTGTGGTAAGTATAATTTTTGGTAAGACTGGTGTATACTGGATAGCTGAGCTAGTCTTAGCTGGTATGTGTGGAAATGAATATATTTGGTCTGGTGACAGTTGATAGAGCAAATGGCGTGGGCCGTATGTAATTTTGGCAAGGTCGGTGGACACTAAATGGTTAAAGTATGCTTGGTTTATGTTGGGTGTTATGGTTGGTGTGTTGGATATCGTGGTTGGTTTTATAGGTGGTTTAGTTGATTAGTATGGGTGAATTTTTCTTGAGTGATAGGCTATAGTATGGCTATTTGGTATGTTGGGTGGTCTGGTATAAGTAAAGTTAGTTTGATAGATGGTAGAAATTTTGTTTCATGAGCTGACCTGGAATGTATGGTTGCTTATTATATATTATGGTGACAGAGTTACTCTCGGTCTATATTTGATTTTACTTACAATTCTGCTTGCTTCAAGAGTTCCTTTTGTA